>PYHW01009483.1:507441-529729 GCA_013186435.1 Turdus rufiventris
TTTTTTTTTTTTTTTTTTGTTTTCTTTCTCACCCACCCCATTCTTGTTAATGGAAGTGGATAAAAATTGGTCTACTTTTTTTTAGAAAATTTTAATGGAATGATAGATTGTATTTCCTTCTGTAAGAAAGTGGTAACCAGACAATATGATTTGTGCTTCTCCATGCAATTTTTGACTGTTTGGTTTAGACAAATATTAAAATTAGGTGATTTGAAAGACCTTCACTTACTGATTATATTAGCAACTGCCACTATTGCTGCACTTATACTCCATTGACCTTTTAGAATCTCAGCCCTAAAACTCCACTGCTGTGTTGTGATCAGATTGCATGTCTGTGACTCTGAGATGATATATCAGTCAGAAATTATTTGAAGGGGATGTATGATTGTAATATATTTTCCTGATGGATTTTCCATAAAACTTACAATGGGCATAGAACAAGGTCACAAGGATGTTATTAAATTAAAAGTTTCCATTCTAAGTTTCAAAATCTCTGCAATTTAATCATTTCATCAAATTTCTTCATTTATATCATACTCACAGAAAGAATGAAGCAATGACCCTAACAAGAATGCAAATTTAATACTTGCCTCTTATACAGCACTTAGTCTTTTTCAAAATAAAAAGGAAAACTTTCTTCAATTACAAAAAAATCAAACAAGGTATATATGCATTATGAATGCTCAAGAAAAGTGAAAGTAGGAAGGATGCTTCATATTGTATTGGGTGGTTCTACAGAACTCAGTTACAAGAAACATGAAGGAATCCTTTATAATCAGATAGTAAGAAAACTTGAAAAATATTAGAGCAGTCCTAACTTTTTGTCTGTGTTCTTCTTCTCTTCTGGGATGGTGGTAGAGAAATAAAATAATCAACAGCAGAATAAAACAATGTCTGTCTAAAGTTAGTAGGAGGAAATTTTACCTCAGAGAAGATACAGCCTGTATCAGCATAGCCAACTACACATTCCGTAGAATCATAGACCCTTGTGATTTGGAAAGGCCCCACAAGGATCATCAAGTCAATTCCTGTACGGGACAGCCACAAGAATCACACCATGTGCCTGAGACAATCAATTTGTTTTTCTCACGTTTAACTTTCTGCAGTAAGTGAGAATATTCTACTATTTCTGAAAACATGTATATGTAACATCTTTCATCTCTGTATGTATGGGAGGACCTGGGAAAAATATCCTGTTTCCTTGTAAATTGTTACACTCTATCCAAAGGAATCTACAGAACCTGCAGCAACTGATAACAAAATTAGAGTTCAGGAAAAGGTGGATTCACTCAGTGTTTGCTAGCAGTCAGTCAGGACTCCTGACATGCAGAAGAGTTCTAAGGATCACACTGGATGTATGGCATATTCACCTCATCAGCTTAAGAAGGGATTTCTTCTTATGATAGTTGCAATATGTCAAAAGTATTTGTAATCTGTTTCAAAAGTTCTCCAAACTGATGAAACTGATTCATGACAGATCTAGTCATTAAAAACAATAAATCAAATACATTTGATTAATTTAAGAAAAGTGGTTTTGTTATGTTTCAAATCTAAGATCTATCACTGAGATCATCCAGCATCACCAAGAAGATTTTGTCACAATAACATGGAGCTGGCCACATACATTCAGTAAATGGAAGTATTGCTATGTTAGTTTTAATCTTTAGCATGTGTAGTTTTCAATTATCAAGCTATATGTTGCTGTGCATACCTTCAGCTCAGAACAAAAATATAATTTAAATCTCTGACTGCCTTTTATAAAATCTACAATACCCCAGTGACCTTTTCATCCATAGATGGAGAAATAAAACACAACATATTTGTAGTTATCACTAATCCCCCAAAAATGCCACTTTATCGAAAATAAAATATTTTCTATTTCTAAACATGAAGATGGCAAACACTCTTAAAAAATAATCAGAAGTCTATTAAATAGGAGTACTATGCATACTCTGTGTAGTTACTGCATATCAAATTACACTGAATTGCACCCTACCTGAGGTAGTGTGAAGGCACTTTGCCAGCGTATAGTGCCACTATAAGTAAGGAAAGAGTGGTGAGATTTATTTCAGAGAACAGTAAGCAGCTTAGTTTGGGTCATAATTAAGTTGGTGTCCTAGCTCCTTTAGAACAAAACTGGTTCTGTGATAAAACCAAGGGCCTTATTCTAGACTCTGAGCACAACTGGTCAAGTGGAATCACTGTAGAAGTTAGAGTGAAGAAATACTGTTTGCAATTTACTCTCACTTATTCAGTATTTGAAAGGTTGCTCTCTGAAGCACCTGATATATAATTAGAATCAAGCCCTTAATTAACCCTTCTTCATGCATTTAAGATAATAACAATGATTACAGTCTTGTTTCATTGCAATAAAGGGCAAACATCCCCTAAGAAATGTCATATAATGTATGTTCTCTGAATCGGTGCTCACCCAGAGATTTGAGTGCCACTTACTGTGTCAACAGCGCCATTTATTGCCAACATGTTGGCTTTTTCTTCTCTTTGAGTTTTGCAAGAACATTCTAGTAGTGAGCAATTTTGATGTTAGTAATTTACATAACTGACTGGAATGAAACAAGACAGGAGAAGTGTTAAAGCTGTGAGCCTTGAGAGCTTGACATTGCTGCTTTAAAACCCCAAAATCAAGTCTCAATTCCTATTTGGATGCTTCGTTGGACGCAGTATTAAACAGGAAACTGAATTAAAATCTACACTGTTTAAGAATATAATGTTAATTCGCCAAAATAAAAGAAAAAAATACTATTGCTTTCAATACCATTTTTGGACCAGATCCAAGAAGCATAATTTTCCCTCTTATAAAGAAGCAACTTCATGTGGCAGTCAGTTCCTGAGCTCCAATGAAAACCCTGAATGAGTGAAATGTTGCTCTATATATGTGTATATATATGTATATATATAGTGGACATGGACAATTTGTTGTCTATCAGCAGCCCCAAGTCCAGATTTTGTATATCTGGCCATATTTCAAATTACAATAACATTGTTTTGCATTTTGGGCAGGCACAAATTTTTCAGAAAATTTTAATCTGAATTAAATATCTGAAATGTTCTTAATTTTAATTTCAGATGGAAATTCATAAATTACAGCAAGGGCCAGATGCCTTCTCTTTCAGGCTGTTAGCAGTTTCAATGCTAAAAAGCTTATTAATTGAATATATTTGAATGAATAATGATATCGCTAAGGGTGTAACAAGTCTGTCTTGCATCAGATATTTCTGAACCTGTTTTTTTGAGTAGTCAAAACAGGGACATTTGGGTACAGCAGTCTGACCTATTGAAAATAATCATGAGGTAGGTGTCTAGTTTGCTAAGGTGAATTATGGATCTGTCATGGACAAGGACAGAGTAAATGGCAACCCCCAGTGGTTAAAGATCCTGGAGTTTATTTAAGAGCCAAGAAGATAAGAACCTTTACTTTGCTCTTACTCACTCGTTCACACCCTCACTTAGTCACTCCCCTCCTGCCATATGTTCAGTAGGTCTTGACACGCTTTTCCTGAGGGGCATCCTTACGCCCAGGAATGTTGGGCAGAAATTCATGTTGGTTCTTGCCTTGCTGCTGCACACAGTGTATTACCTTACTAAGCTCTGGGCCATCCCCTGGCATTTGTCTGTATGCAGTACTCTGATTTTTCCTTCAATAAAGATATGTACCCACTTTGAGAGAATGCTTCCTTCCTAAATCTCAACAGTCAGCATGCAGAGGCACAATACATGATCATCTTCCTGACTTGCAGTTTTGTCTTATGTCGCTTGTCAACTGGAGGATCCAAGACATGCTGCTTTTGTTCAGTTCAAGTTTTATCAGCATTTTCAGACACATATGCACCCAGTTATCTGCCATGTTAGCACTCACATTTTAAGATGTTTTTTCACAAGAAACGTGACCTTGTAAAAATTACTACGGTTATCACCATTTCAGATCATAATATATTATAAACAATTGTGAAAGAAATGCCAATATTCACAGGTGATTCCTCTACTGCCAGAAATTTTGTTTTTATTATTTTCTCCTCTGTTTCTGTAAAGTAGCCTCTGGCAAAATAGATATCATTTTCTAAAAACTGGATTTCACTATGCAAGTACTTTTTGAGTATTCATATTCTTTGCCATCACTTTTTTGCCTATGTCAGATATTGTAGCTATAGACTCTTAACGAGATAAAGTGAAAGCCATTAACTCATTTCAGTACTTAATCACCAAATAAAAATTTACTAAGCAAAGCAGCAATTTTAATTTAAAAATAGCATATAAATTACAAAAATATATACAAGTTACTTAATTTCAAAGAAATGGTTACATCTGGAAGTCAAGATTGAGGTTATGACTTGGTCTAAAGTGCTTAACCTTTTCATAAAAGCCCTTCGGGGCACTATTCTAACAATAATCAATTCCCTATGCAAAAAGGTGTAACCAGATTAATGTATTCAGATTCAAGGGTTATAGAGGAATGGTTTTCAATAAATGTCATCTTTACACCGATATATAAATTTAAATGCCATCATGACATATTTACAAGACATTGCAAAATATTGCATAGCAAAAAAAAATACAAGATTCTATGTTACTAGAAATTGTTCCATGGAATTGTTTCGTGTTCTGGACAGAAAGCGATATAATTTTGTCTCTTAGGATGATTCTAGGTCTTTTATTTTAACACATTCTAGCATGCCAAATACTAGGGAAACCAAGACCTCTGAAAACACGGGGCATTATATGGCTTATTGGTCTGAGGGTGAAAAATCCTGCCTGCAGAAAATACTGGTACTCCATGAAAGCAATCGTGAGATCAAGGGCTGGAGGTGACAGATGGATGGTCAATTTGTCTGATGAGGCTCAGAGCAGGTCAAAGAGACTTGTATGCATTCAGTCATCATAATATCTCCGAGGCAGACAGGCATCTCTCTACCTGACTTTTAGTATTTTGGGGAGAACTAATAGAGAATTTGTATTGTTCAGCATAGAAACAGGTGTGATTTCTCCATCTCATGATCGTGTATTGGAAATGACTAAGACAATTTAGTTGCAACATCACTTAAAACATCCAGCCACCACCAGGAAAGTTCAGGGAAACTATTTTGTTTCTATATTCTATAACTTGAATAACCTGAGAATTTAATATTCTTGTTTCATTAGTCACAAATATATAGTCAGGATCACAAATATGTCTATGATCTAAATGTTTAGTATCATCAATGCAGAGATTGGATAATCTTCAGTGTGTGGATGAAAGTACCTCTTAGATACTAGTAATGTCTCTTCACAGAAAACAAAAAAAAGTTGTATTGTTGCAGCATTTGTTTTCAACTCAAATTTCACATTTCAACAGGTAGTTTACCTGAAATAAAGTTCAACTGAAATTAATTGCCACTGTAAAACAAATTGGTTTTGAGTTTGTGAATGTGCCACAAATTTTTCAAATGAAAGTCGTTTTCAGTGAATTATTATAATGAATTGTTGATTATCACTAATATAAGCCAGATAAAATTAGTGTAGAACTATTTATTGTTTATCAGTCAGACTTACTGTATACAACACTGGATGACAGAGCTTTGTCAAATACCTTGAGGTTTGAGGGGCATCTTCACCATTGCAGATTTGAATAGATTTCAGCCCATAAGTACGTGAGTGAATGGATCAGATCAAAGAAAATAAGAAGCTTACATCTGAGACAAACCTAATCAATAAAGAGATGTAATTTGATTGTGTCATAATTTCATACTACTTATTTTTCACTACTTCCTCTTTTCAATGTATGTTTGCTTGGCCCCTGTGGGAGGACATCTGTTTTTATGTTTTCTTCTATTTTCTGATGAATGAATATTGCATGGAGAACAAAAACACCAGGATAAAAAACAAAACAACCCATAAAGAAAGGCTTTCTTGGCTTAATTTCTGTGCAATAACATACAGATTATAAAGAACAATAGCAGCAAAAACCAATAGGAGGGCTATGCTTAAAACAGTGGTAAAAAGCAAATCACAAACAATATCACATAAGAAGCCATGGGCAATTTAGAATTGTATTTTTGTGGAAGAAAAAGGGAAAAAAGAAAGTGAAAGAAAGAGAAATATTTCAAAGCTGCATGCAGCAAAGTGATAATCATTGATTATTCAAGTTCAAATTAAGGACATAATTTAAACGCTTAGTTAGATCTATCTTAAAAGCCTAGTTTCTTCTAAGTTTGAGCTCTTAAGTGACACAAATTATTTTATATAGGAATTCTGAGAAAGAAATCGTAACTGAAGAATGGATCAGTTCATGAATAGATAAGTTTTAACCTCTAAAAGTGAACTAGAATAGTAAATCACAGATTGTTCATTTTCCACATAGAATTATTTCCACGCTAGACCTTCATATAATGCCTGATGTGAACTCAGAGCGTCACAGTTTTTCATAGTGGTTGCCAAACCCAGTGCTCTAAAAGGACCAAATCAGAAAAATTCTACATGAAAGAAAAAAATTGGTTTGCAAAAAGTTCTTATAATCAATAAATCATCAGACAGGGTAGACAATAACCCATTTTGTCAGTGATTACTAATAGTTTTTTTCATTATTTAGGTTTCTCTAAATTTTTTCTTTTTAATTGCCCAGTGGACAATAAATATGAATGATTGCAACCTGCAGATTGCTTCCCATATCTACTTAAAATTTTCTGTACTTATCTGGTCATCACCATCACATGGTATATTTTCTATTCTTGATATAGTTGACTGCAAAAAGCAGAGAATAGCAAACAGAAAATAAAAATCCATGTGTGAATGTCTTTCTACTCATATGAGTAGGTATCTACTGAAAAAAAAAGATATTTTCCCAAGCACCCCGAGAAGAAAAATTTGTTCCTGTAAATATTTAATACTTAAAAAAAAAAAAAAAGAAAAAAACAGTTTGGAAACAGTAAACTAAACACCCATCTGGATTTAAACAAATATTTGTCAACATTGTATTAATAAATTTGTCCATATTTCTTTACATAAACGGCTTCCCCTTTATGCTTTCTAAAATGCAGATGAAAATAAAATGTAGCAACCAGGGAGTTTTTAAACCATTTTTTTTTTATTAACCATATTCTATGTATTAAATAGAGCTAATGTTTACAATAAGAAAACCTCAATCGTTTTTTGTTTTCATTCATTAATACTGTGTTTTTAAAACCTGTAGGAAGTACATCATACCTCTCTGTGAACATGATCATTGTATTCATTGATTGTTATGTGATATGGAAAGTAATCAACTATCCAATTTTTGTTGAAAATCAGAAAAAGACTGTCATATAGGAAATAAGAAAGCAATTTCCTGAATTCATTGACCTTTCAATTGATATCATAACACTGCATAATCACTAGGCATTTAAATTAGCAATGTAACTCAACATAGAAGGATAGCTGTGAAATCTCAAGGTCTTGTTGCCTGAACAAGACCACAGCACTGTAGCTAAAAGGGTAAATGTGCTTCGTGTTTAGGAATGACCTTTAAGTCCCACAGCTGCCTATCATACATCTTGTTAATGTGCCCTGTTGTTGGGTTCATCTGCTTATTTTATCCTCATTTTTTTGTAAAAGTTTCGTTTTCAGCCAGATCTGACACTTCTGCCACAGGTGCAACACAGGTCTGTATTCTTTATTTTGTCTTTATCTAGGCTCACAGACATCTGCCTGAGGAAAATATTTGAGCACTGAAAATAAGATTTACTCTTAAAAACTTTGTCTTTTAAGTACAAAATAAAATACAAGGGGAGTTTCATATTGCTTTCTCTTTGACACATACATTTGATTATGAGTTTGATTAGAATAATCTGCCATGATTTTAGCTTCCTTAAGATTAAACATACAACATAACTTTTTATACTCCGAGTAGTCATCAGAGAGGAACTGACACTCACAACTTTTTCTGGATATTCTAATACCTAATTAAAGATGAGGCAAAAGAATGTCCACATAAAGATGTGTCTCCATTTCTCTGCTGAGGATAAAGAGCAGCAACCTCTCTCTCTTTCTCTCTCTCTCTCTCTGACAGCAGGCAGAAGAACTCAAAGACAAGCAGGGAGAAGAATTCCAGGACAAACTTTTAGAAGAAGTCACTGTTGAGATAAGAATTCAAGGTTTACAAAATTTTGTTTTTTCGCAATACCTCTTTTGTTCATTTATAGCCTTTCTCGGGACATGAAATTGTAGATACATAATTTCCTTTGTTTGAATGGTCAAAATTGGAATTATTCATTTTGTGAGCCCTTGAAATTATATATACATGTATACAGAGGCTGGATCTACCTAAGCAGGATCAGTTTGGCATAAGTCATGTCCCATTAATACAGGGGATATTATTTAAGGAAAAACAAAATTTAAAAAAAGCAAAACAAAACAGCTGACTTCCTTAACCAGAACTGACTTCCTTAACCAGCATTTTAGTCTGTGAGGAAAAAATTCCATAGCCATTTAGTGGAAAAACTCTGGAAGAAACCTAAGCAGTGTTGTTTGATGAAGGACTAGAAAATTTGATTCATTGTTGTCTGAGAGCGGTGTTTGAAATGGGTTTGGGATTATTTGCTTTAGAGGCCAAGTGCTGTACCACTGAAAACCCTTGACACTGACAAGAGAGATGTTAAGGACTGAATTCAAAAGGCAGTTGAAAAAAAATTCTTATCCTATAAGTCACTTCTTCTGGGCATTCACAGCTATTTTTTTGCTCCAGTTGAACTTGTACGACTATTTCTGCTTTCTACAGATTGAATTCTGGTAATTTAATTAAAAATTATTCACTCAGTATTACCTACTGGTTAGCTGAAGACCCCAAGAAATTTGTGCTGTAATAAAGTACCATCCCTGATGAGCTCACCATACATTATACTTGGTGGCCTGAACAGCAATACCAGAATGTTCCTTTACACAAAGAAACACAAATTAACCAATAAAATTCCAGTTAGTTTTTCTTTTAATTGGGGAATGAACTACAGTTTTCTGTACACAAATCACTCTGTTCTTTTAATCTACTTTTTTTTGTCTCTGACATATAAACTTTTCTAAAATAAGCAGTAATTTTCAGGGTTTATAACATTCATTATCCCCTCTGCTTATCTTGTGTAGCAGGCTTGTGCTTTTTAAAAGGACATTTTTCTTCTTGTATTTCTGTTTACTTCTCACATGGTACTTTTACAGAGAAAATGTCACGTTGTGAGTGTCCAGGTAACCTCCATGCAATGTTTTTTTAAACCAAAACTTTATTTTACAAAAGGGGTTTTTAACAGCAAACCCAGATCAAAGCAGTGCAGAGTTTGGAGGCAAAACAAAAGTCCCACAGTAAAGAAAAATCAATGAACTTTCAAATAAATCAAGATTAAATCAAATCAAGCCAATTTAATAGAGGATTTTAAAGCCAAACAGTGACTTGGCTTACCAGATAGCCAACCACAGGTACAACAGATGAGATGAATATAAAGCCAGGAGTAAATGCCTGTATCCTCTCCGATATTGCTACAAACAAATAAAAAGACATTGAGTTAGCTCCTGCTCCTGACACCTTTATTAGCAAGTATTTGTTCCACAGGATGTCTTTCAGTGGAGCAGAACAAAAATTAGTTCTATTTTATATAAGATGGCAGAAATTTACTTTTATCATCAATCAGCTATATCATTTTGAGTAATTGTGAAGTACAGAAAGTCAATAAATATATTAGTGATATAAATTAATTATTAGAATGTCTAGATTGAAATTCAGTAAACTGTTTCAAAATATGAAGTCCTTAATTACTTCCTTTTGCACAGAACACATGCTAGATAGTTTTTTATAATAATATGTCTCATTAAACACTATATTTATTCATCAGTCCTAGTGGGGTGAGAGGTTTATAGCACATAGTCAGCAGCAGAAGGAAAAATATTTGACTTGAACTTATACATTTGTTCTTATACTGCAAGTGATTTTGGCATTTATAAACTGGTTCTTGCTCTGGACTCTCTAAATCTCAGCTAAAATGCCAAGCTAGTCATCAGCCATCCATTTCCCTTTCACCCAAGTGATCTGCCCAGTGTAGAACCTGACACATAAGAAATTGTGCTGATATTCTGCATACATGCACAGTCTCAGTTTATTGTTTCAGTTACCAGTTAAGCCTGGCTAGTTTTGCATAAAATAGCACATCTGATTTATCAATTCAGTCATAAAATGTAAAGTGATAATCATAGCTGAAAAATGAATTTTTTTTTCTAAGCAACCTCCAACATTATTAGCAGGTAGCTAGCTCAAAACAACAAAATATAAAGATCCAACTCTCTGACAGTAGTTCATAGTTTATGATCCATCTTGAATAGTCTAATATTTTAAACAATCATGTTCAGGGTTTACCTCACAAGAGGGAAAAGAAGATATAAGGCCACTTTTCACTACTAAATATTAATCAATTGTACCGAGTGAATTCACAAGACTTCCTAAAAACTATCAAACAATGAAAAATAACTCAATGTCTTTAGTTACAAAAAATATGGCACCAAATGTGGGGTACATCTCATTTAGCTTTAGTAACATAAAGTTGAGACATCAAACTTTGAGCTAGACAGACATCCACTGTATGCTCAGTAGCTTCCTATAGCAAGGAAGAAAGAGGTAATAGATACCTGGCTTGAGCATAACAGTATGTGAGAAGAGTCCCACTCCTCATTGTGGAATGAGATAAATATTTTTAAACAGATAAATATTTTTATCTGCTACTGATATTAATATATGTTTAAGAAGCATTTCCATCTATCTCACTGGAAGGCACACCTACAGTCACATCTCAAAGTTTTGTTTTAGAGTCTCCTCTGTTTCTTATGGCCTAGAAAACGTGCAAGTATTTTGTGGCATGGACATTTTATTTTTCCTAGATGGATGCTGATTTCTATAAAGCAAATTATAAAGATAGCTTTAATTTAATTTATTTTCATTCATCTGTATAGTTACTTCTTTTCAATCACTTCATCTTGTTAGTGTCTTAACAAAAAGAGAACCGAGATGTCTTGATTGAATAAAAGACAGGATGGGTCTTAATTTCATGTTTTTGAAGTTAGTTCAATATTTTTAATTATCACAAATCCCTCTATGTTTTTATTTACTCTTCCACTGTTATTACAATAATTTGCTATGTGAGTAGTAGTAACTTCAGGAGGACAAAAATCCTAAAATTCTTGCAGAAAATACAGTGATATTTGTCCCAAAACTTTTACTCTCTGGTGGTTTTTTCAGTTCCATTTTCCAATGCAGATCATCTTCACAACAGCTGCACTAATAGTCAATACTCCGTGCCAGGTCCTATTTTCTGATCCATAGAACACATTAAATCACTTTTGCTTGCTAGTTTGCCAATTAGCTTTTTCCATTGGATGAGTTTTCTTCATCAATTAAAATTATTGGTGATCATCTAAAGTAATTTCCCTAGTTCATTGCCACTATTTCTGTGCCACTATTAGAGCTAGTACATTATGCCTTTACCAGCTGCCTTTTGCCTGTCTACTGATCTAAACAGACTGATGCTAATATTTAAATTACAATGATGGATCTCAGACGTGCTCAGTAAGACATTGGGATCCACTCAGAATTTTTACCTTTTTTGTTTCCTTTATTTAGATTCACAGAATCATAGAATAGGTTGGGTTGGAAGGGACCTCAAAAATCATCTAGTTCCAAACCCGCTGCTATGGACAGGGACACCTTTCACTAGACCAGGTTTCTCAGAGCCCATCCAATCTGCTTTTGAACTCTTACAGGAAGTTTCATCCACAACTTCTCTGGGAACCTGTTCTTTGCCTCACCACCCTCACAGTACAGATTTTCTTCCTATCCAAGCTAAAGTTACTCTCTTCCAGTTTGAAGCCATTCCCCATTGTCCTTTGATTACATACCCATGTAAAAAGTCCTTCTTGAGCTTTATTGTAGGTCCCTTTTATGTACTGAGACGCCACAATAAGGTTTCCCTGGAGTCTTCTTGTCTCCAGGCTGAACAGCCCCAACTGTCTCAACACCTCTCCACAGGAAAGCTGGTCCAGCCCTCTGATCACCTTCAAGGCCTTCCTCTGGAGTCCCTTTATCAGTCCAAAATAGTCCTCACTATTTTGGGGGCTCCAGAGCTGTACACCTGAGCTGAGACCCTGGTGGGACTCCCTCTTTTACATTTTCTGCTGTTCAATGGCATAGGAAACATACAGCAAAAATCAAGGCATTTCCCACCTTTTCCAGTGAGTGCTACTACTTTACTTTTGTCGTCCTACAAAATTCCAAATTTTCTGAAGGTAAAACAGCAATAAGAAAATATACAAAATAACATTATCCATGAAAACCACTTTTCTATTATACATATTGCTAAAAGCAGAACCTAGACTTTGGAATACAAAAAACCCTCAGTGTATTTGAAACCTTGTACAATCTCATGTTTTTCTTATTTAACTGAAAAAAAAAATTTTTTTTTAAAGCACTTTAGCTCCAAACTTCTATCACAGAAAAGAAAGGGGGGTGCTGAACTTTCTACATATTTCTAGGTCTAATTAGAGTGATACATCATCACTTTCTCAGATCTGGAAATTGATTTAGGCAGCAGCTACAATGAAAGTTCCTGTAACATGATGACAAAGAGCTCCAGCAGGAGTTTTCCTTATCAGTGTAAAAGCAGATTGGTTACTTGTGGTCATATAATATTGGCTACTTGTGATCATATACATGCATAGATATATATATAAAATAAATTAATATACATAAAATAATAATATATTAGAATTCCATAAATGTCTGGTTCTACAACGCAGAGTTTATCCTGAAATTTAATAATAAGGTCTAGAAAACACACCTACTTACGTAATGTAATTATCTAGGACAGAAGAAATATTTTAAAAGAAACCATATAGGCAGTTTTTAGGAATTTGATTGCAGCTTTAGAGTTAGACTTCAACAGCTAAGCCACTTGTGGTGGGTTGACCTTGGCTGGATGCTAGGTACCCCTCAAGCTTCTTTATCACTCCAACTCCTCAACTGGACAAGCAGAAAAATGCAAGAGGTTATTTGGTCAAGATTAGGACAGGTAGGGATCAATCAGGAATTAGTATCATGAGTAAAACAGACTCAAATTGGGAAATTAATTTAAATTATTACCGATCAAAAGTCAGAGTAGGGTAACCAGAAATCAAACCAAATCGTACAGCACCTTCTTTACACCCCTCTCTTATTCATGGGCCCAGCTTAACTTAGGATTTCTCTACCTCTTTCTCACCACAGAGGCACAGGGGGACAAGAACTGGGGGTTGCAGTCTGCTCCTCATGTCTCTCCCATGGGAGACAGTTCTCTATTAATTTCTCCAATGTAAGTCCTTCTCCTGGGCTGCAGTTTTTCATGAACTGCTCTAGTGTGGGCCCTTTTCATGGGGTGCCATCCTTTAGGAACAAACTGCTTCAATGTGGATCCCCTGTAGGGTCCTAAGTCCTGCCAGCAAAACTGCTCCAAAATAGGCTCCTCTCTCCACAGAGCACAGATCCTGACAGCAGTCTTCTCCATGGGGTCCTAGTCTCCATTGGGTGTATCCACCTGTTCCAGTGTGGGGCCCTTCATGAGCTGGACGGGGGCAGTCTGCCTCTCCATGGTCTTACCATGGGCTGGGCAATCTCTGCTCCAGGACCTGGAGCCTTCCCCTGCTTCTTCACTGACCTTGCTGTCAGGACTGTTTCTCTCACATACTCTCACTCCTCACCTTTGACTGAGGCTGTGAACAAGATTTTTTTCCCATTCTTATCTATGTTATCACAGAAGTGCTACAGCTACAGCTGATTGGCTCAGTTTTGGCCAGCAGTTCTATTGGTCATAGAGGAATCTTCTGGAATATTCTAAAGTAAGTCACACCTGTAACTCCCACAGCTATCAAATCCATATTGCACTCATGTAATTCACCACATTATTCAGAGCAGAAAAGTTTTCTTCCATTTTTCTGAACAGAAAAAGAAACAGACAAATAGAGAAACAAATTCTCTTATATTTCATTGCAACTGATCATCAAAGATGTTACATGATTTACTGGAAGCCTTGAATGTGCGCTCTTAGATTGCTACACAGGAGCTGGACCCCATTGAAAGGGCTGTAAATAAACTAAATCACTCAAAAACATAAGGCCCAAAAAGTTATGTGCCTGATGAGTAGTGAAATACATTCAAACATTGAATGATGACTTCCTTTCTACTTATATTGAATGAGATCTGAAATTCACAGCAGTCAACCTGGTAATAAAATGGTAATAAACATAAAAACAGTTTTGTCAGATCCCTTTCACATCAACTTCCACAGCTCAGCAAAGGATACATTTTTATTCATTTCAGACAGGGATCTAAAATTTAAAATTCCTTCAGGAGTTTAGGGATTTAAGTGATGATTTTAGACATGAGCAAATGATCATTGTTTCTCATAAATACAGTTCAGGATATACTCTCACACCATATTTTTATGCTATAGTCTTTGTCATATCCACATACCATAGTCTTAGCATTAATTTAGTGAAGTTATTTGTGATTTTATATTCATTTTATGCTCTATTATTAGTTTTTCATAGAATGCTTTTGATTGGAAGGAAACATTGAACGTCACCAAGCCCAATCTCCCCTGCAATACCCTGGGATATCTTCAACTAGATCAAGTTTTTCAAAACCCTGCCCAATTTGACCTTGAGTGTTTCCAGACTTTTACTATCTTAAATACTATTTCTCCCTGCAATTCTCTCATCCTTAAGTTGAATATAGTGTAAACAATGTGAAAGAAAGGAATAATGTCTTTGTTATAGGTCAGCTCAATTTTTCAGCACATAAATAGGATTAATCGAATCCAAGATGATAAAAAATAGCTCAAGATTTTCATTAATTGCAAAGAGGAAATAGAAATTAGAGCTGGAAAATTTTCACACCATGACAAACTTCATTGCATATATTTGAGATATTCTAGGAATACTTTGATTATGTTGTCTTATGTTGCACATTCCCAAATATAAGTATCAGCAGCTGCTGTTTCATTTTCTGTATAGTATTCTTCATATATTTTTAAATGGAAGCTGATTTAGAGATCATGTCTTAGAATATAATTTGAAGCTACTCTGGGAATGGAGAGTCTGGTCCTAATGTCACAGATCAATTAAAAAACTACATATACTTTGATGGCTCCCAATCTAAGGCAAACAACTATACTGTAGCAGTTTGCATCTATCTGTCCTAGAGAGTTTAGAAAACATAAACATGAGACATACTTTTGACAAATAAGAGCACCAAGGCACAAAAAAAAAAAAAGAAGAAACAAGCAATATGAGTTGCTGGGATAAATCCAGATGTCAAAGTCTCATTCTACAAAACAAACCTTATATGCATTAAAAAAAACCACTTTAATCATGTAGTACCTCTTAGCAGTGAATAAAAGGAACCAGACATGCTGAACAATTTTAATGCCTGTTTTACAAAGAAATGAATCATGTCCTAATCTCCACTGACTATATCAACCAGATTTCATTGACTATGGAGAAAGACCTGCATAAAAAGCTCAGATAGACACATCTAAACTCTATACTTAGTGAGACAAATCCCAACTAGACATTTGGAAATTGTTATGCAGAGTTAAACACTTTTTAGTTTCATTACTTTTTTTCTAGAAAAAGTTATGAAATTTATTGTAAAATTTCTCTTGCTTTCTTGAGAGCTTTATATCTTTGTATCTTCTAAGGGATTTTGTTGTGTTTCTGTTTGAAGGTGATGGGTTGGAGGTTTTGGGTTTTTTTTAATTTTTACCAGGAAATTAATCACCTAAGAAAACCTAGACAAAGGAAAAGAGGACTGTATAGCAAGGCAATTTTTGATCTTTCAGTAGTGAGTTGACATATTTTTCACTCAAGCCACTTACAAAATTATTTCATATTGCTAGATAGTTATAACAACAAAATAATTTTATAATTACTCCTGCTTGCTCTTCTTTCTGTATGCTCATTCCTCTTATATATTTCCATATATGCAAATATCAGCCTATAATTTCTCTCTGCACCATGAAACTAATATGCTGGGATTGAATGCTATTTTAATTGAACTTAATTTGAGCTGTCATTTCAACCAAAGATTCAATAAATCTTGTCTAAATGCTATGAACTTTCTTAAAGAATAGTCTTTGCAAGATCAGAAAGCTCTTCAGTAATTTATTTTGAAAAGTTTAGACATCACAAGAGAACTCTTTGTTGCAAATTCTCACTCAAATGTAAGTTGTCATGCTAGGGGAAAACATACACCTCAACTATTGTGTTCTTTAGTTCAGGGTTTCCAAGGATATGACAGTTGTAAAAAGTCAATATCCATCTGCTACTGAGGCTGATGACTAAATAAAAAGTTTATATTTCAGAACTAGTTATTGTAGAGTTATTTGTAACTAAACCTATACAAAACACTAATTAAAAAAAAAAAAAAAACACGAACAAACAAACTCCCACAAACTGGACTCCCATTATGTGTGCTGACAGACGCACTACTTTTATAATGAAATTTCCATTTCTAACAGTAAGACCCCAAAAATTCCTTGGAAATTTTTGCATCATGTTGCTCCATATCATTTGAGATCCCCTGACCTGGTAGACTTTTCTAGGATCAATTGGCTAGCTTTATCATTAAAGTATATCTGACTGACAGCACCATCTATTCATGAGTCTTGGAAAGGTCAACAAGATGTGTTTGGAACACATATTTGCAACTGAACTTCTGCTTGAAAGGTGAATTAAAATAATGGAACTGTAAATAAGGGGATGCAACAGAATATAAATGAGAAAGAAACCCTGAAAGACTTCTGACAAGGTCCTTTAGTAGGGCAGGAAAATTACTTGTATCTAAGGCAATTATAACAAAATTAATTTTTATACTTTTCTGACTAAATCAAGCCTCTGAAACATGATGTTTATCTTTCTGACTTTTCTGGCATAGCAGCCATGAAGTGTACTTCCTGTACAACATCTATAATTACAAAATTTTTTAAAATTCAGTATTCTTGCCTAAAACAGAAAAAAATGTAAGAATAAGAGACTTTTCCCCCAAACAATAATAAGAAAGACATTTTCAGAATACACAGACTTCATTACTGAAAAGCCTACCATGCTGAAGTTGAAAGTTTCCATGTTAAAGAAAAATAATTTTCACAGCAATCAAAGAAGGTGACTATCTGAAATACTGGTAGACTGCAGATATATCCAGGATAAAGGGTAATCTTTGATCTTCAAGCAACTGGATGAGCAGAAAATAAAATTAATAAATTTGTGGGGTTGTTTGTGTCTGTGACCAAAGAAACACTGTAGCAATGAGCTGGAAGCAAACTCTCAAGAAAGATGGAGTAAATAGGAGAAAATTTTAAAAACCTCAAGAATGTGCATTAGCATCGCTATCACATAGAGGCTACTGTTTTCTAGGCTTCAAAATTGCAGCAATGGCAACTTTCAGACTCACTGAAACAGAAACTCACAGAATCCTGAGTGTCAAGGAAAGGTGAACATGACTTCCGATGGCTCCTATGAAAACAGAATAGCAAGCAGTTTATCCTCAGTTCATCTGCAATACAAGTCCACTATGACATGACTTAAATCTGTGATGAAAGTTTTTAGTGGTACAGCTCAACCAAGTGCAAACAAATCTAAATATATCTCCCAGGTGTTTGCTGAAAAAAATACAAAATGCAAACTAATAGTTTCCAGTTAATAAATGTTCCAAAAACCCACAAAGGCTTTATTACTTGTAATAGATTTGTCATATGCAAAAGATTTAACATATGAACCTTAGAATGCTGATGTTTTGACTGGTCATTTTTGTTGATTATTATTCAATTTCCACTGATTATAATTGATTGAAAAACAAATGAATACTTGAGTTCTAGAAATAACACACTATGTTAAGTTATATTGTGTTACATTTACTGTATTTGTTTTATTGTATTATTTGACACAATTATGTCTTTGGATGTGTGAATCCTTTACATTATCTGCACTAACATATATTTTGCTCTTGTGTGTTGCAAAGTATTCTTGAAATACCAAATAGTTATATTATTTCAATGCTTCAACTACCAAAGCCTAACAAAGTTAATTTTTTTTCCCCCTACATTCTTATTAAATTCAAGTCTACTCAAATTAAACATGCTTCAGGGAAGCACAGATTTAGATGATTTTAATGGAATCTGGATTTCATATATTGATTACTTCTCATTAGTACACTAAATATTGACACTACCTTACACTGACATAAAGAGCTAAACTTTTCTAGAATACAGCTGACTGCAAAGCAGAAGTTTTCAGCTGTTTCTAAATTGCAGTGCATATACCTACTGTATCCTATGGACGCAGTGCCTTCACTTTCCACACAATTGCTGTCTTGTCAGCTCTGTCCTTCTTTCCAATAATTCCAGCTCATTCTAATTGCAGCTTCCACTAAAATGAAAACCACAAGCTGCTCCCTTCCCTCCTCTCCCTCTCGTGAGAGACACAAAAGGCTGACATAAGAACAATATATGGCAAACAGCAGTGAGATGAGAAAACAAACAGTAACAGCATCATTATTAATAACAAAAATCTACAAAACTGGGGTGATTTACATGTAAATATGCTCACTGACCACCCTGGTGCCACACAACACTCAAGATAACGACAAAAGGCATCAGACCCTTTGTGGCTCACCTTTCTCTTCCTCACCCTAATCTACACCCCACTCCTTTTTAAAAGTGGACTCCCTTTTTCCACCCCATGGTTACAGGAGGTGGTATAGAACACGAATCCAGAAATGCCCACACACTTCCAGCTCTGCCCCCTCACAGCTAGTGTGAAAAAATGAGCTCTTTCCTGTCTAGAACCAGGAACCCTCACAGCTCAAAACTGTTTGCTGACATTCAGAGGGAGCTTCCTGTGCTTAATTTTGTGATACAATATAAAAATGGTAGATCGGCTCAGAAATAGAATTTGGAAAATGTGTACTTTTGTAGGGAAACAAACTTGCAGCATGTACACATATGGTTCATTTACCAAAGGATTTCTGAGTAACCTTGCAAATGACAACATAGTCCACTGAAAAATTATAGAAGCTCTCCAGCTGTTTAATTTAGGATATGATAAATGACAAGATGTTTAGATTTCTCTGCAACTAGAAAAGATGAGGTTCAAAATCAGGCTGGATATCTGTCTGCTCTTTCAGTAATTTCACAGTAGGGTTATCAGAGACTATTCAGTCTAGGCTAATTGAAGGAAAGTTCATTGCTGTTGGAAATAGGTATCTGTGAAGTAATGTTTCATTTCAACCAGGAAGACAAATTGCTTTGTGTCTTATACTTGAAATTATTACAATAACTCCTCTAGAGAAAGGAGGTAATATATGGGAATAATCTGTTAATTGTGATACGTGATATGTTATCCCTCTGAAGCTTAATAGAACAGGAACTACATGGAAGACATTTGAGAACTGTGATGTCATTCCTTGCCAACTTCAGGAGTACAGAGCAAAAAATAAAGTCATAGCTCACTGTAAACGAACATTTATAGTCTTGGGAATGGCAAAGGGTTCTACAGATTTGTTTTTTCATTACATTATATCAATATGTAATAATCATTATATTTTATGAAGGCCTAGAACAGAAAGTCTACTCATATCTTTAATGAGTTAACATCAAGTAGGGTGCCAACAATCTGAATGCAAAATGCCTTTGAAGAAAGTATATGGAAGAGAAGTATCAATTCACCACCTATTGCAATAAGGGTAGATTGAATATCCTAGGCTATTTCTAAACCAGTCTTACATGAGGTTTTTTACACTTAGAAGTAACACCATTTTGAAGGATTTGAAGAAACCTCCACCTTTATCAAAACCTTTGCTTAGAAGTGTCAATGCCTATTTTCACACAATGATTGGACTTCTAACCCATCAACAACCGGCAATTTGAATAACCCTTATATCTAAACCAGATTTTATGTTAGGTATCTTTTCATTGTAAGCAGATAGTTTCCAATTCTTTCACTCTCCATAGTTAGATGAGGTTATTTATGGGCATCAAAATGAAAGAATGGGTGATTTTTTTAATGTTATTTCCAGATTTATTTAGAAATATATGAAATACTAGCGAAACTAATAGGAAAGAATTTTTACAGGAATATATCTCGGCTTGAAATGATTGTTTCCAAGCACTAAACAAATATATAAAGAAGCACAAAGCAACACTGTTTAATTATTTGTCTCCTTTTTTCATGTTTTTGTAATCTTTATATAAAGGAGAACAAGATATTTTAACTCTAGCTGTCTGATCCTTGATCCTGATTGCAACAGAGCCCAAGAACTGAAGAAAGATTTTCTACCAGAGCTAACAATTATGACATATAGAAAGTAGAATTTCAGGAAAATTCTAATCTGCTCAATTAGGGTAGGTCATATGGTATTGCTACTGCTGCTGAAAGGAACAGTAACACAAAAGATGTTTTACAGTCTCAAAATCAGATGGCTTAATTGCTTAAACTTGGCCAAGAAATAACAAAAATTTACTGCCAAATACAGCAGCAATCATGGGTGCACATCTGGGTCTTATTCAAATCTCAATTACACCTGTGTAAATTAAAAATAATTTGATGAAGATCATTACATTTAGAGCAATTTAATAACCATGTGAAGTTAGAATTAGACCAATCACTTAAAAATATTAAAATATATTTAGAAGGCATATATCTTGCATACATTTTTTTTCTACTCCTCTTGACTCGTTTCCTAAATGCCAAGGATATTTTTGTGTAATTTTTACTAAATTCTAAGTCATGATAGAGTATAAATTAATTTTTCTTTTTTTTAAGCTCTGCAATTCTAAACCAGCTGGGAGACAATATATGCTTGCTTGCTCCTTTGAAACAGGTTTAAGTATTTCATGGCTCTAATTTATATAAATATTAATTTCAACCTATATGAGATAGGTTAGAGGTCACGTAAAGACAAATGCACAAACTAAGAATAAACAAATTACTTCATTTCACCTGAAAATGTATTTTTATATTACACTTATCCTTTAACTCTCACTTGAATAATACTCATTCACTTCAAGAGACTGCTCTAAAGGAGTAACAAGTGTTGGTAACTTTGCATCACTTCCCAGCTTGATATAGTCAATATAGTCATAGCAGAGAAGAGATATGGGGGAAATTATTCAGTGGTCCATCCTTGCTCTTTGGTAAAGAGTTATTTTTTTTATAATTACAAGAAGACTAATTAGGGTCTCTGGTAACTGAAGACCCCTACTAAAATTTCAGCATAACTTCTGAGAGTGCATCAGCCATCCTTGTGGTAGTTATCCACAAATGGTTTTTGCCTTCTTTCAAGCGATTAGTCTTTCAACATGTGCACACAGACTATATTCCAATGCAAAACAATTTATTCCTTATCTTTCACTCCTTAGCTTAACTCCCTAATCAGTTATACAATCGATTAGTTCACTATTGAAGTGGAACTACAGTAACAGTTGCAGTACAGTTAGCTCTGAATTGTAGTAATATACCTTACAAAGGCTGTGTCTCATCCCTCAGGGTGGGGATACAAAGGTAGAGATTCTTTTTGTGCATAACACTTCATAAATGATTCTGGCCATTGTTTAGTATTTCAGAAATAGAGAAAGAGCTTTTTAAAAGCATACAGTTAGCACCCTTTGTTATGAAGACAAATTCTGTTTTTCTAATATGAATTAAAGAGCAGCCATGTGGCTTCCATTCAGGCTTCAGCAATTGATTTTTATCTTTTCTGAGGTTAAACTGCTTGCTATAATTAATGCTGCCCCCAGGTAGTTGTAACTTTTACAAATAATATTCAGCATGTGATAATAGGTCTCACTGGCCATGACAGCAGCATGGGGTCACATTAACACAGAATAAATGGTCTTGAAAAAACTGCAGTAGTAAATTTATCTTTTCAGCTCTTTTCTCTTACAAATAACCCTGTGGTAGAAATAGAAAAGAAAAACCCTATCAAAACTAGATAGTTTGTCATCTCCCAAATGTTTTTGAATTGCCAAAGTGCTATTCATACATATTCTTATTTGAATGCATCAGATTTCATCTTTCAAATGCTGTAAATTCATAATAAGGTTTTTGAATGCAGTATTCAAAGTGCTTGCTGGAGTACACCATATTTAAATGCTCATATAGCCAAAACACTTGTTTCACTCTCTTCTTGGTTTCAATGGTATGCATTTCACTGTTCTTTACAATTCATCTCATCTCATCTCATCTCATCTCATCTCATCTCATC
>PYHW01009483.1:529740-552215 GCA_013186435.1 Turdus rufiventris
ATCTCATCTCATCTCATCCACAACAATATAAAATTAATATTATTAACTTTTTAATTTTCCCTTCTTACTCCATCTGAAAACACAAAGCTGTGGTAAAGAATCTTGTTTTCATTCAAGTTATGATGTAAATTGAAGTGCTAGTGGATGTATAGACAGCATTTTGAATAGTTGTAGAGGTTTTCCCAGGCCAAGAAGAACATAGTACATAGCCAGTACAACTAACATCTGTCAAGTACAAGATGATGTCTGAGTGTGGCTGGCTGCTCCACATATGAGTCACTATTGAAAGCTGTCATATAAACCATGCTCAAATTTTCTCCAGAGACAACTAGCTGTCTCAGAACATAGAAAGCCCAGGAGTAAGACTGATGAGTGTAACTTATACAGTAAATGGAGAACAATGCCCTGGAGAAAAACTGGGAAAGAAACTGACCATACGAACACACTAATTTTTTAATACTTTGTCAATCATACCATATCTGCTAACTTGGAATTTAGGACAGTGTTTAAGATATCAATATAAGCAATGTCAGTGGCCAAATTAGAATGAGAAATCTGATGGATCTCAAGAAGTTTCAGTTACTTCGGCTGATTGATGAGAAAATTTGTAATTCTTCTGAAGGCTGAATGGCTGCCCAATCATCTCTTCCAGGAACTGAAAAAATTCCCACATCTCTTCAAAGTATAAGATGCAGATAACATCTTTGTTTTCTCTAACAAAAATATACAGAAGTCTCAATGTTTTTCTAGATATAAGTGTGAATATAACATAGCTTTCATAAATATTTCTACTGCTGGAGTGTGAAAGACAAAATCCATAATACTTTAAAAATTCAGACACAAGACATCTATGACAAAACCACCTACACAGCATAAACTATAGACCAAGTTAAGATATCATATCTCATTCCCAGCCCTCAACACATCTACATAACCTCATTTCCTATGTTAAAGTTTTATCTCCATTATTTTCTCAAGAGTGTTGAAAGAACTTCTTAATCTAAGTTAGTACTCCTACATCACTTACTTAAAAATTAGCAGCAGCACTGCTTATTAAATAGCTATGTTATTCTGTGTAAAAAGGGCTTTGCACTGTTGATAGCCATTGTACACCCACAAAAAGTGGAACATTTAACCCTAGCAGCCATGTAGGCATCATTTCAGTAATGACTCACGCCACTGCTCTGGTCTTCTGACCTCACAGTGCCACCCTAGATCAAGTTTGGCATTATGACACTGATATCTTAAACACTAACAGCCCTCTTGAGACCAATTGAGGCAGCTTGAGATGATCTCAAAATATTAAACATCCAAGTCTTGAATAGCTTCTGATTCATGAGGAGGATACCACCAACAGTCAAGCACTCTCCTCTAAAGGGAGCTCTGAGTCTCAGAGGTGGTTAACAAGTGAAAAAGGAGCATAGAAGCCAGAAAGCTTGAGACTGCTTTATATGACACTTGGCCTAGTTAATGTTAGTGGATATGTTATGGGTCAATAGAGCAGTCAGTCACAAATTCACAATGCTCTGATTTTGTATTCTTCCCATTAGGATAGGATTGCTTTCTTAGCTTGTTCCTACAAAAGAAAAAAAATAGAAAAAGAGAAAGATGCCATTCAGGGGACAGTCAGTTTATTCATCATATTGGTAGAGACAGAAAATATCAGTTTTTTGACCTTTCTTTTACATAGTTTGAGTCCTTGACCAAAATTAAAGCTGCAGTTTACTTATCTGTGTACTAATAACAAAGGTGTTACAATTAAAATAGAGAAGTTAAAGCTGGACAAAACCAAGAAATCTGGTGGTGGCTTAGACAAATATAAAACAAAGTAAAGAGCAGAAGATTGAAATTACTTTGTCTCAGAACTAGATATTCCACGGATTTTCAATTTTATGCTATATCATAGAAAAATTCCTCAATATTCTGCTGTAGAAAATTCCTAGGTCACGGTCTTTAACCACGCCAGGAGGTTATTACAGTCCCTTTCACATGTTAGCTCTCTAAAACTTTAAATTATCTTATCACAATAATAAAATAAAGCTCAGTTATAAGTGCTCCAATGGGAATGAATGCCTGAAAAGGTTATTATGGGTTTTGAAGGAAATGACCTCGTGGCCATCCATTTGAATCTAATTTGGCTAAGTAATAGCAATAAACAGTTACAATCCAATGAATATTTAATGGAATAAATAAAATTACATGTGTATTGCTATTTTTGATTAATGATTTGAATCTGATTCTCCATGATTCTTGAAGAAACGTGTATTTCCATATTGCCATTTATATGCAAATACATTTTAAAGAGAGGTCTATTGCTGTCTAAATTGGGTTTTAGAAGAAATTAAGGCAAACAGAGTGTGATACACCAAAGGGAGATATGTATCTTATTTTCTTTATACACCTGTGTTTTATAAACAAGTTCTGAGTGCTCTACAGCTGAGTAGCAAAGGTCTAATAATGAACTCTTGCCACTCCTCAGACTGTATGAGATAACCAATAGATATGTTATAGGAACAAGAGCAAAACAAAAAAAACAAAACAAACAAACAACTCCTTATTCTCTTTTCACACCACTTCATTCAGCTGACAATAACCTTAAATTAAACCACTGAATATGCTTAGTATGTAAGCCATAAATAATTGAGGGTCTAGTCTTGCAGAGGTTGTCTTTTGAGGATCAAATTTTCCAGGTATTTTATCACTGTCCTTTTCAAACCATATGGTTGAGAGTAACTACACAAGAAGTTAATCCATCTATTTCTGGCTTTGATTGGGACAGTTAACAGACATCCTCAAAGAAATGCAGTGATTATTGACCTGACTCTTCTCAGTATGAAATTTCAATACCACCGAGTTGATTAAAAAAATCACATGTCCATAAGGTTTAACACTGTACTTCTGGAACTTGGCTGGTGCTCAAAAAATGTCTGTGTAACAAAACAGAGCCAAAAAATGTGGGTCTTGGAAATCTGAGTAGATCAATTGAGATGGTTTTCAGATGTTTCATATTAGCTGGATCCCAGGATCACTACTTAGCCCCTTTCAGTAGTTTATTTAAATAAACAAGAGTTTTGGGAATTTTCTCATACTGGTCACAGTGTTGCTGTACTCAGCCTTCTTCAATCTCAGTGTTTAAATTATAACACACAAAGAATGTTCATAATTAAGCAGCGATTTCATCTTAGCTACTATCGTTGTGTGAAATTTTATCCTGCACTGAAATGTGTGTTAGTGTAAGACACTTTTCATCCTGAATCATAATGTTTATGAAGAGAGGCTGTTCTCCGTATGATAACAGTTGCTCATTTTGGAGACTGGAAATTAAATATATGTGTGTTTTACTACCTTGGAAATCACTTGCTACAGAAAAAGTGCTTGTAAAATGAGAATGTTTATTTTGGAAAAAAAAGGTAACTATAGGACAACAATTATAAAATGTATTTTTAATTAAATTCTGTTATTGTCTGTTATGGTACACCAATATATCTTATTTTCTTCAAATGAGGGAAATATTAGCTATACATTTGATATAGCAAAACTGGGAATTCAGTTTGCCTATTTCTTTTGAGGCAATACCATTAAATACTTACACTGAAGACCTTTTGTGACAAGAATGTCCAGCTGAGAGGTCTTAGACAGGGATTTTTGTTTTTCTTAATAAAGTATAAAAAAACCATCCATATTGAAAATAAATGTTTTGAGTTTTTATGAATAAAGCAGAAGGATATTTTCTGTCATTTGAAATTTATAGATCCTGCAGCTAGAATAAACATGCCATGGCATTTAAAAATTACAAAACTTAAATTCATCCCTTTCACTTTTCAGTGATTTTTCACTTTATTTTACAACCAAGAAAAAAGAAGAAATTTCAAAAAACTCTTGAAACCCAGCAGTGCTTTAGTATCATTCCTTTAAGAAGTCAAAGGGTTTTTTTTCATTTTATTTTACAGACAGGAATGAAAACCAAGTTGACAGGTATTGCCACTATAACATGTCTTCTATAGTCATCTCAAGTGAATGCTTGATCATTCACACTCTTATAGTTCCAACATAGCTCAACATATGGTAGGATATTGTGACACACTTGCATGACTCATAAGTGCGGGATCTGATATGTAAAACAGGAATCAAAGATCACATTTGCTCTTCAAGAAGCACAGGGGAATGGTAAAGGTTTTTTTAGAATTTAATTTGTTTTCCTAGACAATTTGATTCCAGCGAAGTTGTTAATGAATTGCCAAGAAAATAGTTTACCATTGCGCCCTTTGTTATTACAAAAACTCTGACAAGTCTCACTATTTCTTCTTTTTTCTCAGGCAGAAGACGACACTTCACCACTCATAGCCTGCATGCAACTAACTTCTTACTTCAATGCAGCAGCTTAAACACTGACATAAAATGATTTTGCTAAGCATTCTTAAACATCGTGGGTCTCTTGGTTTCACAGGAAGAAATTATTTGGAGTCATGAGTTTTGTAACTCAAGACTGAATCCTTAATATCTTTAAAAATAAACCTTTTAAATGTCATAATTACATTTATTTAATCTTGAAAATGGTGAACTTTTGTTTACAAATCACTAGAAGCTAAGTTTCTCAGCAGATTGGTTCACTTAGTATATGAGCTTTGGCTGTTGGCACCCAGCATGAGTCTCTGCAGAAAGGAAAATATGGTCCAGCTATGCAGGACCAGTTATGATTTCTCACAAAAACTTTTTAAGGTATACAATATTAACCAGTAGCCAACAACACTAAAATTTTAGAAGTATTTTCTTTTGCAAAGCATGTAGCTCAAAAATACTGAATACTGTGATACAGTATCACCATTATTAAGGATTATTAAAGACTAATATTTTATTGTCAAAAAGGACAAATCATTAAAAGATCTCTAGATCTCCTTTTCCTGCTAGATGTTGTTCTCTAAAGTAGAAATCACTCACCTCCAGACTCTCTCCAGTAGAGCCCCATCTGTATTGAAAAGCTTTCTTTTTCCCCAGATTTTACCTAGGTCAGGAATTGCAGAATATTTATCTAACGATGGTGACAATAGGGTTGAGTGTTTATGCGTGAGAACCAGGGGGAAGACCCAGAAGGCAGATGTCATGGTTGTAGTCTATTATAGAGCCAACCAGGATGAAAAGGCAATAAAAATACTCTATAAGCATCTGTAAGAAGTCTCACTATTACTTCTTTTTGTGATGGACTTTGACATACCAGTTGTATGCTGGAAATACTATAGAGAGGAAATAGACTGGAGTGTGTGGAAAATAACTTGCTGATATAGCTGGCTGGGGACCCAAGCAGGGAAGGCATTTTGCTGGACCTACTGTTTTCACATAGAGAAGGACTTGTGTTTGATATGATGGTCCTGAGCACAGCAATCCTGAAATGAGAGTTTCTATTCTACAAGTAAGGACGGGTGCTAACAGGACTCCTGTGTTCAACTTCCAGGTGGGCAGGTTTTGAACTGCCTAGGAGACTGGTTAAGAGAGTCCCTTGGGAGGGCTGAAGAGCAAAGTAGCCCAGGAAGGTTGGACACTCTTCAAGAAGGAAATATTAAAGAGGCAGGAGTAGGTTGTCACCTTGTGCCAAAAAATAAGCCAATGAAGAAGACCAACCTGGCTGAACAGAGACCTCTGTCTGGAACTCAGGGAAAAAAAAGGAAAATTTATGACCTTTGGAAGAAGAGGTAGGCAACTCAGGATGACAAGTATTATTATGAGGTTATGCAGGGAGAAAATTAAAAGGGCCAAAGCTTAAATAAGTGCAACTGTCAACTAGCTATGTTGATGAAGTCAACTAGCAACTTCTATAAAATACTATAAAAAGATTTCTGCAAATAGTAGCAAAAGGAGGGCAAAGAAGAATCTTCATCTCTTATTGGGAGCATGGGAAAAGACAGTGATAAAGGATGAGGAAAATACTTTCTTTGACTTGGTCTTTAATAGTAATCCCAGTTGTTCTCCAGCTACCCCATTTCCTGAGCAGGAAAACAGGAGAATGAGGACAATTAAGCTCCCATAATTGAAGAGGAAATGGACAATGACCTGCTGATGATTTCTGCTTAATATCTTTCTCTTAATAAATTAATTCTACCTTTTCAGGCAATAAGATATATAAAGGTGATCTGAAAATCACCCTGAAAAATTTGCAGCTGTTTACCTGGAAATTAAAAAAAAGATTGCAAATTGATATTTTAAATGGGACCTTAATGTATGTTTGTGTGCCTGTGACCAGAACCTTGAAAGAAAATAAGCACAGGGAGTTTTATAGGTGTTTCAGAAAGGTTAGGTTGTCATGCTATTTTAAAAAATGGTTAAATATTGTTCCGGAAATTGGATATAGAAGTACAGAATCTGTCTAATGCATGCATTTAGAGTAGAAATCTGTACATCTGTAGTGGAAGATATTTGTCAACACTATTAGAAATTCAGGAGTGAATCACAGAGAGGGTCAGTATGCAGCTCACAGTCAATTGAAGAATTGAAGAATTGAAGATTTTCATACTTAACACTAAGAACAGATTTATCTTCTTTATATGAAAACAATAGAATGTAGTTGTTTAAATAATCCATGGCATTTAGAACAGCCACCACAAAACACAAGTTCTTTACCATGCATGTATTACTATGAGTAAGATAATTCCGTCAGAGCAGAAATTTAGGTGTGTTATAAAAAATTCCCAGGCAAATAACATGTCCCCAGAAAAGATACATTTACTAGAATACAGCAGGCACATATGAGCTTTCTGTTTATCAGAACAGTACTAAATGGCTAAAGTTTATTTTTGAACAATTATGTAATGCTATAAAATAGTACAAATAAATACATTTTAAAAATTTATTTTACTCCTGTACATTCTTTATCAGAATTTGTGTATCATCTTCATTGGGCAAAGTTGCACTCTAGCAGTCTGGGGTTATCCTTTCTTCTCTGCTATGGCAGGCATACCGACAACCAGAACACTAATTGTCATCTTCTCTTGCATCTTATTTTCTTCCCAGGTATATTTTCAACAACAAAAGCTGATTTTTTCCTTGTTTGTTTGTTTTTTTGTTTGTTTGTTTCAATGAAGTCCAGAAGCTATGGTTTTCTCCAAGACTAGCTGGAGTCCCTGGCCACATTCCTTTACTGACACTTTTCAGAAAAAAATCATCTGTGCACAAATTATCTGTGTCTGTGCAATAAAATAAATCTGCTGCGTTTCCCAGTAATATCAACAAGAGCTGAACATCAGACAGCAGTCAGAAGAAATGGCACTTTCCAAGAAGCCATACAGTGTGAACAAATGTGAGCTCCAGTTTTATATAGTCATATGCCAGGACTGGGATAGTAAATCAGATTACCTGGCATCAGACAGCTCTCAAAAACTGTTTCCCACTGCAGTTAAATTAAAAATTTAATTTCTAGGCATTTTCTTTCTTGTGCCTATCTATAAGTACCTAGTTTTCTTAGTCATTTCTCCATGATTTTTCATTTTTCCTATGGTTCAGCAATAATAAAATATATAAAGTTATTATACATTTTCTCTTCAATCTCTGATATGAAGATTAAAAAAAAATTGTCTTCATTAAACTCTACTTTAGAGTATGGTGAACTTTTCCAGAATTTTCCTCCATGCTATCTGCACATTCGGTAGACTTTTATTTATGTTGAAGTCAAATGAGTGACCAGGTATAGCCTAATCATTAGTGGTACAGTCCTTGTAAAAATGAAAAAAAAGAAATTTTTTCCATATGCTTGCACATATATATATGTATTCAAACCTAAAATTAGGTTTGTGGACAAAGCAATCTGGTTTCGACCCAAATAATAACTGTCTCATTTTTGTTACTTCTGGATCTTTTTACCACTAATATTTTCATTATTTCAGGTAGCACAGTGTCTTTTGTATTATTCAAATTAATACAGTTCCTATATAGCTTTTATCCATTCTGTCATTGCTATAATAATTTAGGAATAGGTCCTCTAAATCAATGATAGCTTATCCTCTTTGTAAATAAGGCATGTTCTGTTTTGATACTTGCAATCTCTTATGGTTGTATTAATTTATTGGGGTTTTCTTCAAAATGTGATGAGCTGGCTTTTTCCTCTGCTGTGAATAGTTCTGAATGGACTTCAGTTTTTAATTTCCCATATCTTTCTATTTTAATATCATTCTTCATAGTACATTCTCCAACAGTTCAAAAATCATATCCATTTTCCATCCTTCAGGGTTTTTTTCAGGTAATATCCTTTGTTTAGCAAATTCTGCTTATTTTGTTATCTCAAATTTGTTTTCAGTCAGGTTCTTTTAATGTTTGTTTGTCCTATTTTTAAATTTTCCTTYTATTTCTATTTTATAATAGGGGATTCCAATTACTCCCCCAAATTGAAAGATCTCATTCATAGATGCATTACAAATTTCTCTCTGCTTTTCTTTTAATAAACTCTATTAAAAGTACCTTTCCATCTATTTTACATGAAGCTCATATCTTTAATAGTTATAGAGTTAGCCTCCTCTGCTTCAATTAACTGAGCAGTATTAAAATCAGGTAATGCTTCAGAAATAGCTGCTTTAGAAATATGACTGCCTCTAAATGTCTTCTTTTCTGCTGCCACCCATTTATTACACATTTCAAGAGAACTTTAAATCTTCCATATTTTCAAATACCTTTGAATCTGGTGAAAATTTTCAAGATTCCAGTCTTATTTTCCAGTTCTTATTTCAGCTTTCTTTTGATGCTGTGAAATGCTCTATAACCAATGAAGAAAGAAGTGTCTAAAAAGGGTAGGGTACTTCTGAGACTCACTAGATTTCAAACTGGTGAGCACTGTGAAGGATGGGCCATCACATCTTATAACACTCGTTTGACAATTAATTCAAGATTACATGCATTTTTAATGTGAGTAGAAAGGAGGAGCTTGGGAAACGGCATCCTGACAACCTCACCTCTGTGCCTGGGAACAGAACCTCCTATGCCAAGGCACAAGGTTGTGACTGGGGACAGTCAGCCTGTCTTTACCTAGGACAAGTCCTGCCTGACCAACCCAGTGGCCTTTTATGATGCAGTGACCACATCAGAGGACAAGGCTCTGGAGGGACCTATGCAGGTTTTCAGTGACTAAAGGGGGCTTATAAGGAAGATGGGGCAAAACATTTTGGCATCGCCTGTTACACCAGAATAAGGGGTAATGAGTTTAATCTAAAGAAGGGCAGACTTAGACAATATGTAAGGAAGACATATTTTTTTACAATCACAGTTGTCAAACACCAGAACAGGTTATCCATAGACATTAGAGCTGTCCCATTCCTGGAAACATTTAAGGTCAGTTTAGATGGGGCTTTGAAAACCATTACTTCTAGTTAAATATGTCCCTGTTTATTGTGAGAACTTTTCAAAGGTTCCTCTCAACCCAGCTACTGTAAGACTAAATTTTCTTCTATGGCATCCTAGTTTAGGCATGTTGTTAAACAGCTACCTCACCAAGATTCTAGGTAATGGGCCCATGGAGGTAATTCAGCTTATCTAACATAAATTTCTTTGTTGATTCAAAGGAGGAACTCCTTTGAAGACAGCAGACAGATATTCAGTCTATCACAATAAGACTGCTCCTTTTTTTATCTAATATATGTACTGATTTTGGCTGGGCAAGAGTAGTTAATTTTCTTCAGAATAGTTGCTATGGGGCTATGTTTTGGATTTGTGCTGAAAACAGTGTTGATTATAGACATTTTTGTTATTGTTGAGCAAGGCTTACACAGAGCCAAGGCCTTTTCTGCTTCTTGTACCACCCTACCAGTGAAGAGGTTGGAGGTACAAAGGAAGTGTGGAGAAGGCATAGACCTCAACTGACCAAAGGGATATTCCAGATTGTATGGTACCATGCTCAGCAGACAAAGATGGGGAAAGATGAAGAAAGAGAAGAATGTTCACAGCCCTACTTTCCTGGAGATGGCTGAATACCTGCCTGGCCATGGGAAGCAGTGAATTAATTTCTTGCTTTGCTTTGCTTGAGCACATGGCTTGTATTTTACCTATTAAGCTGTCTTTATCTGAACCCAAGATTTTTCTCACTTTTAGTATTCTTATTCTCTCTCCAATCCAGCTAGTAAGTAAGTGTGTGGGGTTGAGCTGCCAGCTGAGGTTAAACTATTACAATGTGTAAGAAATCTTCAAATGGTATTTTTTCAAAAAGAAACTCAGTCAAATAGACCGACCATCTAGCTATTTGTACTACCGGAAAATTACCGGAAATTTCCATTTAAAGCTTCTTGCAACTCAGTCCATAAAATTCTCTTCAATACAAAGTGTAGAAAAGCGCTTTTTGCCTAATCATCTACTACATTATGCATTCACTCTTAGAGGTTCTTGTGACAAGATTCAGTAAGTTCCATAAAGTCAAAAGTGGGCAATCACAATTGCATGGAGTTTTGTTCTACTTTCTGGAAAATGGTACTGTGGTATATACAGACAATGGTCTTGTAGTCAGTACAATGGCCTTGTGGTACAAACACACTGGACTTAACAGTGGGCTTAACATTAGCCCACTGTTAAGCCCAGTGTGTATATGCAGCAAGATGAACCAGAGGAGAGAGCCTCATTAATAGTACATACAACTGAGTCTTAATTATTCAGGACTGACAGTTCCAAATTTCCTTGCAGAACCCTTTGTCTTTTTTAAGAGCTATCTAACTGTAGTTTGGTATTACATTTTACAATTAGAGAAAAATTGCCCATCTCAGAAAAAAACCCCACATCTCCAACATGCTGGCAAACAAAATTTAGTACATAAGACATTTTCAGAGTAATAAAAACTCAAGAAGATGTCCAATGAATGAAAGAACTTATTCCCCAAGACACCTGAATTATGTTTCTTCTCATCTTTTAAGTGGCACGTAGGAACACCAGATGATATGTCTACTAATATTTGCAGGTAAATATTCCATTAAAATTTCTTTTATTTTCTTGATTTTGCAAATTTCCTACAACAATCCGTTCAGTACAGTTTATGACAAAGTTTTTTTTTCATCATTTTTGTACAAGATACCTTTTTCATTAAATATCCTTAGAGTTCTTGTGTTCTGAGATAGTGTCTCTTTATATTTTTTTTAATCTTACTTTAAATTATGATTTTTCCATTATTCTCATAATTCTTATCATGGTTTAGCACACTTAATGCGTATTGTACTCTCCAATCTTCACTAATATGATGTATTTTAAAAGTCACAGCACAGCTTTGCTGTGAGACTTATTTACTACTACTCCTCTGTACACTGTATACAGATCTACAGCAGTAAAATTAATGTAATAGGAAAACCTCTATTGAAGACAAGATCACACAGTTTGTCACTCAAATATTGATTTAGAAGTTCGTAAAAGTTAATAAAAATCCCCATTTTCTGCCAATCAACCAATCAAACAACCAACCAACTTAAACATTCTCTTAACTTTGGAAGACTTAGAAGGAGGAAGCAAATGATTCAGGGGATGACATTACTGTCTTTTTCACTTTTATTCAGCAGTGTGACATCTGCTGCATTTGACTATCTGCAAGTCATAATATTTTTTACCACTTTTGCATAATGTTTTTGGAACAATATGAAGCATCATTAGAGTATTTCAGTTCCAAACGTTATTGTCTCATGTTGCTTTATTGCCATAATAAACTTGTGAATCATAGTAACTAACATAGTAGGTCTCCCGTAGTGAATTCATTTTCATATCCTCTTTTGTTACCATAAATGTGATCCAGAAAATTGTAAAGTCAGCAGTTCTATACAGCTTATTAATAAGGCACATTACAGGAATGCATTAAAGCCTCAACAGCTGTATTATAATGAAACACTCTACTTATAATTACAATTACGCTAACACTTAATAATAATTGGACCTCTGTGTCTGTAGCGCGTTTGCTCAATAGGAGATTGGGTCCTGTCAGAAGTAGCCATTCCCTCAGCAGGTGACCTGGTTGCAAACATAACAGAGTTTAAACAGAGCATGAAGTTAGTAATGGCATAAAAAGGGCAGATCTGCAGGTGGGGTTACCATCTGTGAGGAGGAAAACATGAAATAATGAGCTATATGGGCTTCTCTCTTCGTGGAGATCAGCTATCCAAGGGTGAAAAGAGGAGAAACAAAGATAATGGATGAGAAAGAAAATGAAATAGACAGGTGAAGAAATTACCTGACCTACAGAACACAGCTTTCTACCATTAATGATATGTAGGACTACAATGTCAAGAGTAAACAACTAGTTACATGTGTCTTAGTAATGCTACCAACATTTCTTCTGAAATGGAGAATTATTTTGAGACTACTAGGAATTTATTTTTGAAGCCAAACTTTCCCTTCAAGGACAACAGCAGGACTCTTGGAAATAGGTAAATGATTGTCCATTATAGCTTCCTGGTCTTCAACACAAAAAGTACTGATACACTGTAACCCTAATCAAGAAACAGTGGCAGCAGTCAACCTGAAAAGCTATCCTCACAGTCTAGGGATCGAGCTGAGCAATCTGGAAATTTTCCAGTTAGTAGCAGATTCTTTGCAAAACAGCACTTCTCCTCTATGAAAAGGAGTAGTTTGCATCCAAGAATTTAAAGGAACAGACACAACCCAAATTTATATGCCTCGTTATTACCATTCCTACCAAATTACAGACAGGGAAGTGATGCATCATCATGAGATGAAATTGTTGTTCCTATTGCAGTACAAGCCCCTGTCTAGATCAAGGCTACATCTGCTTTTGGATTCAGGATGGGAAGATAAAGAAGGTTCCTGCTTCCAGGAGGAGTGCCTTTACATGGAATTATCCTTCCCCAGCATTGCAGATAGGCTTACTGTGTTCATATTGTATAGAAATATATACATTGCGAACTCTTTCAGACAAAGTGTAGAAATAGTGACAACACATATCTTCCAGTACTTTATTCTAAAACAACTCTGACCTATTCAAAAAGGTCTTTCATATCTTGTGGAAGAGCAACTGAGAGTTACTGCAGCCTAATCAACTCCTGGTCTATTATTAGTGGGACAAAAATGTCCCTTCCATAGTCTTTCTCAAAGGTATAATGGAGTCAGGTGGATTTATGCCTTCTCAGTATGGATACATGGCATAGGAAGAGAAGCCTACCTCAAGCAGAATCTTCTCTTGCAGGTATTGGTAGGAAGGAGAAAGGAAAATTCAGCTCAGCCTGAAATGCTGGTGAATCTCTGATTAATAAAAGAAGGAGAAGCTGAGAACTTGCTTTAATAAAAACAAAACAAAACAAAACAAAACAAAACAAAANNAAACAAAACAAAAACCAAACAACCAAACAAAAAACAAAGAGAAACAATTAAGAGGGTGTTTTCTTCTCCTTCCTTCCAACTTTTCTTGGAAAAATCTAGGAGGATAAAACTGTGGCCTTAAAAAGACCTAAAAGAGCATGAAGAAGTAATGTGGGAGGTCAGGATTTTTGAAGTATTTAATTTGAAGTATACAGAAATTGCTCACTGAAACAGCATTAAGTGTATAACTTGAGGTCAGGATTGTGCTTTGGAGATGCAGAAATAAAACTGACCATCAGCTTATATATTTACCTTCAGTTAGAATAACTGGTCCTTTTACCCTTCTTGACAATGTTTACACAACTAGCTTAAACCAATGTTCACCTGTCTAGAACATGAACTCCAAGTAAATTGTTGAAAGATGATATGAGTTAAACTCTAAGAGAGGAAAAAATGCATAAAGAGTGGCCTTCAGATACTGAAAGGACAGAAATGGGACCAACCAAACCCAGCATTGATTGCTATCTCAATATTTCAAAGGTTTCTGAATTAAATAAACTGAGTATCCTATTGTCAGTACATGTTGGCATAAAAGGAGTGACGTAACACTGCAAGTGTATCAGTTTCTAGTGAATATTTAGAGCTAGAGAGATCTGGTCTCTTTATTTAGTGTAGCAACTTAGGCACCTTTAAAAAATAAATCTATACTCCTACATGATGTTCCCACCTAGAACTAGAGTTGTGAAGACACAGTTGGTGATCCCTTAGAATTATTCTTAAATGCTGTCCAATTAAACCCACAGTATGCCTTTCTTAGGATATATGAATATCATGATCCAAAAAAGAATGCGGGTGATATGTTTCTTTGATGGAAATTTTGAGTCCGTCAGAAATTGCTGTCAAGTGTTTTAATTTTTGTAAGGGGTGGATGTAGCATAAATGTCACACGCCCATGTTTCTTTTAATAGAAAATATTTATCTGTGACAATCAGTGTAATGTTACAGAGTAAAGCAAATCCGCATACTTTAGACAGAATGAATGTTCATTGTGGTCTTGTTTGCTCATAGGAAAATAACTTAGGGAAAAAACCTTTTTCAACAGTTCTTTGGAAAGAGATATCAGGATTCAGTAAAAAGGGATCTAAAGAGTACATTATAATCTATGAAAAGTGAATGGGGTTTCTTCATAAATGAAAGTTCTCAAAATGTCATCCCTTTATAAAGATTAATAATATTAAAATTGTATTTTTATTTCTTAGAAATTTGATCGTCATTTTATCACCCTAAACGGTCCTTGCAAACTTTCCTGGCTTCTTGGGTGAAGCTTGTCATATATTAATTAATCTTCTGGGTTGGAAAACTCCTCTAACATCATCAAGTCCAACGGTAAACCTAACTGTGAAAATGATTAAAACATGTTCCTAAGTGCCATATCCACGTATCTTTTAAGCCACTTCTCTGGGGAGTCTCTTCAAATGCTTGGTAACCTTCTAATTGAAAAAATGTTTCATAATATTTCATTTCAAACCTTCCCTGCTGCAACTTGCAGCCATTTCCATTCATCCTGTCACTTATTACCTGGCAGAAGAAACCAATCCCCACCTCTCCTTTCAGGTACTTCTAGGGAGTGAGAAAGTCACTCCTGAGCCTCCTTTTCTCCAGGTCCCTCCTGCAGCTCCTTTTCTCCAGGCTAAACAACCCCAGCTCCCTCAATAACTTCTCAGAGAGCTTGAGATTGTCAAAACCACACAAAGTACTGGAGGTGGCAATGCAAGAATAAGGAGTAGGGAACAATCGCCTTCTTTGACCAGCCAGTTATACCATTCTTAATTCACCCCAGGACACAGCTGGGCCCTTTTTTTCTGCTCAGACCACTGTTGACATGTATTCAACTTCTCAACAATACAGTCTGCCCAGGGTTTCTTTCCACAAGGGTGTCCTCCTGCCTCCTGTCACTCAGTTTATACATATAAACAAAATTCCCCCATCACAGGTGGAGAATCCAGCACTTGCTCTTGTTGAATTTCATACATTCAGTGGTTGTCCAACTCTCTAGTCTATCCAGATCTCTCTGTAAGACTTCTTCACCCTCAAACTCCTCCTAGTTTACTATCATCAGCAAACTTACTCAATATACATATGATTCCTTCACCAGATCATTTACGAAAAAATTAAAGAGCACTGGCCCTAAAATTGCGCCCTGGAGGACCCCACTGGTTATGGGTTGCCAGCCTGGCATAACTCCATTTACCAAAATGCTTTGAGCCCAGCCCATCAGTCAAATGTTCACCCAATGTATGATGGAACTGCCTAATTGGATGCTGGACAATTTATCCAGAAGGGCACTGTGATAGACAATATATGTGAGAGACATTGATGCACGTAACATTGAAATATTTTATTGTCATATATGCTCTAAATTTTCCTAATCTTGAGTATTTTCACTGATGAATTAGTGAATGATTGAAAAAGATTCAGGTAAGATTATATTAAATGGTACTTGCCTGTCATACAAATGTCTTCCATTGAACATAACAATTTATCTTCAGGTTTGAGTGATTATGCCTGGTCCTGATTTACCAAAGCTGCAAGTGAATTGTGTTCTTTTGATTTTCATGTACTGGGGAAACTTATTTGCAGATTTATATAACACTATATGAGTTGATTTATGGATTTATGGCTATTATAATATTAGAATACTTAATTGAGTTTTTAGATTTAGACTGGCTCGCTTTATATAAAACATTTCTTTGAAACGTGCCCGTGTTCAGTTTTGATTGTTCAGTCAGTAGATTTAGCATTCAAGAAAAAATTTTTTTATTACCTAGACTGCTTCACTTAGGGTGTTATAACTCTTTACCAGAACTATCAGCATTACTACGTAATTGTTCATACATTATTATTGATTATACAGTTTAGGGTCAATATAAAGTCCTTATGTTTTCAATCTTAAAAACACATTGCCAAGCATCTCACTGTTATGATTCACATTTCTGCAATATGGTCAACTGTTCTCTATTACCTGAGTCCATCAAAAATCAATGTATTTTAACCAGAATTGGTAATGGGCTCTTCAGCCATTGCTTGAAGAAATGAAAAGTTTTTACCCCCAGAGATAGATGGTAGAATATCTGTAATGATATTCTTAATGGCCTCCTTTGATCATCACTTCATGATAGTTAAATATATTGTTAAAAATTATGTAATACAAGTAAGAGAGCTTATGTATCCACTATGCAGCTTTAATAAGGAAAATTAGAATAGGTTAGAAATTTTTCCCAGAGTCATCGAACATCTTCTGCTTAACATTGGGAATAATATATTACTCAGTACTCAAAAATACATGAATATGTATGCATATTAAAAAAATAGTATTTTGAATAGTCACAAAATAATTTATAAAAAATGTGACCTTGTCCATAATCTCCCCCCTTTTTTTAGTAATACTTTATTGAAGAATATCACTGTCCTTTTGGTGTGACTAGAGACACCACTGTATTTTCTTCCTAACAACTGTTGAAGTGATAGCTCTCATTTTTATCTTCCTTTCACAGCTTGGAAGGAAAGTTGAGTAATCAATAAAAGCTAAGTTAGTAATTAATGTACATATTTTAAATAAAATATAATATTACATTGCTTCAATATGTACTGCACTAGCAGACACCTTAGTTTCTTGTATTATATAGAAACTGTCACCATATAAAAGAAGAAAATTGGAAAAAAAATGTGAAGCACTATGTAAAGAAATACAATTTCCCACCATACATCTTATAAATGCAAGGATGTGACTCAGAAATAGATTTTGGTCACAAGGAGACCACCAATGCTGTCAGATGAAAGAAGAACTATATGTGATCAACATTCTGTATGAAATACATTCTAGTCAGCAATATTTGTTTACAATTTGAAGGAATTATAGGGTTTATGAATTACCTTTAGTTCGATAATATTTCAATAATAAAATCTTTCCAACAGGAATTTCTATCGTAATTCTAGTGAATTTAAATTGAAGCTTCATTCATGAAAATCACACTTTGCACAATATTTTATCACTATAATGATTCCTAGCTTTCTCATAATTTCTGAATAGTAAAACAGAGTATTTTAAGATTATTAGTAGCAGTAATATATCAGTATATCAGAATTATTAATAAAAGAATATATATTATATAAGCTTCACTTTCATGAATTCTTTATTAAAATACTGTTTTATACAGAGAAGATGGCTCCTTAAAGCAATTCTGCTTCGATTGGTTAAGGGGTTTTGATAACATATTTTTAATTTTATATAAATTGTAATATGTTCAAAAGACTTCACCTAAATAAATCTAATCATGCCACATTCCAATGACAACGCATACACATTTTGCAAAATATTCTCTATAATATTGGAAGTTAGAGTACATGAAACATATTTTAGAAGTTGTGATTTCATAATTATAGGTGTGATTTCTAGTCAAGATTTTCTACATAGTGAATGAAAATAGAAACACCAAAATTTGAGAGTTCTTTTGATCACTTAACAAAAAAATACCCTGATTTTTCAAACATCACTGGTTTCTCTTAAAATTCAGTGGAAGCACAGGTAAGCTTGTAATAGCATTACATGGTATGAATATATTACAATTATTTTATTAACAGCTTCTCAAGATTCAAAACTGAGGTTTTCCACTTCAGTGAGTGTATGAATCTTAATAAAATATGCATAACTAACTATGCAAGACCTAAAGAGCAATTTAATGGTACTACAATACAGTTACTTAATCTCTTACCTTTTTTTGTGTTTTGTAAATATTTGGGAAAAAACTTCAAAAATCTGCCTTTTAAATAGATTCAGTGTTGTAAAAAATGAACAGGTTAATTCTCTCTGTGATATGCTTTTAAAAGTTGCTTGTTTGACTCCCGGTAAGCTGTTCTCACAGCCTCTAAATTTTAGTATTTACGTTAAAATTGAAACCAGCAAAAATTAAATGCACATAAATTGTTATTTATAGCAGTTTCATATTCATTCTTCAGCTTAATCAATAAGTATTAAAACTGGAAGTGGCAAAGCAAGTTTGCACTTCTTTCTCCTTCAAAAACACAAACAGTAAATCATAACCACACATAATTTCTGCTGTTATATATTGTAAAGGTTATGTTTATACTATGAGCTGTGAATTAGATTAATGACTTTTCTCAGCACCATAAGCCTCCTCCACCAAAACAGGAACTAAATTGCAATAAATCACTGTTTATGTTCACATATTTATGGGACAGCAAAGATTTAGAGTTCTTCTACTTGGAAAACTGCCCCAACACAAGAGGAAAAAAATTACAGCTTCTATATTTTAAGGTGGATGAACAGAGGCAAAAGCATGAACATTGTTTTCACTTCACTATAATAATGTCAGTAATTTATTAAAAGCAAGTGCTACAGTAAAGCTTTTTTGCCAGTGCTTCAGCCAAAGTGACAACACACCATACATACACATTTTTAAATAAAAACATGTGTTTTCTGATTTTGTGACACTGAATATCACCACTATTAAATTGAACACATTTTTACATTATTCTTGAAATGAAGATTTTTTTGGAAAAAAAATTATTAGTGATGGGATGGTAAAAGAAAGCTCTATTCATTATATACTGCATGCATTAAAATTCCTTCCATGGACTTGAACAGCATTATTTACTTCTACACATATACATTGGTGATTTCATATTATTGTGGTTGTGATTTCTAAATGTATTCCTCAAAGGAAAGTACTCTCGTTTTGGAATTTTCTGCATTTTGCTTCATCAGTCTTTCATTATACATTTTATTTCATCAGCTATCCATAACATTTTCTATTTGTACAAGAGAACAAACTTATTAAGACCTCTTTAATCTTTAAGATTAAAAAAAAAAAAAAAAAATGAAAGAAAGAAAAAAATAAATGAAAAGGCGTTTGTTTTCAAGGAAATATTGTGCAAACATACCTACTACCCAATGTCTATTGTAATATTTTCTATTTATGGAAAATCTCCTATAATTATAACAGGAATGTTTTGTAGAGCTACTACTTTTTTTTCTTCCAACATCTTCAAAAAGCAGAGCAGTGGTCTCTCTCCTTCCCAGGCCTTTGTGAGCAATTTTAGTCACCCCTTCAACATATTGCAGACAGGTCTTCAACACAACAAAGAGGGACATTCTTGTCACTCCATGCATTGTTAAACTGTGGAACCGATTTTTATAGAATGTAGCAGATGGCAAAATCTTATATGAACTACAAAAGTCATCAGATAAGTTCAAAAAAGAAAAACAGGCATGAATTGCAAGATTTGTTAAAGGAAGTGATATTTTGCACTTCCTACACTACAGCTCTGTGTTCCAAAACTCTTACTGATAGCATCTATTATCTGCCATCAAGAAAGTATTAATCTGCATGCTGCTTAACTTTCTTCTTATGTCTCTTAATCATTGAATGGTTCTTATTTTATGTTCTTACGCAATGCAGCGTCTTCTTCACTCATCTGCAGGAACCTATCTGCTGTTGTCTCATTTGAGAAATGGCAAAATTGTGGCAGTTACTGAGTCTTTTATATAAGTGGAAAAGTGAAAGCAAAATCTTTCCCAGAAATAAAATTACAGTAATTTCACGAATATAAGCTGCACTTTTTGACAAAAATTTTGGAACCAGAAGTGCAGCTTATACTCAGGAGTGGCCAATATATGGACGAAGTTATGAATTTTGCCAACCCGGAAATGCAAGCTGCGAGAGCCGCAGAGCCCAAGCAGCCGCAGAGCCCCACCAACCCCACCAACCCTCGCACCACTGCGTCCCTGCTTGGCAGCCCACCTGGCCCCACTGCCCTCGCTCCCCTGGGCCGCAGCCTCCCCTCCACTGGGCAAGAGCAGAGCCGGCAGATTTAATAAAAGTGAGTGATTTTTCCTCTGTATATTTTTTTTTTTCAGTTTTTAGGCTGCATTTAAGGGCTACCCTGATCCATGAAAAATGTTTGCAAATTGAGCACCTCCCAGTAAACCTCGCCATTGTGCTATTGTTACTAATTCATTACTTTGTTTCACGCAGATCCTCACTGTGAACAAAAGTGTGGCTTATAATCAGGTGCGGCTTATATATGGCCAAAGAATGAAAAGTTGCCAACATCCGGAAGTGCAGCTTATAATCAGGTGTGGCTTATAATCGTGAAATTAGTGTGTAAATTTTAAATATAAGTGATTGGTTAATAAAAAGTAAGGTCTTGAAGGAGAAAGTTATTAGTTAGAATTTTTATGCAGAATGTAGTAGACAAAGGCATGTAACACTGCAAAGATGGATTTAATTTTCAAAACTTTGAGAACTACCGTTTCATGGAAACATATTATTTCAGGTTTATAGTTTCTTAGGAACCAGACAACTTAAAAAAAAAAAATCCCAAACCATTAGAATATACACTTTGTAAGAGAAAACTAAATCTCTTGCCTAATGCAACACATTTGTATTGCTCTTCTTTCTCCCTTGAACCTCCTCAGCAATTTTATGCATCATACTTTAGTTATTTCAAAATATTGAAAAATTACACTTATAGCCAATGCAGAAAGAGCTAATAAAGAGTCAATCTGATTTCTGCTGATTGTGTATGTCAGGATGCTATATCCATGTTCTTCAATTGCTTATTCCTCTTCACTGTTTGTAAAAGGGGCATATACTCTATCAGATACAGTTCTCATTGTGGCAGTCTGCATGTAGCTCTCCTGAGGAACAGTAAGTCTTTAATACAAAATTAAGAAGTGTTTCTTTGAACATGTGGAGAGTTGAAATTAATGGCATCCACTCTAGAAGCATGATGATATGTTATGTAGACTCAGTCAGTGTGAAAATAGCAAAAAGATAAAAAAACAAAGCAAAAAAGAAAAATCTCCAGTCAAATCACCAATCTCAAATATTCTTGCTCAGATCACTAACTCATAGTGTCTAGTAAAGGTAAGTTTATGGATTCATAAAATGTCTGATATAAGTTCCAGTGAGATTAAATTCCATAGATATACAAGAGTAAGTAACTTAATTGCAATACTCAGCTATTAAATTAATCACTTTTATTTGAGAAAAAAAGTCTTTACTGTTTAAACTCTGTACATCAGAAGTAGAAGGAACAGCAGAATTTTCAATTCAATAATTAATGATTCTGTTGATCTGATACGACAGGATAATTCTAAAGGGTTGGCACTTTTAATCTGTTTTTAAATCCTTTTTTTCCTTGGAGGTCACACAATAATAGAATAAACTTGAGTTGGAGGGAATCATCTAGTCCAGCTCCTGGCCCTGCACAGAGCAACCCCAAAAGTCACACCATGTACCTAAGACTATTGTCCAAACGCTTCTTGAACTTGGCTTGGTGAGTCTGCCCCAGCTCAGAGCAGAGCATGATAATCACTCCCTCGCCCAGCTGTGATGCTGCGCCTGATGCCCCCCAGGACAGGGCTGGCCCTCCTGACTGCCAGGGCACTGCTGTCTTATGTTCAACTTGCCATGAACTGCCATGGTGAGAAGCCATATACACATCTTGCAGTGAGGGACAAGCTTCTGAATCCTTGTTTGTAATGAGTAGACAGTCCCTCTTCAGCAGAGACAATCCTTACATTTTAAATCTTCATGACATGGACAAAATGTTGTCGCAGTTGTCATGATTTCTATGCTACAGTTAGCGTTCTCATGCAGTGAAGAATGAACAGGTTTCAAAGTCAGTTTCATCAACATAATCACAAATTCTGGAAACATCTAGCTCCTTATGGCTTAATTAAAGTACCTCTTAGTCAACTAGGTATGCAATTACTCATTTCTGCAGTTTTTCTCTAAAAGAGTTAACTGCCCAGAATTTTTGAGGTTTAGCACATAAAGGCTGCAAGTGTATCCATCATATTAAAAGCAAAATTTCTGGAATCTTGATAGACTGATCAAATTTCTCAGACATGCTGTCTTTTTCTCCCTGAAATGAGCAATTGGCTATTCTCTGTCCACAGAAGAAGCTTTCAACAGCCTAGGATTTCCAATTTTTTCAAGTTCCTAAGTGGATTGTGGAGGACTACTGACCTGATTACGAATAATTTGGTTAAATGAAAACCTAAAATCTAGTGCCACTCTATCTGTAATAGCTGGTTTTGTGAAAAGGTTTTGTTCTTTTGCCAAGTAAAATACAAATTTCAGTTTTATTATAAGGCGTAAGAAAAAGGTACAGTAATTTCACGAATATAAGCCGCA
>PYHW01009483.1:574010-584335 GCA_013186435.1 Turdus rufiventris
GAAGGGGAAGGGGACCTTTAGGCACTACTGCTACCTGCAGAAGTTTTAGATCTGCTTTTCTAAAAATATGATCATTGATGATGTGTGTTGATATTCAGATTGCACATTTTGTGGAAGAAACGTTTGGTTTTATATGAAATAAGAATATTTATAAGAAATAAGCATATGTGCCTATAAAGAAGCAACTGAACGAGAATGGCTGTTCATATTTTTTTCTCTCCCTTTGAACACATGTGAATGATCCAGCAACAGTCTAACTCTTAATTCTTGTATAGGTAATTACCTCCTAAATAAGTTAATCAGCTTTCTTACCTTCTAAAAGGATGCATGAGTAAAAGGCAATTTTTGACACTAACACCTTGACATGAGGAATAATGTAAAGTGACTGATGGAACAACATAAATAGCAATAAGCCACTAAGAAGATTCCCTCTCCAGTTCTTGCAAATGTGATTTTTGATCAACTGCAGTTTCATTTCTTCAGCTACCCTTTTTTGGCGGTGCAAAAACTTCTGAAGTACAGTTTCTTCATCTTTGACGGCTAGTGTTGCTATATGCTGTCTTTTGCTGCTAATTATCCAGGATAATTTTCCTGGAATTTTTGTGACTACTTAAAACTTCTTACCGAATTACTGTTTCCAGCTACATTTGTGCTATTTTTGGGCATTGCATAGCAATAAGAGAACATTCACAACATTTACATACAGTAAACTTTACAGGTGATTATCTGAAAGTTCCTGGTTCTATCACAAAAGAGCTGATTGCTGCTGTGTTTTACCTTGACTGTGTGCACACTTGACTCTGAGGGCCACCACCAAGCTGCAGCTGGCACAGCTGGCAGCAGCACACCTGCTAAGCAGAGCAGGCTAATGAGGATATCTCACACCAGCACACTTTTCTTTACAGTGGATAATATAGTTCTTCAGCAGAGGAAAAGTCCTTGTCCCCATCTGCAAAGTCCAAGCTCTGCATGGGTCTGCCACATGACTGCTCACTGCTTGCCCTGAAATGACAAGTGTAGTTAGCAAGCAGCTAACTACATAGTGTAACTCTGTATTTCTGTATTTTTTTTATTATTTTATTTTTATTTGTCTTCCAAGTTATCTTTTTCAAACTTTTATATTTTTTTAATAGAATTCTAAAATACAGGCACAGAAACCAAAGCTTAAAAGGTATATCTCTTGCTATTGCACCTTCATATGTACAAAATATTATGAATATTCTCCTTAGGTAGCAGGTATACATCTGGTCACCATGAATTATTAAAACAGTCAATATTTGCTCACCTTCAAGCAAAGAAAGGTAGAATGGTTAAAATTTAGATGTCTCCAGCAGACTTTTCCATGTCAGTTGTTGATCAGCTCTCAAGATCTGATCTCAAGAGCTGGCAAAGTCATACCATCTAAAGTGTCATATTGGAGAAAGTGTGTTCTTCTAAAGACTCTGTCTATTGTGTATAGATACATTTTACAGTCAAACACTTTATTAAATATGTATTGAATAAAATGTGTAGATTTTTTTCATTTTCTAACAAAAAACTACTTAATAGTATTTTAGTTTCTTGAGAAAATATACTATGGATCTCTAAGAATTTGGTTAATAAGTTCTGGGAATGTGATCATATGATTAAAAAAAAAAACAAACAAAAAACAACTAAATAAAAACTTTTCCAATTATTAGGACACCCTAGGTAGGTATTAGCTGTCTGCATAGGTTTTGTGTATGTACCTTGTTGTATATAATGATTTTTTATCATTAATCCTGCATTTAGACTCTTACTAACTAACAAATCCTGCTCATATTGAACTGAGAATTAACTAGCAGAACAACTCATAATGTTTACGGAAAATATGACAGCTTCACTACTTACGTATTATAAATTGTAACTATAGCAGAAGAGTAAATATAATGATTGTATAAATAAGACTACCCAACATTTCCTTTAATATTCCCTAATTAAATTGGCTTTCAGTGTTAATTGCCCAATATTTCACTTTCAAATTGATTAGGACACTGTTTTCTTGAACACTCTGGAATTTTGCCCATATCAGCTTCCATTCTTTGTCTTTCTTTTATACTTTTCCAGCATAAGAAAGGTCTGAAGCTATCTTATGGACAGAAGTCAAAGCTTCATAACATTCAGATTGCTTTTTCCCCACAGATACTCTGTAAAGAGGAGGGAAAAAGTAACAGATTTTGAACATTCTTACTAACATAAAATAGCTGACCATTACTGAGTTTCAAATGACAGTTTCTAAAAGTGGAACTCTGAAATAACTTTGATGCTATTCAACTTCTTAAATAGTTTAAAATTTGTGTCAGTGCTATAAAGCTGGTGACTAGTTATTCAATAAGTTAGACATGTATTTGAAAGTAATACTTTTATTTCCATGTATCTTCGAAATCTAACTGAACTTATTTGAAATTTAAATATATACATATATGTAATGCTTTTACTCACCAAAAAAATTCAGTTTTAGTATTAAAGAAGAAGCTAGAAATTGGATGACTTGTAAACAACCACTACAAACTTTTATAGAAAAAAAGAAAAAAAAAAAAAATCTCATGTGTCTTGGAGTTCATGGAGTTCTGTACTGTCACAGACAATTTCCTTAACATTTAAAAACAGCTAATAGTTTGGTATAGCATTTCAAGATACTTGTTATATTGAACAAAATATAGTCCTGGTATCTTTAGTGTTCATAAAGGTGTTTTGAGTCATTGGGAAAATATCACTGGAATGTAGTTGTTACTACACTTGTATTTAGTAAATTTTAAGACCTTGGATACAGATTTCTGAAGTTACTACGTTGATCAGTTATTTTAATTACTTCATCCTTTCAGTTCTGAGAAACTAGTCAGAAAAATAAAATCTAAGGTTCAACCAAAAATGAAAATCTTAATAAAATTAAAAATATAAACAAATCAAGATATAAATAAATAATATTAAAAATAAAATCTTTGGTTTCAACCATAGTTTTAAAACGTTTTTAATATATGGCACAGAACTGTCATTTCCTGCCAAAGCTCTTTACCAGCTGATCAAGCTTATTTATATATTGAAACATAATCAACAGCTGCCTTAAGTGAGGGACTTAGGAGAAGCCTTCTGAACCAATGCCTCCTTGCACAAACCCAGAAGAGGTCAATTTTTTAATTCCTCAGTTCTTCATTCTCTTCTTTCTCATTTTTTTTGATTACATCTGAGGAGACTCAGGCACATAAGATGGCACTAAGCAGCTTTGTTCAGGCCCAGCAAGAGAGTTTGGGAATAAAACTGTTGGGCTTGCGCTGGATGTGAATTCCATCAGCATAATATAGTGAAAAACAAAGCAGAGAAAAAATACTCATAACACAGAGATTCCTGTATCATCAGAAAGATGGAATTAGGAATGGAAACCTGCCAGCATTTTGAGAAAACACAAGGGCTTCCACTAAAGTTAAGTGTTTGTAGAAATGTTTTCCAAACTAGTAATGAACCGTGATCCTGAAGTCTTTAGTAACATCAAGTTTTATTGGTAACTCAAGTTTTCTCACCTCTCTGCAAGACAGCCTAAAAAGTTTGTTCGTACACAAAAAGAGAACTTTTGAAAGATACCCATGCTATATTTAATCAAAGTTAAAAATAAATATCTTTTGTTTCTTTTGTAAATATGGGCTGCTCTTGCTCTTTTCTTTTGGAAAAAAAAAACAATTGAAAATTAAAATGAGTAATTAACAATGTCTTCTCCCTTATCCCATTATAGAAGAGCTTTTATTTCCCAAAAGAGGAGAACATAAGCTGCTTTAAACAAAACAGAGCATAGCTAGATAAATTTGTTGTAGGCTATGCACAATTGCAGCCGGAGCTAGTTCTGCTTATATTCATTCTTTAAATGTGTGATGCAAACTAAGAAAATAATTTTTTTTTAAGTCTTCCACCCAAGGTTGCAAGGGAATAATAATAAAGCCACAGGTCAGGTGCTTAAAGATACTGCTTTATAGTACCTGATACAAAAATGTACATAACACAGAGGCTCAGTGTTTTGAAAGCCAAGGTCAGCACAAGGTATGCAGTTTGCAACAGCAATTTCAGAGAGGCTGAGTTGTCACATAGTGATTGTCAGAGGGAGAAAATGAAAATCCAAACCTCACTTTGCTTCATCTTACTGCATTCAGTAGGTGCACATGGAGTGCCTGGGCCCTTTTCAGCTTTAACCTTACTTCAGGCTCCTTCCACCCACCCAAGTGACGAGATTGCTGCTCTGCTTGCTCTGCTGATGACAGCAAACATTCCCCAGGCTATGGAAGTGCCTGTTAGCAAATAGTGCTAAGGAAAAATCTGGGCAGTACAGAAATCAATAGTAGAGCTTTTCATTGTCCATAATGAAGCTGGATTTCATGTTGCAAATCAGAATTCTTACACTTCAGCTTATTGCAGTTGTTTTCATTGGCATTCAGGAGCTGAAAAATTTATCCAATGGCGCATTTTATTTTTAATTTATTTATGATAGAAAATGCTTTAATAAAAAGCCCATGTATGCCAAAAAAATGCAGACTTATTTATGAAATTAAATCTCTGTGGCTACTATTTGTAAACTGTCTTACTGGAAAAGCAGTTAGAACTTTTTAAAATGCATTAATATATGTTTAATAAATTTCAAATCAGAACTAGGACATGAAGCTACAAATATTCACTTGTTCTTTCGTACACTGAGCATCTGGAAGGGACATAAAATAAACAGATGAAATTAAAACCACCACTGAAGTATATCTCTTCCCTTTATACAGTGTCCTGAAGTAACTAATGCTCAGCATCCCAACCTACTTCATTTTTTACAATAAAAGTCACAAATTCTCACATTTATTGTTTAATTGATGGTGGGAGAAATAAAAAGGTATTCTGTTTATTTAAATGCATTTTAACTAATTCGTCTGATCTGTTTGGCAAAAAAAACCAGTAGAATAGTACTGAGAAACTAGTATTTAAGACTGTTTAGAAACTGATTTCCTTCCTTCCTTCCTTCCTTCCTTCCTTCCTTCCTTCCTTCCTTCCTTCCACTATTTCACTGAAGATGAAAGAGGCAAATCTGAACTGAAATAGAAATACAAATGTTTGAAATTAACAGTCAAAACACTCCAGATCATAAACCAGTGTTTCAAGTACCTTGATTTTTAAAAATGTTATTTCTTGCATTTACTAATGCACGTACAAGTAAATACTTTTAAGCATATACATTTAAATTAACGTACTATCTACTCTTAAATCACTACTTTTACAGTTTTATCACTAGGCATTATGAAATATTTTATCTTGATAATGCATTTAAACTTAAGACCATTCAATTTAAAATATTTAGGTCAGATTTGTTTAAAAAATATTAAATAGGATATTGCAAGAAACAAGTCTTGATTCTGGGCCTGGCCCAAGACTAGGATATTTCTAGCCACTCAGTGGAGGGTGCCACCACACAAGGGGAAGTCTTCTCAACTGGTTCTGTCATATCAAACTCAGATTTGAGTTTGCTACTCCAGACTCTCTTTGTAGTCAATAGAAAAAAATTCCCAGAACCTTTAGACTATGATTCATGTGAGCCCAGGTGTTGTGATTTCTGCCTAAGGACTCAAACTCTTAAGTTTCTTTGCCTATAGCCTACTGATATTTCAGATGCAGATGTGCAGACATTAAAGATGAACTCTCCTGGGTCAGAGGAATCACAGCTTCAATACACCTTCCTTTATACAATAAGCAATATTGTACCAAAGCTATAGGCCGTTATTACCTCACTGGAAAGGGCAATGACCTTCACACTCATGACCCATGTACGAAGTGAGGAAGTAGTGCAGCACAGCAGGAAATACCTTGCCTTGAATACCATGAAGCTCTGAAGACAGACAGATTTCTATTTTCTAAAATATCAAAGCGAGGATAAACTCCCAGATTTTTAGAGCACTGGCTACAGAGACACCATGAACTAAAGTACACAGCTGTATAAATGCTGCAGAAAGTGTCTAATACATTGCTTCCCTCTACTTCAAGGTAGACCAGGATAGAAAAGCCGTACTCTTGCTTTTCCACGAAAAAAATACCAATCCTCAAAAAAGACTAATGTTTAAGATATGCTAGGAATTCAGTGAAGGGTAGATAAGAATTATTTCCTTTTTTTTTTTTTTGTTTTGTTTTTTGGTGCAGGGGCTATCACCTGTAATACTTAGACTTGATTGAAAATGAGACTGATCTCAATGTTTGAATAACAAACAAGAAAATTTAGGGGGATGGTAAAATTTCAAATAGCAGCACACATTACCAGTCCAATAGCTGCAAAGATCTTAAGCACATCTTCTAATCTAGCCAAGTATTTTATTTTAGCTTTCCACACCTATAGAAAAAGGCACCTTTCACTCAAAGCCTAAGTAATCTTAGACCTTAATAGCTTTTCATTGCAACATGAATCATACTTTCCTTTACTCATCCCTAGTGATGGAAATGTGAATTTGAATTATTGGAATAAGAAAATTACAGGTAATTTATGTTTGTTGTAGTCTTGTTTCTATGATTTTGAGAGAAGATGGCCATAATTTGTAACCCTGGTAACAAGGACTGCACATCCATTTGTTAAATCTGACCCAACAAACAGCTATGGCTTGTTCCTCTGGATTTTAGTTGGAGGGAAGGGAAAAAAAAGAAAAAGAAAAAAGAAGAAAATGAGATTAACTCATCATTTGGGAATTTCCTTCTTGTTGTTATTGTTAATTATTCAAGTGGCATTAGAAAATTAAATATTACAAAAGGATTTCAGTAATAATCACTTTTGCTGGAGCTATATTTAATTGTCTCAATCTCAAAGGAAAAAAAAAATTCCTTTAACTAATGTCACTAGGAAATAACACCAAAAATTACTGTCCATTGAGCACACACTTGATTTCATCCCGTGCCTAATCAACACCTATTCAGATTGTTACCTAAGAGTTGGTTAAACATTTACTTACAATTCCAGCAAACACAGACCTTATAGTGAGAGTAACTCCATAAGACCTGAAAAAAAATCCTACAAAGATCCAAATTTTTTGTGAAAGATACAGATCATGACTCTGCTCTCTGTAGTAAACAGAAATCGAAGTTCTTTAAAGCTTGCAAGAGGTGCCTTGTAACTTCTATCTTCTTGTCCTCAATTAGCATCAGTTTACAGCTGAAACATTGGTCTGTTAATTTAAATTGATTTGATGTGATGGAGCAGACTGTGTTCTAAATGCTTTTTCCTAAATCACACTCAATTAAATAAAAAGCTTGTGATGTGTTGATGGGATATCAGTGCCCACAAGCTGTAGGGTTTGGCTGTATTATATAAATGTTTCTTTTTTAAAACCAGTCAATCTCTGTACTTCTCTGTGATATGCCATTTGAAATCCACTGTTGAAAACGTACTTATCCCCTGAAACAGTCCCACTCTAATGACCACGCTCCATTAACGACCTTTTTTCCCAAGCATGTTCTGTCTGTGAATCTAGTGTACCTTTTACCCATTACATGCCTCCAGATATCCAATTTCACAGACATTCTGCACAAAGTAGTGAATTTCATCCTTATAGTCCATTTACCAGGTGTTTCATCAGCTCTTAAATAAAATATTAAATTACTTAAGCAGCTGAATTTTGCTAGTCAGAAGAAAATNTTTTTTTTTTTTTTTTTTTTTTTTGGTCATGTAAATATAAAACCCAGACGTCCTCTTCTGATACTTAGACTTGTTGAGAGAGATTTTACTTTCACTCTGTCAGGTCTGGATTGAATCTGGATCCCATACGTTTCTACATCTACTAACACTAGCTAATGGCTGATCATAAATTCCAAGCAACTTTCTTGGATAAACTTTTTTAGTGCACAATCAAGTCAGATCCTCTTTATGTAATGGAACACCATATGGTGCTTCTGATAACACTGTAAAACCTGTGCATGAGCCTCCTTGAGACACAGCTGGCTAGAAAAATTTGAATTGGAAATTTTTGAAAAACTTTTCTGTGCTGCAGTGTAGTCAGATTTCCTCATGGCAACATTCAGGCACAATGCACAGGGAAAGGAACAACCACTGACTCAGCTATACGATTTCTCAAATATGCATATACACTTTCATATTTCAGTATTAAAGTACAAATGTATCTCAAATTCAGCATCCCAGAGAGCATTTACCATTCCTGTTTCTTTTGCAAGAGAGTGAACTCAGGATTCAGGCTGCGTCTTCAAGACCAGCAACCCTCTGGCCTGGCTGAACTGTGTACACGGCTACAGAAGGAGAAACTTCCCTGTTTGCACCAAAAGCTTTCCCCTTTTAAAACAGTCTGTGACTCTTTCAACCCCCTGCTCTTATGCTGCAAATTCTCCAGCTCTGACATGAACATGCACCCTTTCCGCTTCTGGGCAGAGCTGTTCAAAGTCAATGGCCCTGCTGCTAGCAAGCACATTGATCCACTGGTGTACAGCCATTAAGTGTTGATGGCCCTTGATTGCTCTGTCAAAGCTTCCCAGCTACAGTCTCTCCTCTACGTGCCAACTTCCTGCTTTAAAATGAATGCTTTAAGCTGCACTTAATAGCTGCACTGAATGCTTTAAGCTGCATTTACCTTCAAAATGAAGTGTAAAACACAACAGCCTATTCACAAAACACAAATGGGAATTATACATTGACAACGACATAACCCCAAAACATCACCACTTTTGTTGTGAGTTGAAAGAATGTCAATTACTCTTTTCCAGCAATTGAGACTCGAAAACCTAACGAAGGAAATTAAAAGAGCAGAGTTTGAAAGAATACAAGTGTAAAAATGGAAATCTCAGAAAATGAATGGGTAGTAATTCTCTGACATCATAGCAAAAAGGCTAATCTCTTACTAGGGCAGACCAAAATGATGAGCATGTGAATCTCAAGTGTTGTCAGTCATGTGTCTGAACTATCCTAAAAAGTCAAGTTTTATATGAGACTTTTCAATGAGCTCAGTTTGACTCACTCTTTGGCACAGTGCATGCTATTACTGATGATTTGCACACTAAATCGATGAAAATTCCCATAATAAATTATTGACTTATTTAATCCCATTTCACCCAGTCAGGCATATAATTAATCACAATTTTGCAAAACCACGAACCTGTTAAAATCCAAATATGTATGTAATCAAGAGTGCTTCTCAGTTTAGCTTTAATCTGTTGACTAATAACATGAAGACTGATATTCCCACTCAAACAACCCCTCTATCCATTGAAAGCATAGATGTATATTGAAACAGCAAATGGATTTCATATTTTATCCTCTAAATAGATGCCAGATGCTCAGCTGGTGTCACCTGGTAAGTTTATTGAAGGAAATGTCAATTTATACCAGCTGGTCTATGTGACTACATGTCTAGGTGAAAGTGAATTCTTCTGATTTGTATATAGAGTTCTTTTTTTCACTTACTTGATTCTTCTTTAACAATAGCAAATTGGAGTTAGCTGCATATGTTGTTTTAGTTTAGAAGCAAAACATACAAAAAGCCTAACATTGCCTTTGTATTTGTTAAAAGAGTTGCATTTCCAAACAACATCCAGAAAGGGCAGTTACAGCCCCCAGAGAAGGAAAGAGCAGTTTTCAACTGAGTTAAAAAGGCAACTGAAAAGAAGAAGAAAAAGAACGGTTGCAGAGAAGAGCCCAGGAAACTCTAGAGGAACTAAAACTTGAGAGCAGAAAATTCTATGCAAAAAGAATTTCAGTAATGAGCAAATGCAGTTACAATAAGCTGCAATCTCAGTGTTTCCATACACTTTTTTTTTTCTTTGTTTCCAAAAATAACATAAATATATACAATAGATCAGTTTATCCCAGTCTGAGGTATATATGAGTTCTGGTAGACAGCTTCTTGTTGCTGCTTTGCAGTTGTTGTTTTCAAACTGCTTTTATGTCTTATTTTGATATGAAAATAACAGAGGCTCAAATGTTAAATCACCTACCAAACAACAAGACAATCTCATTTTATTCTACCTTTCTAAACATTCTTTTCTGGGTTTGCTTTTCTAAAGGCATAAAAAGCTCTTCCATTCAGATTGGAAACAGGACTCCAAACCAGGCTATGTAAACTAATGGGCACATTCTGAGATTACACCAAGTAAAGTATTTAAATACTTAAAAAATATATCCATTGTTTTTAAAAACAGCAAGATTTTCACAAATGTATAATTATAAATAAAAAAAAAAAATACAACCTAGTAATCTAAACATTGTAAATACCACTGAGATCTGTCCTTGCCCAGATTCTAAAGGAGCTGAATCCCCAGTAGAATTTTTCTTCTCCTTATTTTTAAGATAGTACTTACATATACAT
>PYHW01009483.1:584428-606364 GCA_013186435.1 Turdus rufiventris
GCTTATAAGCAAAGAATGCCTATGCCAGAGAAACTACCCTTGAAATAGGGACTGAGTGCAGGGAGAAAGCTTTCATAGCATAGTATCAGCTGAAGTTGGGCTGCTGGAACAAACTCATTTAAAATATTCTCAATATCACCCTCTATGAATGGTTCACCAAGAGAGGTAATAGTAGTTACCAAGAAGATACCAAGAAGTTACCAAGAACTGGTGGCACAGTCGCATCCCAACATGCTTGTGATTACATACACATTTCTCATGTATATACATACATATACAGTAATTTAACGACCATAAGGCACACCGGACTATAAGGCGCAACCCCCAGGAGTTGGCAAATTTCGCAACTTTGTAGATCATATAAGGCACACCGGACTATAAGGCGCACCCTTTTTTTTTTTTTTTTTTTTTTTTGCAGCGAGGAGCCACGCGGCACGCAACAAAGTAACAAATCAGTAACAGAATAGTGCCATCGCGGGTTTACTGGCATGTGCTCAATTCGCAAACATTTTTCACAGATTGGTGTAGCCTTTAAATGCAGTCCCAGGCCCCCTCCCCGCGCCGTGAGCTTCGGCACTCCTGCCTGCCTGTGGCACCGATTGGCGAGGCAGGGCTCAGGGTGGCCCCGATTCGCAGCTTCTGTGGCCGCTTGCTCCTGCCTTCCCTGCGCGGCTCACGCCGGGCCAGTGGCAGTGCTTCCCTCTCTCCCCGCACAGCAGGCGGGGCCGGCGCCACTCTACTCTCTCCCCCCATGGCACATATGGGGCCAGGGCGGAGCTGCCTCCTTCTCTCCCCGTGCAGCGGCCGGGGCCGGCCTGGCTCCCTCCCTCCCTGCATGGCTCCTGCCGGCTGCAGCCGCCCGCTCCCGCCCCACCTCGTGACTTGGCGCTGCCGCGGCACCGCCCCCCCATTGTGGCTCCCACTTCCTGGGTGGCAAATGTCGCAACTTTGTACATCATATATGGCTCACCAGACTATAAGGCACACTTCTGGGTTCAGGGAAAAATTTTAGTCAAAAGGGTGCACCTTATAGTCATGAAATTACTGTATATATGCATGTATGAAAAATATTAATGTATATGGATATATGTGTGGGTGGGTGGGTGGGTGTGTGCATATGTGTGTGTATTCATATTCATATGAATACTCTCCTGTGACTCTGTACCCTTTACAAAGGATATTCCACAACAGTGTATGCCAACAAATCATGTTCACACATCTGTTTTACTTTGTTCTTTCTTTTTTAAATGAGCACTGGACAACACATTCTGCTCAAAAAAATTTCTATTTCTGTAACTAGGCAACAGAGGTAGACCAGTGATCAATTATGTCACATTTTGCCAGTAATCAGTGCCTATGACATCAAGGTTTCCTTCTTATCTCTCAGTAGTGCACATACCACATCTTGCTAATAACTGGCAAATAGTAAGGGCTTTGCTTTATAAATAAGTGGATAACAGCAGAGGCTCAAACAAATTCAGAGGCAGTATTATATTGAAAACAATTAGCCATGGTAGAACAATACTTGCATAAACTAATCAAAACAAGCAAGGTCCAGCCACCTCTGACAAGGATTCTGAGACATAATTGAAAGCACTTAGCAAACCAGCTGTCTGAGAGAAAAGGAAGACTAATACTGGATTCAGTTAAAGTTAGCAGATGTACTTCATGGGGGGCAGAAAGCAGTTACTTGACCTGGAATTTGGCTCAGTCACTCTGCTTATGTGACAGTGTATAGATCTCTGTGGCCACAAACAGGCAAGATTACAATTCACGGAACTGTACCGGGGTTACGGTGCCTGCTTGCAATTTTTGTGGGTACTTTATAGACTATTCCAATACTGAAATTGCAAAGCAACTTGAAGATCTGTACATTAAAATTTTATGAAAGTGGATCAAAAAGATTATTTTAAAAGTTCTTCTGGGAAATATTTATTTGTAAGTTCAACATTACAGTATAAATTACTGTAAGTGAGTTTAAGATTCCAAACAAAGAGAATACCAAATGCCCCAAAATAATTTATTTTCCTATGCCATCCTGTTCAAGAGGCATCACTCCCTTGATTTTTTATAGTTCTTTGGACAGCTAGTGAATTACTGCGTAACACAGGCTCACTTTTCTGTAGAAATTGATCACTGACTTCAACAGATCTTGCTAAATTTAGATCAGCAGTGTCCAGAGTAGAAACTGGACCTCAGAAATATTAAGTTTGTTGCAATTTTTTTTTATAACCAATCTTTTTCTGCAGTTGCAACTCTGAAGAACTCTAGACTTCCCTGTGGAGGAACTAAAAATGTAAAATCTACTGCTGGAGCACAACTCTGACAAGTACCTACACGGGCTGTTTCGTTGGTGGTTTTCTTTTCTGTTACTGAGCTGTTACGTTTGCCATACTTTGGACAACACAATGTAGTCCATCATGCCTGTAGCTTTGCTCATCTTGCAGTTTACAATGTTCTCTGTGGTAGTCATTACACAGCCTGCAGCTACTAACAGTTGCTGAACATGCTTTTGAAGCTCAGTAGAGAAGCCTGGCTTGCTCTCTGACAGACATTGAAAATGTTGTCTGTGGAGTCAGCTCATTTATTTAGAAGATATAGATATACCTAGAATGCTACATATGTAGGTTTTCTTGAGGTTTTCTTAGAAAAAGCCTATCTATTTCAGATTAAACTATATGCACTTTGCTGGATGGAGGGACAGTGTGCATCAAGCTTAGGGAAAAATGAGATGCTGGCAAAGGAAAGGTAAAGAAATTTGTCTTACAGAGAGTTTTATAAAGTTTAGCTGGGGGAAAGTATCTAACCCGACATCATAAAATTTTGAAATGAGAGCATGTAATTAAGAAGATGAGTCTCTGAGATGTAATTAGATCTGTTTGATGTGAAAACTGGATGAGTAATCATTTCCTGTATGCAAATACTTAGTGCACATGTATTTCAAATATAAGGTCTAAGGAGTGCATACATTGTATGTAATATATATTAATGACTCAAATCTTCTAAATGAGTGTCCAGATATTACTGGGGGAGTAAACAATTCTATGAAAGGGAGTTGTCATTTTTCACAGCATTTTAGCTAGGGAGTGCAAATGCAGTATAATGACTGAGGAGCTGTTATTCATGGGAGTGTTTTTTTAAATGTTGTGCTGTACCAGAATGCTTTTAGTTTTTACTGCTTCACTGGACTGAGGTAAAGAATTATATGTACCTTTAAGGGATGACCTTATTTGTAACTGAGTGTATAACCTTAAGGAAATCAGAAACAAAACACTGATCTATTTCATAGAACCATAGAATAATGGAGTGATTTGGGTTGCAAAGGCCCTTAGATCATCTAGATCCAACACCCTTCTGTGGGTAGGAACTCTTTTTACCAGACTGAGCTGCTCAGAGCCCCATCCAACCTGGCCCTGAATACCTTAAATGGTTGGGCATCCACAACTTCTCTGGGCAACCTGTTCAAGTGCTTCACCACTCTCTGAGTAAAGAATTTCTTCCTAATATCTAATCTAAACCTACTTTCTTTTGGTTTGAAGCCATTCTTCTTTGTCCTGTCACTACATGGCCTTGTAAAAACTCTCTCTCCATCTTATCTGTAGGGTCCCATCAGGAAAGCCACACTTAGGTCACCCTGAAGCCTTCTCTTCTCCAGACTGAACAATCCCAATTCTCTTAGTTTTTCCTCATATTAGAGCTACTCCATCCCACCTAATCATTTTATTCCTCTTAATCATCATCTCTAACCAGCTAATTTTTGTGAGAGCAGTTAGGTCTTCACAGAAATATTTTTTGGTCATTGGATCAACATCAATGATATACCTCTGTTCCAAAATTGAACTCTCTGCTCTATGAATACTTGGTAATCCCTGATAAAGGTTTTTCTTCCTATAGAAGACTATAGATTGTGTTTTTATTCAAGGCACAATAAGTGACTTTTGCCACTATTAATGCTATACATCTACTTCAAGATATGTATAATAATGTGTGTTTCATAAATATATATATATATATATATATCTATTTGAAGAGGTATATCTTTAAAAAAAAAGGATCACCAATCTCTTCTCCAGATGCAGAAAACAAGACAATGGTAATTATTTTTTCCATTTGTTATTAAAAATACTGTGTCTCTTTCTTAAACTTTTCAGAAAACTTAGCATATGTTTATTAGATAGAATTCAGTCTTTTAAGTTAGGAACAGCAACATGTATTCTGAAGAATCCACATTTTTATGGATTACTCTGTATATGTATTCTCTCGAGGCATGGGATTAAGTTCTCAGCCATATATTCTAGTTGTATAGAAACATTTGTGGGTATATTGAGAAGGAAATTCTGCTTCTCTAAAAGCAAATACATGAAAAAATAAATTACCTACAAGCACCAGCCACTGAGTTGGTAATCAAATCTTGAAAGTCTTGAAAGGGAATTATGGGATTGCATATTAAATACTTGGCATTATTTTCTTTTCTCCCAGAGAGAATATGACTTTCCTGTGCAAAACATTCAGATTACAGTTTGTGTCCTGTGCTCTCAGCCCTTTAAATTGTTTAAGACTTTAAAATTTAATCAAGGGATTTCTTAATGGAGGTGAATGAAGAGTAACATCAGAAATACATTTGACAAAAGGGTAACAAATTTCTACTTAATTATTTACAATGGCCCTATACTGCTACTTAGAGACACAAAGTAGTCAGGCTTCTGAGCATCAGATCCAGCAGTCTGGAAGGACAAGGGCATCAATTCGTCCTCACATCATGCAAACAGTTTTCAAGATTGCATCTTGTTGATCTTGATGAAATTACAAGTCTAGGATCTGATGCAGCATGCCAGTAATTTATGATCACAGGTCACTCCAAGCTGAATGCTTTCAGGGCACATCAAGCCTACTTGTCATTTGCATGCAACTCATTTTGCTACCTAAGAGATTTTTTTTCATCAGGCCAGTGGGCAGGCATTTGCAGTTCTGGAAGGCCTGAATTAAAAAAAAAAAAATGACCTCTTTTCATCCATCACAACATCAAAACAAACATCAATGCAAAATGTAATATTAAAGCAATTAACCTATTATCTTCAGGTCAGGTGTTTGTTATTTTGCCATTTACAGAATGACAAACTCTCCCACTTGGCTGCTGATGTTTGGACTGGGCCAGCTGTCTGTTCTGTCTAAATGCTCTTTCAGTTGATTACATGACTATGAAGTGCCCCTCTTCCCACCACTTGGGATTACTCCTATTTAACCCTATAGCTGAGCAATTTTCCCTATATTGCCTATTCAAGGAAAAAGAAAAAGGCAGATTCTGTAACTGTTATGTAATATTTTTTTCCAACTTTTAACATTTTGGACCGATTTATTCTTTTTTTTTTTTTTTTCTTCCTCCAAGAGAAATCTTTCTCACTCCTAATGCACTAGGTAGGAAAAAGTTATTTGATGTTGTTATTTCTAATGCTTTGCCACTCACAGGAACCACAGGATTCCTATAAGAATAGTAATGATTTAGAAAGGCAAGGTAGCATTTCTCAAGACATTTCAAAATTAAGGCCTACATGATAGAAGTGTACCAAACTCCACATAGACTTATTGGACGAAGTTTAAATATTTGAATAATTCTTATTATGGGGGTGGGAGTTGGAGGGTGAGGGCTTACAACAGGAATATAATTTATTAGCACTAAGCTGGGCATCTTCACTCTATGTCTGTCCTAGTCATCCTCAATTTCTTTGCAAACACCTCAAAGAGGAAATTCATCTCACCCAATGACATCTAAGATAAATCAGAAAAAAAAGCCTCCTGAGAGTTCCAATTTCTGTCTAATGACAATGGGGAGAGGTAATTCATTAATCTTCAGACACAGAACTGATGGTTCTCTGAAGTTATACAGAATCAATCCTGCACTGGGCATGTTTTTACTCCAGGTAGAGTCTGCCAACTGGGTCAAACCTGTGCTGTGGCATAGTTAGTGCACAGCTTCTGTGCATCACAATGCAGTCTAGCTAATTACCATGTTGCAGAAGTCTTGCTTCAAGTCTAGAGCATAACAATAGAAATGTTTACTTGATCACATAAAAGCATTATAAAACAATTTTTAAAAGTATTATGCTTGTACTGCCTTTAAACTATGCAAAGCAGTTTAAGTCAGACCCAGTCCAAAACAGTTAACTTGGAACTGTCTCTATTGATGATACCCACAACAGGGTAACTACACAAGAGTTGCCAAGCAAGATCTCCATCTTAGTAGTCAAGCTAAGTACTTCAACAGAAAATTGATTTGCATCACTGTTGTGATTTCATTAGGCATATTTAGAGTCTGATCTCATGCTCCACAGACTTTGAAACAGAATAGACCAAACCTACACATGAATATATGTCTAGGAACAAATTAAGTAAAGTTGCAAGCTGACCGTATTTTGGCTCATATATATTTTTTTTTCATATTTTCATGTTGTTTGTTTTAGTTGTTTATTTTGCATTTGAATGTGGTGCACAGCTTGGACTTTAAAAGAAGTGGCATGGATATATGATTTCAAACAAACTCTTTTTTTCCTTCTTTTTGGTATACTATGTTGCACTTTAGACAGTCTTATCCTGTGACCTTATGCTTTGCCTGTTTTACCTCATGAGATTTCATGTTTCAGCTACTATCATTAGACAAATATCTCTCCACCTTTTGTTACTCCATGTATAAAGACAAACAGCTCAACCAAACTTTATGTCACATCATCCTGTCATACATTAATTTTCTTCAAAAGAGAGGAAAAAAACACGTCTTCTCTACTGCTACCAAAACGGTCACACAGAATTATAAACCAGGTCATATGATTTCCTCCAAAACCTTTTCCACAACATTAATGGGAGATGAAAGTGCAAAAAGCATCCAAGCGTGTATTGTCACCTATAAGAGAAATCTGAATTGGTCTATCAAAAGTGTAAGCTTTGTTCCTGGTTTATATCTTTTCTGAGAGAAAGACCAAGGAAGCTTGCACAAAGAAGTCAGTTCTAACCTCCTGCAAATGCAAATAGATGTTGCAAAAAAAAAAAAAAAACATCTTCTCTGTGTTCTGTTTTCCTATAATATATGCCTATCAAGATTTGAGCAACAGTACCAATTAAACTAACCATAAAAGCTTGACATTTAATGTTGAAATAGATAACAAGGGAGCACAAGTGAAACCTTTCAGGGGAATAAGGAAAGTGAAGGTGAGTCATAGCACCTGGAAAGAACCGTTGATTCTGTATGAGACTTAAAGGACAAATTGCACACCGACTGTAAAAACATAATTTTATAATGGATACAGCAACTTGGGTGCTGCAGTGCCACACATCTGTTTTATACACTGCTGAATAATTTAGTAATGAATTTTAAAATTAGAATAAGTTGCAAAGGGCCATTAATATTGCATGGAGCATTGTTGAATTACATGGTATCAAAATTACATCTATTGTAGAGTGCTTCTTCCAGTAATGGTCACCTATGTTCATACATAGTCACTGCTTTTCTTAATTGTAAGTATGTTAGTGATGTTCTGGGGACTAAAATCAACAGATGTTATATAGTATATAGCTCTTCCAGATGGCAAACACTCCTGCTTTAATAGCCTAAATCAGTTTTGGGGTTTTTTTTAATCATCAATACCTAAATCATCACTACAAAATTGTTTTTTGATTCTTGCAACTGTTAAGTTGGAAAAAAATGTAGTAAATTTTTCAGTGTGCTGTCAGAAAGATGGACACCAAAGATTTGATTGTTTAAATTTCTAATTGATTATGGTACACATTGCATTTTCTCTGAAGTTCCTCAGGAAAAGCTTTGAAAAGTGTGAAAACTATTGCTGTTAAAGAGAAATCTTTCTGTATCTGACCAAGTGTCAACATCTTTACCTTTTAAGATGCCATGCTCCTATGTTCTCATGAGACAAAAACCCAAGACTTTCTGAAACAGTGAGTGGACAATAAAACTTCCTCTTTGTTTCTAGAATGTAGAAGAATGTTTTATACAGTAAGTTATTTTCTACTAATGAAATATGCAGTATTATTCTATGAGGATGACAATTGGTCAGTCATTCTTGCTACCACTTATATTGGATAAAAAATATTTTCTCATTTTCTTTCAGTGAACGCTGTCTTTATAATGGAGCATATATACTGAAAAGTGTTTCAAGATGCTGAGACTTTTAAAACAGCATTTTTAAAAGTAATGAAAGTTTTTTTTATTTGACCCCTTTAATTCAGAAAGGTACAACTCTTGGCACAGCATTGTTGTAAATAGCTACCAATATTTTCCTTTCTGAAGCCTAATTACAGAGATTTAAGTATCTGCATTCCCAACTCAAACTCATATTCATTTTTCCTGCATTATTACTGTCAATCTCAGCAAAGCTGTGAAATATAACAACCCAGCCTGTTGCAAAAATGAAGCAAAGAGCTTTATTTAATTTTGGAGTTTAAAACTATGGCAAAAATTGTATTCAAGATGAGAATTTCTTCGTTAATATTAAGGTACCTTCTATATTTAGTCACCTGGTGACTCCTTGAACTGCTTCTTGTTTCTGTAAAGCTCACTGAATCAAGTTGACTTTGTAGGCTTCCAGATAGGTACTTAGAATGGATGCACACTGTTTTTTTCTCCCACTCCTGCCTCAAAACGCAAGGTCACATCTCCACTCTTCTGTCCCTTGATGGGTACTCTCCAGCTGAAATCTGTTATGTAGCCATCTGTTTATTAACTACCAGCATTCTGCAAAATGCATCTGCAAAAGAATCTAATTTTTTTAGAAATAACAGCTAGCACTTTAGAAAAACAATTTCCATTTTCTGTACACCAGACTTGACAGTGAGTTCCCTCTACCTCCTGCCTGTTTTGACCTTACTTACTAAGCAAGCATCGATATTTTCCATTCTTCAGCAAATAGTGAATGTTCCTCTGTTTCACGTATTTTGTCTGTGCTTCAAAGTCCTTGATGATACAATTATTGTGACAATGTACCCAAGAATTCCTAAAAGATGTTTCCTTTCTCATGTCTGTGCCTGAATGCATAGTGAGTATAAATCATTAAATAATCACAATACTAACAAAGGTCCAAATTTTGAAAACTGAAATGCTGTCTTTAGCACATTGAAGGTTCTTCACTGATATAAGAAGGGCAAAAGTATGAAACCAAAAAACTTTTATTTCTTTGTGATACAAAAATTTCTGAGATTTAATTATTAAAATTATAGGAGCTCCTTAGTTCATTTGTTACTAATCTGATATTTGTGTGTGTGTGTATAAATATATTCATGCAGAGAGAACTGGTGGTTGCAGGCAACAAACACAAGAAGATGTGTTTGGAGTTCAACTTTGTGGGCAATTTCCTTCAGGTGTAACTGCCTGGCATTCTGCAGGTCTGAGTATGTTGGCTCTCTCATGCTCCTCCATTGACATCTTTGTATGGAAGTAGATAGGCACCGTTCATTTTGCCTGCAGCAAAAGTTGGGAGATGAAAGATGGTTGTCTTTTAGAAGGAGGAATGGATGCAATAGAAGTCTCCAGGTATGATTCTGGTGCAGACAAGAATTTTAGCAGTAACTTACAAGACTAGTTATAAAAAACAGATTAAGAAAAGTAAACCATTATCACAGCACACTTGCTATCTATGATACTGTGTATTTGTATTTTTTTAATACATTATTCAGAATCACTGCAGCCTTCTACAACCTGAATGTCTCAAATTTTAAGCCAGTGGGAGAGGAAGTAACTTGGAAATGTATTATTAACATCATATCTGGTGCCTTGTTGATAGAGAGAAAGAGGCATCTCTAGTAAGACAGGTGTTTAAGATCAGCAGTATTGCTCACTTCAGGTCAGGACCATAAGAATAGCTGACCATGGAAGAGTTAAATGCACAATGTGCTGAAGTGAATACACTGTGAGCCATATTTATAGCTAATACAGCAAACTAATTACCATGGCAGGTAAATTACTGAGAAGCACATCTTACTTAAGTGTGTCAGAGTGCAAGTAAATTATCTGAATAGGCCGTTGAGCCATTCTGAGTCATTCTAGTCAAACCTAGATGATGGAGGGAAAAGGTGGATGTTACAGATGCTAACCAAATCCAGTATTACATCCCTTCTTATTCAGTATGGTCATAACTAATCCACATTTCAGTGTCATAATGCCTTTGAATACTTTCTACAGGGCAGCATGATATAGTCATATAAACATATTTAAAGATATGCATCATATATATTATACAATAATTATTATTTTGCATTAAAGCGCCACAATCTTGATACAAATTATTAAAAAGTCAACATTTTGGCAATCGATACCACTTTTCATTGATTCTAAATTGCAAGCCTCAGAAACAAAATACAATTTTCACTCAGATTATTCACATAGTCAACACCTGACATTCTCAAAGGCACCACTTGGTGGTGGTGGTTTATGTAGTATAGAATAAAACTGGAATTACATATATGAGAGAACAAGGGAGAAGTAAAAATGACTTAAAAATCTATCCGCACGGATAGTTTTTATATGCAAAAAATACAGTAAAGCTTTATTGAACACTACATAGATTGGCCTTCATTTTAACTCTTTAATGTTAAGTTCTAAATGGAAAAGGCATCAGTAATCTGTGTACTGTTGTTTATTTAGTACAGGTCCATAGCCTTCAATATATTTCAAAGCTATATTTGCTGCTTCTAGATTTAAATTAGTCTCTCAATCTTCCTGAAAAAGAAAACTACCAGCTGTGACCATCAGTAATTCCTCTTTTTTGTCATAACAAAACATGTAGTGCCATATCCAGAGATAAATTAGTCTGGTGGGTTCAGAAATGGGAGTCAGCAAAATTAAAGAAAGAATGAATTACCTAAGAGCAGAACAGCAATACTGAGAAAAGACTCATGCTGAGAGTGCTGTAGCATGGATAGATGTATAATATAATGAGCATAACAAAAATAATTGTTGTATTTCTAGCCAAAGAGATCCCAAAATTTCTGGTCTCAAAATATAAATGAAAATGGCATCCTAAAATTTCTTATTTTTTAAAAAATTTTCTGGCAAGTATAAGTATCTGTTATTATAAAACTCTGTTATTATCTCAAATTCTAGCATTCTTTTTGTTTCATTAACTGCAGTAGATATGTGTTTTGAATCCCTACAAGAAGATAAATCCACATATAAATAATAAATGCATTAATTTAAGAAAAAAAAAATTACACATCATTCTTTGTCACCACCTCAAATTCAATGCAACTTGAGGTATAAAAGTGTAGGAGAAAAGCTATTTAGTCCCACAGGCAATTTTTTGACCAAGACATTCAGATGCGTTACAAATCATAAGTGTGATTAATATGGAGCTGACCCAGGTGAAAAAAGTGGTGACACCTTAGCCAAAAGCTGAAAAATTACTGTGTTAATAAGTGAATTGATGTTATATTCTTATAATATTTTGTCATGTTATATAATTGAAAACCCAGAATTGCTCACCTGACTTCAGTAAACACAGTTCCCAAAGTACTTTAATTTATAGATTTTCAACACAAATGTGGGCAATGTTTAGTCACATAAAGTTTTTTCCTAATATGCAATATATGGCAATATCAGCCTGGTGATAAACACAGACTTTTCTTGGCTAGTACTTTTGCCCTCCTTTCCCAAATAATCTGTCAGGCAGTCTGTCTCTAAAGCTTTATGATTTTCTGAAATAGATGGTATTATGGAGCTGCGGTAGTCATTCCATGGCTAAGGTTGTAATACTTTCCATTATAAGCTCAATTAGGTCCCTACATCTAATTTTAACTTCAGAATGTTCCATTAGAAATTTCTCTTGTGTGGTATGCTAAAATAAGACGATTTCTTTTTTTCCCCTAGAAAGTTTGAGGGTAATGGGCAAGGCATTTGTGAAAATGCTGGAAAATCAGTGGTAATTTGCATTTTACATTACCCTAATGTATTTCAGAAAAGCATATCCCCAAAACAGCATGTTGTAGAAAAAGCAAATGTAGTTTATTCTTCTCTCTTCACTGAGAGCTGAGGAGTTTATGATTTTTACAGGACTATGCTAGGGAAGAAGCAAAGCTCAAAAGGTTCTCAGAAATTGAGCTGCTGTGAGAGCATTTGTTTACCAGATACTCACTAAAAGCAGGCTGTCTCATGATCTACTGCCTGAGAATATTTTAAAAGACAGATTTGAGAATAAATAGAGATATAAGATATTATCTTACAAAAAAAAGTATCTTAAAAAAAAGTAAAATCACTTAAAATTTCTTGACACAAATTTTCAGATATGTCTCTCCATTACTTTAGCAAAATGTTTTATTATAACATTCTGCAAGAAATAAGAAATTTGAAAGTCAGGAAACTGTAGCATTTTAAAATAAAATTAATAAAATCTAAAAATCAGGAACTCTAACATTCTTATGCAAAGTACCAACTCCTCCATAATTCCTTTCTCTTACTCTTGGCCAGGTAGCTTTCAGATATAGCTGAAATGCCATGTATTGACATGGCATTTTAGGTCATGATCACCTACAAAGTAATAAAACACAATGTTGTATTACTGCAAAAACATAATGTTAAAATATAGTAGCATAAAGTCCTGGAAAAAAATATTGCAAGTTTAAGCAAAAAGAAATTATAACTTTATGTTGTTATATTCTTCTTTCCTTAACTTATGAAATAGTCTCTCTAAAGTTCTTAGAACATACATATATAAAAATTACATTATTATTATAGGTAACTGATATAATTTCTTATGTAAATCTCATGCTTTAATTTTTCCCATTTTACTTAAAAGAGGCTGAGAATCAGATTTAGAGCAAGTACCATATTTACAAGCCTATAAACTGGGCAATGAAATATAGACATTAGAATTTGAAGACAAAAGTTTACGTCCAGCTTGTATTCTAATAAAAGATCATAGTATTATACACACACTTCTTCACATTAATATTTTATATACCTTACTGAAGATTTTAGTGTACAGTATTTTATACAGTTTTCAGCATTATTAGGATATATAATTATACAGGTCATATAATTATTTCTCAGAGTAAAGATTGATTATTAACCCAGGTGTATGCAAGGAATAGAAAGAAAATTATTTTGCCTAATTTCAACCACCTAAAATTTAGTCACCATTTCCAAAGTAGTAGACCCAAAGTCTAATTATCCTCTGAAAACACAGAACATCTCCAGAAACCATTTAATCCCCTTTGAGGATGCCAAGACAAACTTCAGTTTCCTCAAAATAGGGATTCAAGTGTTGTAGGACATGAGACATGAAGATTGGGTTGGCAGACACAGCTCAAGGGATCCCTTTGGAGCTGTTGCTGAAAGCATACCACAGAGCATACCGAAATCCTTAAAATGCCACTAGGCTCAGTGCTTTGGGAATTGAATTCCACACAGCTGTCAAGTTTAAACTAAACACACAACTTTCTTAGTGATTTAAATTAGGTAAGAGTACTGCTACCACACTCAGAGACAGAAACTAAAACACAGAAAGTCTAATAGGTAGGTTTGTAGTCATGTGGTTTTTTCTTAAATTATGCTGCCTGGAGAACAGTTAGTACAGGTCTGCCCATCTATTTTGCAGAAGACTTATACAGTCACAGAGATTCATGAAAGGTAAAAGAAGTGACTTTTATGCCAAGGACTGCAAGCGTAGAGAGTCCTGTATGTCCTTAACTTGCAAAAATAATTGCTGTTTAGTAAAATAATTACCCATGCTAAAAAACCACAACTTTCAGTCTCATAATCTTTAAATGTATGCTTAAACTTAGCAATTTAGAAGGTTTTTCTAAATGAGAGCTTAAAAGATGAAGGTTAGACACAAGAGAGAGAAAACAAGATAGCTCAATAAAATTGAAGGTAAGAGAGCTAAAAATATTTCCTTCTTTCTAGAATAATACATTTTCTTGGAAAAACATAATGATCTAACTACAGTGATTCTCCACTTACAATGAAAATTTATTCTTAAATGATTTAGCAATTGCAGTGTACGATGAATAAATTATATATGAAGATTAAGTAAGGAAGCACTAAAGTGTCAATTTTTTTTTTTTTTTTTAAGCAGAATTAATCCCATAGTTTTATTCTAACCCAAACTTGTATATTTTATCATATCCTTTTATCATAAGGAAGGAGGTCTTAAATGAATTTAGTTATTTTTCTTGCTAAGATACAAATCTTGAGGTCTAGACATGCTCCAATAATTACACATTTTGGTAAGTTTGAGGTGCTTTGGGCAAATTTTGCCAATCTACTCTTCCTCTTCATGTGCAAATGATGACATATCAACATTTGAACACAGTTATAGCTGTCTAAGCTTAATAGACTACTGGAGGAATCAATATTAACCAGCTGATTTTAGTCTAAAAGTTTCTTGCAGCAGGAAAAATTTTGTGCAGAGATTTGAAGTCCTATTTAAAATTATTTTTCTAATTCAATAAGTTGTCTGACTCTTGTAGCTTAGCCATTTTAACACCAAGAGAGTGATATTCCTTGTTAAACAGATGTCAGTCATATTTTCAGTTAAGGGCTTGCCCTACATACAAGTGTGAAAAACACTTTAAAACAAGTTTCTATGTTCTTTAATGGTTTCCTAAATCAATACGAGATACATTACTCATATTTCTTCATAAATTACTGCATTATTGCTCTCTCTTATCAAAGGACTAGCAAAAAGAATCCATCTCAAATCAATTTAGAATGACAGATTCACTTAATAACTGAGATCTGTAATTCACAGATTTTATTTTTTAAGCTGACACAGAAAAATATCCCTGCCTTTCTTTTAAAATCCTCTCCTGCAAAAATATTCAAATGGCACTGAATCTTAAAAATAGAAACTGTTATTCTTTAAAATAGTGTATATTTGATAGACAGTAAGAAATATTATTATTATTCACTTTATGCTAATTGCCATGAGAAGTTTAATAAGTTCCATTTCAATTTAGTGGAATTTTTGTGTTTGTACATTACATTATGTGAAACTGAAGAAATGTAGAGGGGACAACTTTTCATTCAGAGAACTAATAAACTCTCTAAGACCCAAGTCCTGACTCAAATAAACTATAATTTTTCACCTTTCTTACACATTTGGGAGGCACAAAGTAATTTTTCCTGTGAAAGAAGCTTATTTTCCTATCCAAAGGAAGTACTTTCCTTGTACACTGTCTAAATAACAAGCCACCTCAAGACAAATATTACATGAGGAATTTGTGTATTAGCAGTGCTAAGTGTAGTTTATATATGGGTAAAAGGCCATGGTGAAGATTTTGCCTCTTAGATATCCTCTGACTGCAGGAGCCCTGGACACAGATAGAGATTCTGCTTTCTTTCTGAAGCACTGTATGATTGAGAATTTTGAGGTTTGATCCTTTGCCATAAATGAAAGTTTGCCACAGAATGGTAGAATGTGTTATGTGGTCAGTGATATACAAGGTCATATATAATAGATGTTCTGTAGACCCTGTACAGGACCCTTGCCTACAGTTCATAGGGTTTGAACTAGATTATTTCCAGACCTTTTCCATCCTAGGACCCTAATGTTAGACCTCCAGATGATAGCATGTTATGCAGGTTGCACATTTCATCTCTGAAACACAGAAAATACTTTTGCCCAAGTTTGCAGTCCTATCACTGCAACTGCACTACGCTTCTGAACAAAACTGTAAATTCAAAAGGTTTGAAGCTTTGATGAAGTGCTTGAACTAAAGCTGAATCTGAGGAAAGAATCTGGCAGTGATACTGAGCAATGTGAAATTCTACGTCTGAAGAAGGATGGGAAGGTAGCTGGGGATCAGTGCTGATTAAAAAGCATTTCTACAATCAGACACAGAACAACGGTGCTCTACATTTCATTGCTGAAGTCTGAACATGCACTTGGTTAAATAAAAAATAACATTCCCGTTTATTTCAGTGATTGTTGGACTAAGCTTCTGACAGGAAGCTTGTCATACTCTTTAAATAGAGGGCAAACCTTCACAGCAGCACACACTTCCACTTACAGTTTTCAGAATACATAATGTCTTACAGAAATTACCAATGAAAGTTGCTTCTAGTTTGCCTGCTCTCAATACAGCTGAGTCTCATAAATTTTAATTGAGCCATATAGAGCAGAGAGTGGATTAAAAAGAAGTGCAATAGGAAGAAAACAAAGGTAACCTGATACATGATACCTTTCTCTCTGTCAAGGCATTTCTCATAAAATACTGACTAGTACCTTAAGGAAATGAGTATGAATTACAGTCACAGGGAGCAGAGGGAAAGAAAGATGTTAAACTTGTCTTTCTTTCTTTAAAGGTTACTTCTAATTTTTCTTTTAATCTCCTTAATGAGATGGCTATTGTTGCCCCAGACATACTTGCCTGTTTCAACAGGTGACAGATTGAACCACAAACTTCAACTATTAGAAAGGAATAGCTAGTTAAAGACTTTTCATAAGAATTATAAAGAAAAAAAGTATATAAGTGTTCAGAATATTCAAAATGGTCAGAAGTGAATGACCCGCTCCTGAGTTTTAAATGTTAATTTTATACAGCTGATCTTCAAACTATAATTGTATGTGCTCCAGCAAAAAAGCATTACATGGATATTAAATATATGAGGATGTTAAGAAATCAAATCAGCTTATTTACAGTTTATGGGCTATGTTTCATATTCAGTGTCAGGTTACAAGCATCACTTTGAACTTGGGCCTTACATGTCTTCTGATTTTCAGTTCAGCATTGAGCTAAATCCCACAGACAGTGTTATGAAAAATTCCTGCTTTTATCACAGAGCAGACACAGAGTTATTAAAATTTGATTACTTAAATGGGATAATGATCAACAAAGAGATACATGAAAACCAGAATAATTTTCTTTCAAGTTTGTGTATGAAAGATAGCATTACTTAGTAACTGATTACCTTGAAAAGGCTTCAGTTACTGAACAAGTTGGTAGACAATTATAACAGAAAGGTTTGCACAAACGGTTTGTTGGTTGTTGGTTTGGTACCTTTTTTTCTTTCTTTCCCCACAGAGCAAAGTGAATAATGTGAGGGCTCTACTGCAGCTCAGAAAAGTGATCTTTTTACAGCATGAAAGTGAGGTCATGTATTGCATGCCCAGAGGTGTATAGTCAAGACATGTAAGAGGTTGGGATAATATTGAAGGGAGGAAACAATCTGCCTCACTCTTGCCAGTCACAGCTTTAAAAAAAAAGATCTTTATATGTTTGCAGGTTATCTGCTTGAAGCATTGTGAGCTTCAGCATGAATTACCATTCATGCAATCCGCAGTGTCAGGGAACCTGTTCATCAGGGAGAGCTTGGAACTGAAACTAGTTAACACCAGAGATGTACTCACAGTGGGAAGAGAGGAAACATTTAAGCTAAGAGAAATTTAGGAGTATATATTCCCCTGTGTATCTGGGGAAAATGTACTTAGAATAGATAATAGCTTATTATCCTGTTACTGTGTATCCATTTCATCTTGGTTCAGTCTTACTTAAATATTAAATGATTTCTTCTCCATGATAACACAAGGCAAAATTTAATCCTGCCAGAGAAGGTATCAAACTTTAGAAGGGAATAGGAATGCAAAAAAATTGTGATTATTATCACTTACAATGTTTTATACCATTGTAAAAGAGCTTTCTGGATTTGTTTCTTAACCTTCTAATGTTTCATGATGTTGTAACAATATTTTCTCTCCTTGACTTGCCAATATGTATTCAAACCTTCTTTCCATACATTCTTTAAGAATTCAGGTACAAAATTACCTTCACAATTTAAAAAATCTCTAGTTTTTTTGTTTGATTATTTTTAATGAATGTGGTCTATGAATATTAGCGCTAAATAGAGATGGTCTCCTCTTCCCTGCTATGCCCTAAGCAGCATTAAATTCCTATTTGTAAGTAGACATCACTGTTATTTAAATGCTTATCATTAAAATTAAATAATTGTACTTGGCACCACATGATTAGAACAAAATAAAAGTGATTTGGGGAGTGCAAATGAACAAATGATTCACAGTGAAGAGTTGAGTAACAATTACCCTCTTTACCATGTATCAAATGCTTATGAGTAGCTTAATACTTTCTCAACTATATTCATTCCCTGTGACCATTCACCACATATTTTCTCTCAATTACATGGATTTTAAATGCTTTGTTTGAAATGTTTACTCAAAAGCAGTATTATTTTTCTTGACAAAATTTTAATTTAATTAATTGATAAATGTAAATGAAGTCATGCATCTGGTTTAAATACCTTAGATTAAAAATTCATAATATACTCTCTCATATATTTGCTGTCTAAGCAGTAAACAGATTTTTAGTAGAAAGTTTCACTAGAATGTCTACAAGTATTGTAAGTACAACTAGAAGATATTTAATAGCTATATTCTGTTTGGTAAAGTAGTCTTCTAGAATGGGAAACTGAATCAACAAAAAATTTTAACCTACAGTAATTTCACAACTATAAGGTGCACTCTTTTGACTAAAATTTTTCCCCAAACCCAGAAGTACGCTGGGGGCTGGCGGGAGTGCCAGAGCCCACACACAGGGAGGGCGCTTGGGGATGTGTTTAAAGGCTATGCCAATCTGTGAAAAATGTTTGCAAATTCAGCACCTGCCAGTAAACTCCACAATCGTGGGATTCCGTTACTAATTAGTTACTTTGTTGCGTGCAGCATGGATCTTCGCAGCAAAAAAAAAAAAAAAAAACGCGCCTTATAGTCCAGTCCACCTTATGGTCATGAAATTACTACAATTCTCCCCACACATCGAAAGAAACCCTCCTTCATGCCAATATTAAAAGAAACAGGTCTGATATTAATTTATTTATTGAGCTAGTTTCCTCTGGAAAGTTTTTTATGTGCTGGCATAAGATCTGATGTCTTTTTATTTTCCTTCTTTTTCTCTAACACACTCAGATACACACTGAGCAACCTTACTTGTGGAAAGCTTTCTATAGCAGCATAGAGGTCAGGCTCACCCCTTGGCCAGGAGTCCTTGCACCAGTAGTTTAAGAGGTATAACGTGGCCTGTATTTTTCCTAGCAAATGTGACAGATGTTTGGCAGAGCTCTCCTAAGCTCTCTCTCCTCTCATTTCAAAGCGCTTTACTGCATTTTGCATATTCTTTCTCCAAAAGTTAGTTTACGCAAGAATTATCAAAATAGCTATTAAAGCCCTTCCCTACAATATTTAATGATCATGATGAGGCTCTCCATGGAAGACTATTGAGATATTATAGTGTTTACCAGAATCTATTAGTTTTCAATCCTATTATTCTTTTGCATCATGCTGAACCCTTTGATCACTCATTTGTCTTACCCAAGGAGTCATTCAAGCATAAACAGGGTTGAATTTATCCAACTGTTACAACTGTGCTTGACCATAAATGAGAAATGGCTCATGCATAGCCCTCCTTTTTTGTTAACACTGATGCCTTAGGTATAATTTTTCTTTAACAGCCTCTGTAAAGAGGACTCAACATTTATTTTCCTCAAATTCCAAATTCAGTGCCAAATTCACTGTAAATCTAAGTAGAATATGTGCAACTGATGAACACAAGGTTAGTAAAAGGGCAAGGGGCCGAGGCTTTCATTGGAAGCCATTGTAGGGACAGAAGGGAGCTACTGCTGCTGCCATGTGATGTGCTGACAAAGGCTTTAACTGTTGCTCAGTTTCCTTTTTGCAGCTATACTCACAACTTTGAAGTTCTGAGACTTGGTTCCCCTTTCCTTTCATGTCTTTTATTTTATCCTTATCTCTTCAATAAATTTTCTTGAGAGACTTTCAGGCAGGTTATCACTGCAGTAGAATTCTTAACTTTTTTTATTTTTTTAACATACCCATACTCTTCAAAATTAGAAATGCCTGGTTCTAGACCAGCAGAACTGGTGAAGATAAAGATAGTGAGCCCAGAGTCCAGATCCCCAAACAAGTTTATAGGTATGAGGAGCATCCAAGGTCAAATGCAAGAGAAATCATCAGCAAGCCTAGGATAGGATCAAGTCCACATACAGCAAAAAGTATCAAACACAGCCAAAGTTCTGGGCAGGTCTACAGTGATGAGACAAGTCTGAGGTCAAACCAGAAAATCAAACATACAATACCCTGTATTTGTCCTAGTTTCACTAAAGCTTTTGTTTAATGAGCTTTATTCAAATTTTAATCAACAGCATCTATACTAATCAAGTGGGAAATCTAAACAGTTTGACCTGGTAACAAACCTCTTTTAGTTTTATTATAAATCTAGACATACCCTGTGATAGCTACAATGAGAAAAAAAAAAGTGTGAGCTTTCTCAAAATCACATTTTTTTTTTCATATCAAATTCTTGTTCACAAGGCAGATAAATACTGCATGCCTGTTTCCCTGATAGCAGCATGGTACTGCATGTGTTTTGTTTGATTCATTGCCATGTTCTGCAGACTTTTCCCTAAGTATTTTCAATATTATCCTGCTGAATACCTATTCTGAAGCAAGCTCTCCCTTTCAGCTATCTCTGTAGTGATATTTGCTTTTCATGCTGTCCCCAAAGTCATTCTCTACTGCAGTTACTGTATTTTATAAACAACAGATGCTCCTTGCCCCTTGTCCATCTTAAATGATAGTTGTCAAGATGTGACATCAGACTAGGCCACCTTGGCAACAAACAAACATAAAATAAAATACCCCATTGCAAAATCTGGTGCTTTTCAGTGCTAACTGCACTGGCTAGAGATGTGAACATAATTCCAATTCTTCTGCCTTTTTTTTGGGTTTAGAAAAACAACCTTCCCAGAATACTTACAATTCTAGCAAAAGAATTAATTTAATAAATTATGCTCCAATGAAATGCAATCATTTGTGTTGCCAGTGGGTAAGATTCATACCTATACCAATGCAAAAGAACAGTAGAAGGAAAAATCTACCTTATAGTTTTGAACTAATTTTTCTTCTTTCATTCATCCTAGATTTATTTTGACTATGAACTGAAAAAAAAAAAACCAACAAAAAATCCTCCAGCATGAAAATAGCTATTTTTCATCCTTTACCAGAGAAATTTGAGAGACTTTACACAGTAATTTCACAATTATAAGCTGCACATGATTATAAGCCGCACTTCCGGGTATCAGCAACTTTTTGTTCTTTGTCCATATATAAGCCACACCCAATTACGGTAATTTCACGATTACAAGCCGCACCATTTTGACTAAAATTTTGCTCTCACGCCGGAAATGTGGCTTACACTCAGGAGCAGCTAAGATGTGAATAATTTTCTGACATTTCCAACCCCAGGCTGAGCACCTGCCAGTAAAACCCGGGTTTACGTGATTGTTACAAATTGGTTACTCTGTTGCCCGGCGGGTGGAGCCTGGCTCCTTGCAGGCAGTGCAGGGGGAGGGAGGCAGGGGGCTCCCTTCTTCAGGCAGCGCAGCCTGGGGGAGAGATGGGGGGCTCCGTGCTGCCATCCCCATGAATCGGGGGGAGGCAGGGGGCTCTGTGCTGCCATCCCCGCAGCCTGGGGGGAAGGCAGGGGGGCTCCTGTCCTCGGCTACCGCTGCAGGAGCAGGAAGGTTCCCGTCCCCGCCTGCTGCGGGAGCAGGGGGCCTCCTTCCCCTCCTGCTGCTGCAGGTGCCAGCAGGCTCCGTGCCCCACTGCCACCGCGGGGCAGCGCCGGGCTGAGACGAGCAAGCCCAGCAGTAGCGGCAGCCAGCCCCAAGCAGCCCTGCCGAGCAGCAGCCCCAAGCAGGCCGAGCCCTCACGGCCCGAGCCGATCCAGTAAACCCCCCCCCNATCCCGCAATTCTGTTACTATTTGGCAACTTTGTTGCATGCGGGTCCCTGCTGCGAACGACAGAGTGGCTTATAATTGGGTGCGGCTTGTGTATGAACAAAGAACAAAATGTTGCTGATGCCCGGATGTCCTGGTTTAAAGGGACAGTATTGCAAGAAAAAGGAAAAGG
>PYHW01009483.1:618592-652529 GCA_013186435.1 Turdus rufiventris
GTGAAATTACTGTAAGTAAGTTTGAGGAAGAACTGAATTAAGTGAAGTTTGAGAACTGAACACAAAGAACAATCTTTAACTGAACAAAGAGATGTTGAAGTGAAGTTTTAGAATGTATTTCTAATGGTATACATAGCAAAGCCAGGTAATCTTCCCTTATTCACTGGATCTGCAACCTGTGCAGGAAAAGACGCAGTTTCAGCTCTGTGGCTGCTAATTTTTATTGTATTCGTTTCACATTTTGACAAAACAATGTCATGTAAAATGTAAAAATCATTTTAATTGCGATTTCCATATCATTCTTTTATAAACCTCAAGAAAACAGGTCAAGAAACAACTCATATCAGGATATCTAGAATCTAGATAAGAATTAATCTAGATATATTGAAAACAATGCCATATCAGGGGATTCTGTAATTTAGGCAAACCCTAACATTTGTTTAAGATGGAAGTGAAAATTTTCCACCTTATTTTTTTCCTGCAGTATCTTCTTTTGCCCCATAGTCTGAAGACTATTATGTTTGTCTAACACTAAGCCTAAATCTGGATTTTATTATTATAATAAACAGTTTTTAAAAATTCTATCAGTCCTTCACTTCTGGGATTTCCTACTCCCAGCCCATTCCTCTGCTTGTTGCTATTAAGTTAAATAAGAGCATAATAGAATAATTTTATATGATCCTTTTGATCTCCTTTCTTTCATTCAGTTCTGAAACTGGTTTTATAACCTATCTCCTATCATCTTCATTATCACAATCTACAATTCCATTCTTCAGGATAAAGAATGCAACTCAATTATATATTCCAAATAAGTTCTTCCTTACGTGGCATTCCAACATAACTCATTGAAAGTTTTAATTACCAACTAGCATTTGAATTTGATTTTGTTCCAAAGTTAAGACCAACTGGCATTTGCAAAATACAATGTCATATCGGCCAATGTCACCTGGCTGGCAGATAGACATTTATTGACTCTTTTTCCCTAGGAATTCATTGACATGATAAGGTCAACATACAAGGGGCATGTTGAAAAACATTAGGGGTGATAGGTAATACAGGGATTGATTCAAAATACCCTGCAGTGATCCAGAAGTTTTGTATTAATTCAATAGTCACTAGATGGGACTTTAGAATATAGATATTATTAATGACAAAAATTAAAATAGATCTTAATAATGGTCCTTTGAATCACAAAGATAATGGTAGGAGAACTGACTGACACAAAGTGTACTCTCAGATGTCATATTACCCTTACTCTAGAAAATTTCATTTGTAAGAATTGAAGGAAGCAAAAAAGGAACAGTGAAAATTGTGACCTTTCATCACAACTGGAATAAATCAACTCTAAAATAAAAGGGCATAACACTAGCACTCTGCATTCTCCACACTGAGGACCCTCATTTATCTCTTAGAAGAGAAATGGATTCTTGGCAAACTGAGCTGGCTGACAGTGTTCTGACTTGTTTGAACCAGCTATTTCAGGGTGATTCATTAAGATCTATTAACACGAAATTTAAGATCCCTGACTTTTCACTTTTTATTTCAGAATTAGAAATTCTGCTGCAGTGAGGTCAATTAAGCCCTGTATTAATATCAAGCTGATAAAGTTAAAAAATACTTTTATTTTCCTTTAACTTGATTATGGATGGTGCAGCAGGAGTCCTAGAACTGTACTGCAATCAGAATTAGTAGATTGAATAGATTGGACACAAATATACATATACATATACATATACATATACATATACATATACATATACATATACATATACATATANATATACATATACATATACATATACATATACATATACATATACATATACATATATATATACATATACATATACATAAAGTAATTATGGTTGACATGAATCCCAGTATTGTTTGAGTGTTTAGCCCCTTCAGGAAGTTTGTGCTTGTACTTCTTGAGTTGTCGGTGCTTCAAGGATAGAAAGAAGGAAACACAGTTGCTTAGAGGAATGTAAAGCATTCCAGTGAAATGCTGGTTAGTACCTATACAACATCTTCGACCAGCAAGGTCCTGGTTGATGGCAAGTTGAACATGAGTCAGCAGTGCCCTGGAGCCAGGAGGGCCAACCCTGTCCTGGGGAGCATCAGGCAGAGCATCACAGCCAGGCAAGGGAGGGCATTGTCCTGCTCTGCTCTGAGCTGGGGCAGCCTCACCTCCAATGCTGGGGGCAGGTTTGGGTGCCACAATATAAGAAAGATACAAAGCTATTAGAGAGTATCCAAAGGAGGAAATAAAGATAGTGAAGGGCCTTGAGGGGAAGATGCATGAGGAGTGGCTGAGGTCACTTGGTCTGTTCAGCCTGGAGAAGAAGAGATTGAGGGGAGACCTCATTACAATTACAAATTTGTCATGAGGGGAAGAGGAGGGGCAGACACTGATTTCTTTGTGTTGACCAGTGATGGGACCACACTGAATGGCCTGAAGCTGTATCAGGGAATGATTAAGTTAGATATCTGGAAAAGGGTCTTCACCCAGAGGGTGATTGGGCATTGGAAGAGGCTTTCCAGGGAAGTGGTCACAGCACCAAGCCTGACAGAGTTCAAGGTGTTTGGACATTGTTCTCAGACACTGGGAGTGTGACTCTGGACATCTTGTGTAGGGCTAAAAGTTGGACTCAATGATCCTTGAGGGTGCCTTCCAGTTCAGCATATTTTGTGATTCTGTGAATATGATGACCTGACCCTACCGGACTCACCTCATGCCAGATACACAGAACTTCCTTTAACTGCGTGGCTCAGAGATCCTGATTTAAGCATCTTCTCAGACTGTTCTGAAATTACTAAATACAACCTGAGAAATATGATCTATAAAACCATATTGCAATCTAAAGGAGCTGCTTAAAACTAGTCAATAGGCAACACTCCATACATACTTATGGATGAAGAAGTTACTTCTGAGAGAGAAGAAACCTCTATCAATCTACAATCACAGGTTAGGTCCATTCCTGACAGTTTGGAGGCTTAGCTGAGCAGGTTTGTATTAGTTAAACAGTAGATGTCAATGATGGTCTCTTACTGTATACAGTGGTTATATATACATTACATATGGGTTTATATGGTATAGAGTGGCTACATGCACTTGCCCAGTAAGGTATCTGTGCTGGGTTTGAAACTCAGCTGGAAGAAACTCATACACATTTTAGTCTGGTTGAGTGCAAAGTTTGGCTTTCATGTGTAGCTGTTTGAGCATGTGAAAAGGAATCCAAGACTTGTGGCAAGTCAGACAAGGAGAGAGATCACTTGGCATTCAGGTTTTAAGTGTCCTCACTTGGGTGAGGTGTTGGGCGTGGAATCAGGTTCTGGTCCTCACCAGCCTGCTTCTCATTTTCTAATCATCATGCAGTGTGAAATGCATAGACAGCTCAAGGCATAGGGATTTGAAAGCTAATCTCTTTTTATCAGCAACCACTCACTCATCTGCAGAGTCCAGTATTCCAAATTACCTCCATTTGGTTCCAGAAATCTCACATCTTTTTGTACTTTGCTGAGGGTGCAATAGCAGGAAACATCCATGAGAAGGCAAACTGGTGGGGCTCTTCCCTCCCCAGATAATTGGAGCAGGAGAAAGGCATGGGTATAAACATTAAGCAGGAAAAAAAGGCTGACAATCAGTTTCTCATTTCTATACTGCAAGTCGTCTGAACTGGAAGCTGCCTAGTGAGTAAAGAGGTAAGGGACACCTTTCCTCTGGCCCTGCATTTCAGTGGAAGTGCCCACAGCTGCTACTCTCCAGAGAAGGTCCATGCTTCTGTGTGCACTTCAGGAATGCTGTAAGTCTGTGAGGCCAGGCTTGCATGTGGTGCCTATGTTACCAGCCCAATCTATAGTGTAGCAGAGGTGAGTGCTGCTCATTTCACTGCCTGGGGCCACTTCTCCTGTGCATTTGTGGCCACCTATATAATTTTTCAACTCAAATTCAAGGCATCAAACTAGAGTGAAACAAGTTATGAACTGTGTGCTTTGGGGATACATATCCACATATTGTGGCAGTTTTTGTGATGCTCACTCTTCCTAATTTGCACCACATCAGTTGTTTCTTAATCTCCAGGTATACAAAAAAAACCCAAAAACAAACATACAAATGGATAAATAATTACTCTCTTATCCTTTAGTTTCATTCTACCTGGTGGCCTAATGTTCTTCCAAGCAGAAATAAGAAAATACTTGATTTTCCACACATTGTTGGTCATGTAATTTTTTGTAACTTGTCTGTAAAGCTCCAGTGAAGTGATATAAATAACAAAGAGGGAGTAAAAATAAAAATCACTCCATGATTTGTATAACCCTCTTCACATTGTATCGTGGAAAATCTTTTCTTGTCTTGGCATCTTTTTCCTAAAAATTAGTAAAGTGGAGAAATGTTAGGCTGTCATATGTCACCCTCTTTAACAGTCTCTCAATCACTTCCATTTAGTGAGTGACACTGGACTTCACAAGTGACTCCAGACCAAATTCTCCCTTGGTGTCACATTGTTGTTATTTATTGTATCACTAGAGACTAGATGCAGCAATTTGTAGATTATGAGAAGCAAGGTTGCATGGCACTCCTCAAAACAAAATAATAGAATATTAATAAATTAATGCTCAAACACAAAAGATATATACAAGTCTGGCTGTAAAAAGAATAAATAAAGTCACTGCTTTATTTATTATTTATTTTTCTCATTTTGTTTTTCTGTCTTGAGAGAGTTTTCTTAGCACATACAGTCATAATTAAAATTGTAGATGAATTTTAAATTATAGAAAGAAAGGCATTGTGAGGCAGAAGTCTATAAGCTGACTTGAAGAGACTGGGCAATTGGTTGTGGGAACAGTATAGAAAAGGAAAGATCTGTAGATAGATGGTAAAATCACTTAAAGGATTACATAGCAATATTCTTGCAAGAGACAAAAAAGGAAAATATTTTATTCCTAAGCATATTTATATATCTATATGAACTTCAAATAAAGAACAAAAACAATACCATGCCAATGTTCTCATTCATTTCAAGCTGTTGAAGGATTTTAGAACAATAAAAGCAATATATTCCTCAAATTTAGGAAGAAGAAATATAATACATCGTACAGAATAAGGAGATGCCTATAGCATTGAAAAAGGAAAAAGCTTTCATAGAGAAAACGTTTCCAGTCTCCAAAATGCAAAAAATACAAAAATCATTTAATAAATAGAAGTATTTATGATGATGTGTGCCTATTTCCAAATTTTTGAGATATTAACAAAATAATCTCAGCATCTCATTGTTCATTTTCTGCCATCATTGTAAATTATTTCAAGAGCTCTTTTCTAAAAAAATTATGTAATAGGTAACAGTGTGTGGAATAATTGTCTTTACACAGCTGAAGTTGACTTTATTATCAATCAATGTCACATTTGAGCCATAAATATTTGTACAATGTCACAGCAACACATTCGCATTATGTAATATTAAAGAGCAGAGGGCCACTAAACAGTTTTGAGATTTCACAGCACAGCTTTTTGGCCTCTTGGAGCTGTTTGAAACTATTTTCTCCTTGTGAACCATCCATGAATAACTGAGAAATAAGTTTGGTATCTGTACTTAAATTCATCCCACTCACCAGTCATGCTTTAAAAACAGTGGAGAAAACCAGAAACTTTTGAACCATTGTTCAACTCGCTTTAAAGTTAGCATCTAAAATAGGTCAGAAGTATTGTACCTTGAAAGGTCTTATTTCTATCCCTTGATTAGAAAAGGAGCCTGCAAGGGCTACAGCACATATAGATGTCTTCACCGTAGATTTCTAACATTAAAAGAGATTAATTTAATTAATATATTTTGAATCTTTATTTTTCTGTATAAAATCCTGGTTACATGTGTCCAGAATAAAGGTAATGCACCAGTGTTCACTCTGATTGTTTCATCAAATCTGCCAAGATTCTGCCAGAGCAGCACAAAACTTTCAAATATATGTACACTGAATTATCTTTAACATTTTGTGTCTCAGTCAAAACATTATTGTCTTCAAGGTAATATTTCCTGAAGATAATTAATTATTCACATCCTCAGACAATGTTGTGATAAGAACGAACAATTTATGTCACATAACTTCAGACGTTAAAAGTTTCAGACAAGACTGAGCCAGTCACCCTAAGTTCCCTTGATAGCAACTAGAAAGAAACTGGTACCTCCAAAGAGCAATCCATCTGACCTATCCTAGATACCAATCTTGAGATGAGAAGAATCATTCCCTTGAGGCATCCATTTCTCTTCATTGATTATAAAGAAAGAATAGGGCAGGTTAGAGATATTTTTTTCTTTTAAAAATGCCAAAACTAGGGCAGATAAATCTTACACTAGGAGGAAAAGAGTTAGGCTGCTTTGTACAGAAAGCCTGTAAGAATACATGAGCCAAGGGGCCAAATTAAGCTGTGTTGAAAATACAGCAACAGCACAGAATTTGGTGGATTTTTTAACATGTACTAGGCTCAATATATATTTGGTATAATTGGCCACTCAAGAAAACTCAGGAAAACTGTAAACAAAAAGGACTTTCTGATCAAACACAGAAATGAAGTATCTGTTCCAAGACAGACACATATTTCACAGTTAATATTTAGAATATTTATGGAAGTTCAGACTTAAAAAAACTTAACAGGCTAAGTTCACAGGCACTTATATAGTAACAAATTAACCCTTTTTATATTGGTGTCATACTTACAGGAAAGATTAAGATCAACATTCTTCTGTGTAGGAGACTGTCAATAGAGTCCTAAGCTTAAAGCCAAATGCAGAATTCGACCTACAGCGAATGCATCTTTGAAAGCTAGTCAGGGCTGGGTGGACAGAAATGGTAGGTTTGGAAGAAACTGACTGGGAAATAAGGGGAATAATACTTTCTTGCCCAAATAATCTACAAGAACCATGTATCAATGGAATAAATATTTAAAACCTGTAGTTGACATTGTTCTAAACCAAGGAAAATTCTTGTAAAGTAGGGAAATTAATTTTGTTCCATCCTGAATTTCCATGGTTCTAACTTGCTAAATTTGGCATGAAGTGGTTGGGTTATTTTGGCAATACAAGCTTTAAGTATAAATATCACACTTTCATAAAAAGTGCAATGATATAAAAGCTTTCTTAAACTTTTTTTGCATAATAGCAAAAATAAACTTCTCATATAGTGATATTTATAATAAAGAATAATGTAGAGAGATGAAAAAAAAGAGATTATTCTTCACATTCTTCATATAAATATTGCATAAGGTCAGGTTGTAGGGGGCTTTGATCAACCTGATCTGTTTGAAGATGTCTGGGCTCTTTGCGGGAAGGTTTGGACTAAATGGCCTTTAAAGGTCCCTTCCAGCCCAAACTGTTCTGTGATTCCATGTTTCTATAAGTTAACATTTTCATGTGCATGATTTCCTGTAGAGCAAGCACACAGAATAGCTCTCCTGAAGTCAGTAGCAACATTACAAAAATGGTTTAATGTCAGGCTTTCAAATGGTTCTGGGTGTAATGGGACTCTGTTTTTTACAGAGGTTGTTGCACTACAGGTATTCTTGTCCCTCACTCATTCTGGTCATTATACCGATTTATTCGTACAACACTAATAGTGTATCTGTTGTTTTACTGGAAAGAGACAGGATTTGCTGTGGTCAGGTGTGGGGTACAGGCAGGAAAGAAGGGACACATGCATTAGTGAGCACTAGGGAGAGGGAGAGAATTAGGGTACAGCCAAAGACAGATGTTTGATATGTGAAGTCACATCAATTGATGTACAAAAGCAGTATCATAAACACCTTGGCATGTCTAACATTTCAATATAATTTCATTTTAAGATTTAGAACAATTATATAAATGCAGTATCAACAATGTACAATAAAAAATATGGGGTTTTTTTGTTTTACAAACACATTCCTCTGAAGGAAACTTAATACTCTTAAGAATTTATCAGAAACATCAATGAATCAACTTTTTTTAAAACAATATTAGAGAAAAAAAATCTATAAAAAATTTCTCTCCAGCAAAGAAAATCTAAGAATTATTTCTTCGGCTCCAGTGAACCCAGCTATGCCTGCAAAAGGTTACCCATAGTATATGGCCTGATGCACTGACAAAGAAAAGACTTATCAAGACCTTGAACACCAAGACTAAAGGAAATACAGTATTATATTATGCTTCTGTGTTTGGAAGCACCCCAGAGATACAGGAACTGCATACAATATGAAAAAGATGATGCAAGACTCTATTTTGTTCCTCTTGAGTTTATCAAAAGTTATATCAATGCTAACTATATGAGAATAGGAGTAAAATTTTCCATAGTTATAATCTTATTTCATAATAGTTCTTTTTTAAGTGTCCACAGGGGACACTAGAAGGAGAACACCAGGTCAGATAAGCCACAAGGCAAATACATTATAGTAATTTCAATGGTGCAGTAAAGAAGATAGAATTATGATCCAAAAGGTAGGAACTGAGAACAGAATTCCCCCAGTCCAGACTGGCTCAGGAGCTGAACAGAGCAAGATGGGGAAACATAAAGGGAAAGAAGGATAAAGGGCATATTTGGAAAACATATCAACAGTAGATATTCAGAATTTGACTTTCAACATAGAGCAGATACAGACAAGTCCCACCAGGAATATTTAACTAAAACCTGCACGTGCACATAAAATGTGCTATTTTTCTTACATGAGACTTAATAAAAGATTTCAGAAACAAGACAGTTCAATTTCACAAATATCATGGGTTTTGTGATTTTTTTTTTTTACTTTACTTTTTTACCTACATATTGTACTCAACAGAATGGTCCATGGTCTTTCAGAGTGGATAAGCACACAAAGGTCATAGACTGTGGCTCCACACCTGCCTGAACTTCTCAGCAGAACAGCAGCTGGACTGTGGAAACCCATTCAGCAGGTTAAATTCAGCAGGTGTCCCCAAAGTAAGTAGCTGGGAACTAACTAAATATTTCTAACTGAAATGAACTACTAACAGTTTCTTTAATTTCATCCTTCCTGTACACCAGTGAATCCAATAGGTCTCACAAACAACTCACTGTAAAATAGAAGACTTAATGTTCTGGATTAATGCCTTCCAAAGTCACAGGCTGTTAAGCAGGTGACCAGAACAATTTTCAAACTTGTTCACTAATCATCAAAAGGTCCTTAGTAGCTAAGAAATGACCTCAAGCATGATTCATTAATGCTTATCATTAACTTGCTGCTACTGCATTCAGTTTTTGGACAGAAAGTTGCTGCCAATCAGCCTTAAAATAAGCTCAAAAATCTTCCTACTTGTATTAATATCAGTTAAACTGCTTATGATATTTGATGGCAGGTTTTGACTGTGAAATTAGAAAAATATTGGATGATGATATACTAGTAAGCATAAGACACAATTATAATGACAGCATTTGTTACTATAAATGTTAGGGTATACTATCAAACACAGAAATTCAGGGCAAGAGCTTAAGAAGGAAAGATTTAAAACATAGCTTTTCTTAAGTAATGCATTTTCTTAAATGTAATGCATGTTTCTTATGATCACTGTAGAGGAAGTTATTCTCTAAAGCAATTGAATATGTAAGGGCTGATGGTTAAAGTCTTGCTGACACTGGACAAATTCTGAACATGAGGATTGGGTGGAAAAAGAGTAAGGAGAATAGTATTGGGTATGAAGGTTAGAGCAGAAAATTGGGGGCAATTAGTCTGGAACACTGCAGAGAGGCCATTGTTCCTGGCTAGGACATTTGCTGAGACTGCAAATCATATATTTATTTATTTCTGCTGAACTAGCCTTCTATGTAATAAAGTGCTGCAAGGGCACAGACCAAGAACAGTAACATAATTCATTTGAAATTAAGTCATAGCAACCAGCTTATAGATAAATGGATAAAGAGCTACATCTTTTTCTGGCATAAATTGGGTGTAACGTCATTGCAGTCAATGGAATTGTATCATTTTACATCAGGAGAGAATTTGTTCTACAACACAAGCAATAGTTTTGGCAGTTATGTTCCATTTTCAGTAACACCAAAGATACATAAAAATCCCATTTACAGCTTCTTGTTGATCCATTTAGTTGTTCTGTCTAATAGCTAGACAGGTCCTCCAAGAATTAAAAACCAAATTACTTTCCCTGCTGGTGATACCTGAAGATAAAGGTATGGAATTAAATTTTGACACTTTTTACACATGGATGTTTCACTGAGCTCAACAGCTTCATTTTGTGATGTACAAATTTGGTACATTGTTTCCTATAGTTCTTTGTTATTTAAATGTCTGAATATTTGAGTAGCAGTAAATAGAATATCTGCATGAATATAGATTCCGTGACACCTTCAGCTCTGATGTTTCCTCTCTTTGTAGCTCAATCACTAAAGGAATGAGCTGGGACAATTTGTCCAGATTGAATATTTGAACAGTTTTGTCCTTTAATGAAATTCCCATTTTAAATTTTTTTAGGCATTTAGAAATTATTTTTGGGACTTACAGCATCAATAATTCTATATTCCACAAATTCCAGAATTACAAAAATTAATCTAAATACTTGGTTCTGCAGAGGCATTGCAATCCTTTCTTGCTCATATTTTGCTAGGAATTTTATTCTTGTTATCATTTTTTTGTTGTTGTTAATCCTGGTATTTCTCAGGTGAAGAAAGAAACTAAATCTCTTTGAGAAGACAGACGGATCTAAGAAGCCTTAGATAAGCATTAGTTTTATTCTGGAATATTTCCATTTTTTAAATTCATGTTTCTGGCATCTCATGGAATCTAATAGGAATACAGAAATGCTTTTTAGTGAAAGGGACAGCTTTGTTCCAGAGGGTATTTGTCATTTCCTAAATATTGCTACATATTTCTTCATAATCTTTTAACAAGCTACATGGACTTCTGAGAGTCTCTTACATTCTTTATATTTCTTCTTTAGTCTGCGTAAACACAGATAAAACAAGGAGAAGAAAAATGTTATTTTCAGTGCTGCTTGGATCACAAAGAGCTACTTACAGTTATGACAAGTACCTTTTCATCTTTTTAGAAAAAAAGGTTTGTCCATATCCTGATATGTAACATTAAAAGGACAACAGCTTATACTGGAGGCTTGTGGAATCTGAAAACTTTAAGAAAAAATGCAGCCTGCAGTGCTGAAGATTCACAACAAATTTAGACTCTATGCTAGAGATCTGTGCTAAACATATTTTGGTGTGGGAAGTGCTGTGACTGTGTTATTGTCATATTAGGATACATCTGCAAAAGGACTTGTAAACCAAGCACTGACACTCTGGTTTTACTATGTTACACAGAAACCTTTTGCTGGACTGTCACCTACATCTATAGGCCACCTTTATTCCCTGTCCAACAATCTCCATAATAGAAGTTCTGATCCTACTGTACTTTGTGCTTATACCCTGGTAAGGCTGTCAAATGTCTGGTTTCATCAGGGACTTCCAGTGTGGCCAGCTCTCCTATGTGTTTGAACAGCATCACATAAAACACTTTTATCCAGTATCTTAGTAGTCTCCTAGGACAGAGACTCTGACAACTGAATCCTCACCTCTAACCTTGGCGTCCTTTGAGATGAATACTCTGTTACTATATGGAGACTGGCTGGGACTTTTCTGTAGGCTGTCATATTGTTGAGTTTTTATTTGTCAGGTTTTGCGTAGCAGTGTGTAAAAGTGGTGTCTCAGACTCTTACATAAAAGAACTCTTGTGTCAGAGAAATAAGAATGTCTTCTTGAGTAAGGGTTTAATGCCTTTCTCTACCTTCAGCATTTTCAAAGAGCTTTACTATTTTAAGTGACTCTCTAACTGGCTTGCAAGTTTCTGGGACATTCCCTTTACCAATGCATTAGAAAAAGGAGAAAATAGAGTTTGTCTGCAGAACTCTCAGAAATTATATATTGCATTACCATAAATTCTTCTCTGAATCCTTATCAATCTCCCCAATTACCTGCAAAAGAATGAATTGTACTGCATTTATATCCAACAAAGCATCTGAATTTCAACACACTACTCAATGTAATTGTAGTTAGGCACATGCAGGTTCAAGGTACCTATTTCTGATGGCCTCACATCCACATGGAGAGGTAGGTGAAATGTCAAAGCTTTGCAGAATATGTTTCCTCTTTATCAGTAGCTAATGCACAGTATTCATAAATACTAAAGCATTTCATTTCAAATCCTTCACAAGTTAATAATAGTTTTCAAAGTATTAAATTCACCCTCTTGAAATGTGACAAAACCAGTGGATTTTACCAGGTACGTACATGATTTGGTAGCAACAACTTTCATCTGCCTTTCCTTTATATCAAAGGATCCAATCTCCTTTATAAGCAAAGGGATGAGTTCAGATACCAATGAAATAAATCACCACAATTGATATGCAGNTTTTTTTGGTTTTTTTTTTTGTTTTTTGTTTTTTTTTTGTTTTTTTTGTTTTGTTTTGTTGTTTTGGTTTTTTTGGTTTTTTTGGGGTTTTTTTTGTTTGTTTTTTTTTAGATTTCAAATTTACATAACTGTTCAGCACTGGTAGTGGAAAAGAATCTCAGATGAGACAAATTGTCTGCACAGATTTTTTTTTTTTAATTCCCCTGAACACAGCAAAACACATTGCGAAGTTTCAGCATCAACTACAGTCACAATTCTAGAAAATAAGAAGGCTAAATTAGGCCCTTAACACATAAACAAAAGTTTGAGAAACATTACTTACTAACCCACTGATCACTAGCCATCTCAGCTAGATTGACAACTGCTTGATGAGCAACTTATTTGGGTAGGGATAGGTGACTGTTACTAGCAGAGGAATGAACAGAGAAGAAAAGGTGTTCACAAAATGAAAGGGCTTAAGATGTCAGTAAAACACATGTTTATGGCAGTGGCATTTAGCATTTAGCTGTGATTCACAGGTTTAAAAGCAGAAGTAATTAAATTTGCTAATAACAATAACAGCAGCAAAATTGAAGAAGTCTGCTACAATTTATGAGCACAAAGTGTGAAGACAAAACACTAGAACAATTAATATCTGACCATTAAGTATTTTCTACTAAAATAGCATCTGAGTCCATCAGAGTCCCACCAAAAGGACTTTAAAAGTGTTCTCAGTCTTTCCCACTCAGTCCCTGTCTTGCACTATAGCCTCCCATGCTATGAGTCCTTCAGTTGATTGTTTTAGCACAGTGGATGGATGTTTGGTGGTTGAGAGGCCTTGACTGCATATTGTCCGGGGAAAGTTTGATTCAATGAAACAGCAAGTCCTTTCATAGGAACAGCAGTGGAAAAACCACAGACGTCTCAAATAATTCACCTGAGTTGTGAGTTCCAATCCCCTCTTTTCTGCACATGACACAACTACAAGGAAGTGGGCTTTCAGGTGGTCCATATTCAGACCTGTTTTGTTCTACACTTCTACATTTTCATTCTATTTTCTGAAATACACTGTTACTTTTCCATGTCATCTACAGATGTGAAACTGTTTTCAAATGGAACTTATCATACATAGTATAGACAAGTAGATAAACAGACAACTCAGTGGTGAAAAATAAACATCTGGTCACACCCCTACAAATGCACCAGGGATGATCTGCACACAATTTATGTTTAAGAAGATTTTGAAAAATTACCCATATTTTACGCCATCAAGAGGGTAAGATTTCTTTCTGAGTTAAACATAATAGGGTGAATAGTCTGGTTTCTGTGGCACATCCAGATAGAAATACCTGGTTACCATCAGTGTGATGAAGCAACAGTAAAATACGCAGTGAAGGAGCCTGAAGACACATTTGCATGAAGCTGATCTGAGTCGATGTCATGGGATTACAAGCTGTATTAAAAAGAAGGGAAACGAAAGCCACGGCATGACATCCATCAAAGTAGTGTAGCAAAGTACATAAACTGCCCTTTGATAGCTATTAAACATTGGATGTCACTGAATGGCACTGGCAGTAACTACAATAAAATCCTCTAGTGGTTATTTGTTGGGCAGCCTCATGCTCACGGTACTATGCATGCTGTGCTGTCCTTGGGAGAATGCAGTTACCCCTCTGGAGCCTCCTAATTTCCTTTATGAAAAATATTTCCAGAGCAGAGTGTGTCATTCCTGCAACTGTCTCAAAACACCTTGGAGTCTTCTTCTACAGAGTAATATGGGAAAGGAAAGAGGTGAGTGGTAGATGCACCCTCTGTGCCTGGGCAAGTGCCCCTGGAAACCAGTTTTCACTTGATATGTAACCTGTTTAATATCTGCTCCCTTAGCACATTTTTCTTGACAGCAATTAACTCTTGTGCCTCAAGAATGGAGAGTTTAAGAAAATCCACCACAGGAAAAAGTCCTTATCCTTTCACTTTGCATCCTCATTGGTCAAACTGTGTAGAAAGGGCCACTCTGTTCAGCTTCCTTTTCTGTCCTCTGTCCATCTCATTTTTGCCCACTAGTTTGTGTATTTACATGAATAAAATCTACATTAAATATGCAATGGTTAGTGGAGATGTACTGGAGAACTTGCCACTAAATTATGTCATTTAGCAAATTAAGTTAGACTGGTAATAAAGCTAATGATAGAAACAATAGTTTTGGCAACAAGCACTGAGTTCTGTGAAGAAGAATGTGATTGCTGCTTGGACCCTATTCACCTTTAAAGCTGCCATTATGACGTTCATAAAGTGAGCACTGCTTTGTGAAAAAAGAGTGCTTTCAGAGATGCATGGATCAGTAATGACTACAGAACCGGGATGAAAACAGGTTGTTTAAGATTCTGGTTGTGTGTCATGCCAAACTTCATTCTCCAGAGGGCTCAGAAGCTCACAGCTAGCTTCTTCTGGAAATGTGTCACCTTCGGTCGCTATTGATCAGTAGCTACCTACTGTTGTGCTGGAGATTCAGCTTACCAGCAACAAAGTACTGCAAGCACCAAGGGTGCTGCACAACAGTGCACAGAGCTTTTTGATGAATAAAGTAAAGAAAGAGATATCTTTGAATAAGGTCAGAAATTACTCAGTGATAACATGTTTTCATGCTATCTGTGAAAGCATCACCACAGCTCAGTTGACAGAGGTGAGAGACTACTCCAAAACACTGAGAAACAATCACACAGGCTATCTTGTTTTTCAGTAAAAGAGCTTTGGTTTTTTTTTTGTCTTTTTTTTTGTCTTCATTTTTATCCAAGTGAATTTGCACTGCTTTACTTCAGCTTTAGTAACAAGACTTTGGGAAAAGTGATTTATTTTTAATATATCAGCAAAATAATTCCTAAAGACAGTTCTTCTAAACTACAAAAACCCCAAAAGTTTATAAGAACTTAAATAAAAAAATAAAAATTGTCTGAGATAAATACACATGCAAAAAAGAAGTACAGTTATAATAAATGGGATGCACCAAAGTACACACAGGCATATCAATTCAGTTTACAGTCCAGTCAACCCATGGACTTTCTGCCTAACTTCCTTCCTGGAAACCCATGGGCTGTTAGGAGGACTTCGCATCATTATGTTCTTCCTTGAAATCAAGGTCCAAAACTTTGCTACAAGAGACTATTTTTTTTTTTTTTTTGCTGCAGTCATTGGAGGGAAAAAACTGTGCTGGTTGCACCTACCTATTTCTGCAGCCCCTGAAATCATGGTACAGGTCTGTTCAGCCACCTGGCAGGCAGTAGAAAAGTCCTTCTGAGCTTATTGTGCTCAAGTGGAAGAAATGCTTCATGCTTTAAGCAATCGTCCGACCTTTTTCCTTGAAAGATCCTTTACAAACCTACACATCTCCACCCAAACAGCGGTAAAGAGGGGGATGTGGAAAATAAGAAAAAATGAAGTCAAGAGAGAAGATGGCTTTACTAGATAAACACAATAATATGACACATAGATATTTTGTCTCAAGCCATTTGTGGACATTTCAGAAGGATGCATCACCAGGGAACTCTTTTGTCTAAGTTTCTGCAGTTATTTCCCATGTGGTTTCCTCCAACATTTACAAAAAAACCCCACATTCAATTTAGAATAATTGCACAGTCATTATCTAACTGGTTACACTTAACTTTGGGAGGAACAAAGTTATACTGAAAGGCAGTATCTTTCTTTCTTATATCAACCTCATTTTTTTGATTGACAACTGACTGACTGACTCCCTTTTGGCTTTAGGAGCATATTTGCCCTTTTATTCACATTTCTACCTTTCCAAAGGCAGTTAGGAATGGTTGGATAAAATCTACATCAATATTAGGCTATTAGTATGTAATTAGTGACATCGTTTGCACCAGAGAACATGCAACTCTGAGAAAACAGGGCATGGGGTGTAAAGAAAGTCTTAGGCCCAGTCTTAAACATATGCTGTATATTTACTGCAAAGAAGGAAAGAAACACCAAGTTATTTACAAAACCTGGAAAGATCTGCAGCCTGCTATTACAGGAGGCACTGTTCAGCAGGCTTAATAAAAAGGTGTGCCCTTCAGACTGCACTCAGTTTGTCCTATCATGTCTTTTTCCATCTTCTGCCTTATAACATTTTCTATGCTTTGTAAACTGATAGGAATTCATTCCTCAATGGTCATACACAGAGGTTAATAAGCTCCCAGCAGCAGCTGACTTGGCACAAGAGTAGAAATACTCTATGCTACATCCAGTTCAGAAATGTTACCTTCATATCCCCTTCTCTGTTTTGGGAAACGGTAAGTTTTTTTTCCACTTCAGTTCTTCTGGATATAGACTGGCAGTGTGGTAAGTCTTTCCTCTTGCCCTGTGTCCGAGAGGCTGTTCACTGTGAAAATTGTAAGTCAATGTGATGTGACACTGAGTCAGCCAGAGACACTAGGTAGGCGTGCCAACATTGTTCTTACGTCAAATGACAAAACAGGGCTTTTAGTGTTAAAACTCATAATTCATTAGGTCACAGGGTAGGACAATGCAACCATTACAATAGAGAAAAGGAAAATTTCTGGGGAACACAGCTTAAATAGTTTGAAAACAAATCTCTTCCCTATCCATTATGCCTGTCCTTCCTTCTGACCTTGTTCTCCATCCTGGCAGTTTTCACAGTGGATTGCAGCAGACTCCCTCTGACTGTCTCTGAAAGTTTCCTTTCTGTCACCTCTGTGTCTGTGCTCTCTGCTTTCTCGTCGATTCGCACGCCAGCTGCAGGCTCCCTGCCTGCTCTACCCTGCACTTGCCAAAGGTTGTCCAGCAAAGCCTCTAAACTCACTCTCAGAGATAACACCATCTCTGTCTCCCGTCAGAGGGTGCAAAATCCAGGACAAAACAAAGCGGCAGCTTTTGACCTTGCTGTCCAGCAGTCTTTCAGAAAAACACACTGCTCATGGAAACTGTGAACAAACAAGTAACTCAGGCTGTTTAACATGTCACTGTGACATGGTGGTGAGCAGTAGGAAAGGCTAAAAGAATTTAAGGGATTATTGGGGGACAAGCAACTAATCCTATGTGTATTTCTCTCGCATTTCTTACATCGTAAAATGTCATTCACTTTGTGCAGCCATGAAGCAGAGGACTTGCTTGTTTAAGAACAGATCAGTAAGGTACTGAGGATTTCTATTCCTTAGAAGGATTCCTTCTAAGGTGATAAAAGATCATAGTTATCTATACTGGCACAAACAGCAAGGTGTCTCTGCCGTGTAATATTAAAGCAGAAATGTGACACTTTCTGTGCCTTAAATTCAATTTTTTTTATCCTTGGAAGACACGTACAAATTCCACTATAAAATAAATGGAGTTTTGCACCAAATGTTGAGAATGTCAGAGGTTAAAAATATTCTCTACCTCCTGCCTCATCTATGCCCTGCCATCTCTATATATTTTCATGCATATGCAAGTTTATGCTGTAAAATTTTCATAGCAGGAGTTTGCTATAAAAATGCTATGCATTATACCTGATAAAATGCTAAAATACAATGGAATTTTTAAAAACTGTGAAATATACCTTGGACACCATGTGATGCTGCACTAGGAAATGTACCTCACAGGAAACTATGAAACCTGTAGACTAAAACATGACACCAATCAATCCATGAGAAAAACTAATATGCTTGATGCCTGGGTTTCATGTACTCAGTGAGCCCATTCACATGATAAGGCTTTTTATCATTTGAATATGCTGTACCAGAAGGGAAAGTATAAAAAGTACACCAATTTGGAATGAGGTCTGTAGCAGTCTGCTGCAAAGAAAGCCAACCATAAATAGGGGAAAAGGAGATGTCTAAATAGGTAAGCCTTTCTAGAAAAAAAAAAGAAAAAAAAAAAAAAGAAAAAGNAAAAAAAAAAAAAAAAAAAAAAAAAGAAAAAGAAAAAAAAAAAAAACCACCTGGAAGAATGAAGACAATTGATACAGATTCAATTTTTTCCCTACAGTTTTTTTCAACTACAATCCTGAAAAGATTTTGAGACACTAATTAATGCAAAAGATGTGTAAGTTGAAAAGTCCTCAGTTTGCATATTTTTATTTTCCTGCTCCTTGCAATTAAATTCAATAATATAAGCAATGTTGATGGATTTTTTCCACCTTTTCCATTCTTCCAGTTCCTCTGTTTCTTAAAACTCTGAAGTCATAAAAACACTAAAATGAATATCAAACCCTGAAATGTTTCTAGTCAGCCCCTCCTCCAATAACTATTTTTTAAAGTTAAATATTTCATCTTCTTCTACCATTCTGAAGCTTTCATAGGCCCAAAGTTGCAAATATAAAAATAAACCCTAACAGAACTATCACTCAGTGCATTGAACCAAATGACACAAACAGGGTAGGAGTAGAAAGGACAAGTAAGGAAATCTAAAAAAAACTCAAACAAAACCCACCTATTTCCAAATTAGTAACTTTAAAAAAATGCATGTATACGTGCATTTTTTACTTGGGTCTTTTCTTCTAATCTGATCTTTTCAGTTCTGCAAAAAACGCAATTCACCATTTATTTATGTGTTTGGCTTTGCTCAAATGTTTCTCTGCTTTTCAATAAATTCTACTCACAACATGTAAATATCAGTGACAAAGACCATCCCCCTGGAGTGGTACAGGATGCATTGCTAAGCAACAATTTTTTTTTTTTAGTTTGCTTTGGTTTTGTCCTTTTGTTCTCTCTTGGAGTTCTTTTAGTCGCTTGCTGTCTTACTGTGTGAATCCAGAGGGAAGTTCCACCAAGGCCCCTCTCTGCAAATAATATGCTGTGTAAATTCAGATTTCAGAGAGCCCATGCAGAAGATCATGACATTTCTTAACTGACTTTTAATCTGATGTTCAGATACAGAATCCTACTGGCATATGAGAATATAAACTTGGGGTATTTCCACTCTAGATTTCCATTATTCCCTCAGTGGATGGGTCTGCTGAAGGCTCAACTTCAGAGCAGAAAACTAACTTTTCCACTTTTGTTCCCTTCTTCTTCAATTTGTGTTTTAATTTGCAAAAGAAATCTGAATATATAGAATCACAGAGGACTCCAGCAAGGTCCTTAACTAGGAGATCAAAAGTGAGGGCTTGAAGACAAGCTAAAATGTGCTGCTGCCTTTGACTTACTGTTAAGACAGGCTCAGCTTTTCTGAGCCTCACATAACTAAAAGTATGTAGAAAAAAAAACAAAAAAAGAGAGCTCCTTGTATTGATTGAAATCAAGCATAAGCCTTGAAGTCGAAATGTGAATGCCCATAATTTTATAATTATTAATGCACAAATATGCTCTAAAACTGGCAACATGAAGAGCAGGAATGGAAGCACTTTCACATTCATAGATAGATCTGTATATGCGAAAAGTCTTCCCAATAAAGCATATGTTGGCAAAATCTAAAACCACAATATCAAACTTGGGCCTTTTCCTTAGAGAAAATAAAAAGAAAGAAATAAATAGATAAATAAATTAAAATTTAAAAAAAATAAAAAGAAAAAGTTTGGATTGTGTTTTTTCTCTTTTTTTTTGAACAGGTACAAGCTACTTCTAAAGCTGTTGTTGGAGAATATGAAGCTTTTCATGCCCTCAAACTGTAAGGTGTCTTCCTGTCTCACTATTATTAAGGCCTGCATTTATGTTAATGCTAGTGTTAGGGGTGACATGGCAGTGATTTCAAATGGGTTTGCAGCTGACCAACAGCAGTCAGAAACGTTACGTTTCCAGGTGTTTATGACAAAATTTATCTCTACAGACAAGGAAATCTTATATTGGTATGAGGCTGGCAGCTCCAAGGCAACCTTGACATAAATTTTCAGCAAATATATTCCTGCCATTGCAAGCTGTGCTATCCTATCAATTCAGTGTGATTATCTAGTCCAATACCGGGAATCCACATTTAATAGATGATTCCAGCAGCAATCCTCTGACACCATCAGCTAAAGCTTGTTCTCACTATCTGCTTTACCCTCATCTGTATTGCTGTCTATATGAGAGCTTCCCAGTTCCATGAATTGGTATGTAGGGGCAGGTATTTGCTTCATAAACTCCTGCTGTTTCTCAGCTGCTTGTCAGTGCACTGGATGATTTTCAATATGGCATGTAATTAACTATTACTGAAAAAGTGAAAACTAAGTGTAGCAGGTAAAAATGTGATTTGTCAGGGTTGTTCCTTCCTACAGTTTTAAAAATTGCACCATGTCTCTCCCAAAAATGAATTAATGAATGACTATAGCATTTTTACCAGTGAACTATACTTGTGGAAATGGAAATTCCTGGCTTCCCTCCAGAAAAACAAACACTCTATGAACAGAAGCAACACCTCAACATTTCATATAACAGGGCAGTAGTGCAACTGATTACAGGACACTTAGCATGCTGATAGTTCATGGAGATCCCTACCCACTTTAACACAAATAACTCCTTTGCAATAAGCAAACTAATTTTGTGCAAAAGTTGCATTTTGGAAAGTAGCAACAGCAAGAATTTCACTTTGAGATTTCACACTTGGAGCAATTGTATTTCTGTGATCTGTTCCATTGTGTACAGAATCCATTTTTCAAGCAAGCACTGAAGCTATTTGGTGGGGGCAGCTTGAGACAATCTGGCAATGCCTTTAACATTGAATTGTATCACCCCCTAAGGGCAATGCAAGTCAAGGTATTAGGCCACTGACAATTTGATAATTGTGCAACTTCACTACGAGACTATCAAATAGCAGCATGTATAAAGTGTAAATCTTCCCATCAACCCAGCAATTCAGCGTAAAGGTATAGTTGTATAACCACTTATCAAAAATTAGCAGTAGTTTAATTTTAACAAACTTACACAGATGCCGCTTTCTTTCTCCTTTTATTTCCTAATTCATATCCTTTTTCTCAGCATTACCTTTTTTCTTGCTTCAGTCTTGGCCTTTGTGACTACCCTTTCTTGTAAGAATACTCCCAAAATCTTTTGCTACCTAGTTCTTCTTAAATGTGTATCATTTCTACAGCTAAATTGCATAAAGCATTCCTTTACTACCAAAAAGAACAAGTAGTATCTAATGCAAGAGATCACATTTTCCCATTTGATGCTCCTATGGACTGCTTCCATTTCCCCAGCTATCTCAAGATAGGAAGCCCAGCTGTTTGCTTTTTTCACTTCTTTCATTAGAGTTCACACTTTACCTCCAGATACCCTGCTAGAGCAGCCGTCTTCCTACACCAAAGCCCTCTGGAGATGTATAAACATTAGTGAGCATGTTAGAAGCACTAATGTGCAGAAACTTACCCTCTGCTGCATATGTGGCCTCTCAAGCTCTGTGCTGGAGTGTTCTTCTGTCTGAAAATAAAAAAGAGTGGATGAAATAAGAAGGGTTCTGTGCAACTCCAGCAACACATTTTTTTCCTCCTTATAAATGCATTTACCAAGCAAACACCACTTGGGGTTGTGGCTGATGGGGCACCTATCCCTGCAAGATTGTGGTCTTTGTCTCCTCTGAAGAATATGGTGTGCACTTCCTCCATGCCCTACCTTTGCCTGACATCAGCTCTGTGGTCTCTTCCTTACTTGAGAAAGGAAGATCTTTTTATTACATTAATAGGTTTGAACCAGTATTTTTAATTATTTTACCAATACTACAGTTAGTTGATCACAATGAAATTATGGTCCTATTGTCCTTGTCACAAAACTTTATGAGCGAGTCACTATACAAAAAGCATCATCTGACAGGTATCTCCTTTCCTTTAGCTTCACTCCTGCAAATGTTTGCAACTTTCCTCGTCAGACAACAATGCACTGGAAGCAATAGCATTTTTCATTAACTGGTCACCATTATAATACTAACAGTATTCCCATAACATGCAACCAAATGAATACAAGCTTATTGTTGGATGTAAGTGATGTCAACCTTCAAAATGGAATGGTTACTCCAAAAATGACAGGAAACATAAAAGGAAAATTTCTTTTTTAGCCAATATTGTCCTATCAAAGATTTTATCTAAGTAGTTAATGACAGCTTTAAGAAAACTTTGTTGTAATTAATCATGTATTATGTCTATTATGTCTTGTTTATTTCATACCACAATTTTAAATTCATTTAATTAACAGTATAGCCTCATTAAGCAATATACTTTTAAATGCAGCTCATTTGTAAAACAGATATGGAGTTACATCTTAATGCACCTCTTGCATTCAAGTTCTATAAAAATTGCGCTCTTGCCTGACTGAAATTAGACACAGTCTTAGATATTTAAATTCTTGCAAAATAATATGAAACTCTCACAAACAGAAATGGGATAGATCCTTCTTTAGCAAAGAAGGGATAGCAGTCAGTTGCAGAAAGTTAAGATGTTTAGGATCTAGACAGAAAAAAACCCTACAACTTCAGTTAAGACAAACAATAACAATTTTCCAAGTATTTTGTTATTTATATATAGGTATTTTATCTGTATGGTTAGTTAATCTTGTGGCTTGCTTCTTTTTAATAATAAAAAGTCTGATAAATATTTTAGCCTATAAAATGCAGAACAGAATTATTTAAAAAAGGAGAGACACCTGTATAATTCATCACCTTTCGGAGAAATGGGTTTTTTGCTCATTGTTGCCTCTCACTGCATCTAAGGTGGGAGATGGAAATCTAGTCATGTTCAGTTGTGAGCATAAGATGACATTCACAATGTGCCTCTCTTTTACATCCTTTCACAGATATTCTTTCCTACCATAGGGTCCAAACAATTATTTGATGAATTAAGAATTATTTTTTCTCAGTCTAGTTAGGTTTTAAAAATACTTTATATATTTTTTTAATTATAAGAAGCACAAATAATTAAAGATAACTATTTAAGCATGCACTGATCAAAACATTATGATATACAAGCTGTTTTCTTATTTTCTGTTATTTAGCATAATATTTTGTTGCCCTACAAGAACCAAAAACAGGTTTCACACTAACAGTGGATGCTAGCCTAATTTTTTTAAATGCCTGCGTTTAAACGAACAGCCTTCAGGCACCGAGGTATTCTGTTGTGACAGCGTGTAGGATGCCTGGTGTCCCGAAAGCAGAGCGCGTTCAGCGATATTTAAGAAGTGAATTCGCCAGCAGGTTACTGAGGCGGCTGCGAGGCGCGCTGCCTGCAGTACCGCGCTGCCACCTCTAGATGCCGCTGTTTACTGCGGTTGGCGGCGGGAGCCGAGCCCGCCAGGGCTCCAGCTCGGGGAAAACAAACACAGAGCTTCTGGATATAGCTGTAAAAATAACACCCCCCACCTTCCCCCGCCAAAAATAACAACCCAAACTTATACTTTTCCTTCCTCAAATAGAACTGCTCTCTGAAATACAATTAAATCAGTTTTCATTGCATCCTAAGACATAAAATGTACCACAGGAATGCCTTCCTAATTACAGAAACTCCTTCTTACATACACACATACTTAATTATTCTGGATGTCTTTGTTTAAAAATGACACTGTTTTTGCCCAACTATTCTTTGTTCCATGATCTATATTCATTGTAGCAGAGTAAATTTGAGATCATTAGATCAGTTACTGCTATTTAAATGTAAATGTCTTCAAGGAAGATTAATTACCTCCTAATTCTGATTTTTTTTTTTTTTTTATCAGGATAATGAAGGCATTCTCTGAGACTTCTATGATAATTCTAAAAAAACACTCGTAAATCAACATAACCCCCACAAACACAAAAAACCCCAAACAGAAATTCCCCATATGACCCAGTTCACAGCAGATAAAATTTTGGAAAGTATATGGGTAATTTTTATGGCATTTAAGGTAGTAAATGAGGTTAGGTGAAGTTCTAAGAAGCCATTTAGTATCTGAAATGTTCATGTTCAAGTTGCATATCCCTTACAGGTACAGCTTGGCTCCCTCTAGAACACAGAGAGAGTGCAGAATTACAGAGTGCTATCTTTCAGAAATGAGAGACCACTCTTTCCTTTAAACAAATCAGAGCAGAAGGAACTCTGACTAGCATGGTGATCTATCCACCAGCATATGGAGAACAAATACTCATATATGTAACGTCTCAATTTGCTCCTCCTGGCAGATTCCCTCAAAGGAGAGAGCCCTGTTTAGGCAACTGAAAGCAACTGTTACTCGAAATGCTTTGGAAGTACCTGCGATAGACCTCTTAGAAATGGAAAACAAGCCACCAAGAGCACTTAAATCACAGGCTACAAATTCATGATAGTTCTCTGAGGAAGCAGAAGAGCTGAGAGGCTCTTTTTTCTTCGTCGTGTGTGATTCAAGCATGCACCACCCTTCTGTGCACTGTCTGCAACTCATTGATTACTTGGGGAGGGTCAGGCTTACTGACTCTGTGAAGGATTTTCTTGAATGACCGTTTCGTGCAAAGAATGGACACAGCTCATGGAGTAAAGAATGCAAGCCAAGACTCACACTCCAGCCTTGTCCACTATACTTGGGAATCAGCATGCACACACACACAGACACACACACACACATACACACACTCTTATACAACCTGCTACACCAGGACAATCATATTATCAAAGTGAACAGCATCATCAGGAAACATGGCTAAGATGTTCTTCTAGAAGTTAGTAGTCGTGATTTTGAATCTATAAAGACAAAAATCAAGTAAATGAATTATGGGATAGAGGAATACTAAAACCATTTAAACACAAATTTCATGGTTGTGTTTAAAAATAGAGTAAAACAAAATGTACTATATTTTACACAAAACTTGATTCTGTAAGCATGCACTGTGTTGTCTGGTGAAAAGAGGAAAAGGATCTTATTTGTAGATCATGAAATGGCTTGAGGTGTTCATTGCGTAAATAGAGAGAGACTAAAAGGTTTTTGAACAGCCACAAAATCACAAATGTAGCTTCTCAGAACTATTTAAATTGAAGCCACCTGTGGACAAACTTCATTTAGATGACACACAAGGTAGGACTTTTTAGGATCGCATTGCAAGGTAAGTAGTGTCCATAATTTACTTGAGACAACTAAGATATTTTTAGATTTGTTTTTGGGTCTTTGGGATTTTTTTAACCATATAGCTTCTTAGATGCTTTCCAATATTATGCAAGACCTATTGCACATCAGAACAATCAGTATTAGTGTGAATAAGAACAGAATTTGTGACCACACACTTTAAATTGGAGCTCCCTTATGCTAAGTGGGAGCACTGACATAATAATTTGTAATGCTAACTGAAAGAATGCAATTAAAGAAAGAATTATGAAAATGAGCCTCCTGTCCATATTTAGTGGGAAGAAGCTGTATTTTCAATATTACTTCCTCTTAATGCTATTAAAACATGCAGGTCCCAATCTTGAGATGAGTTTCTTATGCATTAAAGCCTATGTTCAGGCACAGCACAATTCTGCTTCATACCAATTTTCTTCATTTCCATTTTTTGGAAAACTGAAACATAGAAACTTCTACAAGGGAACCAAGCTGATTGACAGCTTATATCTACTAATAAATAAAAAATAAACAGGACACAAAGATTACTCGTTAGCCATAGATGTGTCACTGCCAAAGAGTCTCAGCTTTGGCAAAAGCCCTTAGCTTACAGTATTTTACATTAAATGCCTCAAAGCAGATGGGTCTGGCTGAGGAATACCTGCATTGCTCCATTGAGAAAATGTAGAGCATTGAGCTACCACAGACCAAAAAGGAGTGAAAAAACCACTTTGGTCAACAGAATGGAGATTTTCACTGACGTTCAAAGACTTAGATTCAAGATCAACTTCTTAATGGGGAAAAAATTTGAAAGGTCACAATTGTGCTGGTTTTTGTATACTGCTGTATGTGTGTGTACAGAGAAAGATTCTTGCTATACCATCTTTACAATGCATGCATCTTTAGGGCTAGCAGACAGTCTCTTTGTTCACTTAAATTCAATCCTATCAATAAGAATATCATCGTTTTTAGATTTGTTTTTCCTTAATTATTTCTCTCAGTAATGAAAAGTGTATTATTGTGCTGAATACAACAGTCTGTCTCACTGTGTATCCTGAAGTCCTCTGGCATTCATGCTGTTAGAACAAATACTGATATTTCAGTAAGACTCCCTACATTCCTCAGTCAAGAATCAACTGAACAGGAATGTAAACCAAGCAGCAGCTGAAGCACACCTTCTTGAAATGACTAGTGTTCAGTGTATCAAGTTTACTGAATTGCACAGGAGTTCTGTGGGATTGACAGCACTGAAGCAGTGGGGGAGAAAAAGGCTTTATAATTGCTACTCCTCACTGGTATAGTGATAGGATATGGAGGGTGGATCTGGTTTTACGATGACTGACATAGTTTGTTATGCCTTAAAGTAAAAGACCTCACAATTACAGAAACGAGATAAACATATCATTTTTGCACCACACCTACATGTGCTTTTCCTCTAGCATTAGGTGCATTTTACCTGAGCTTTCAGGCCAAGAAAATCTGTAGGTTTCTTTTGCTATTGCCCAGATTTACTGTTTTGTGACAAATAGTTACATAGATATATTCTGTAGAGGAGAAGAATGTCTAAAGAGGACTGTGAATAAACTCGAGTTACTGTTTTTCAAAATATTCTATTTTGAAAACAAGTATCCTCTCCTCATCACAGGTCTGAGGTTTGCAAGCACAGATATAAGTGAAGTAGACAGAAGGCCTTCAGTCTATCCAAGCTTTAAAAAGATAAAGGGGAAAGACGGAGATATGAAAGGGAATCTAAAAACTGATCCCTGTAAATCCATCTGAAAATAACAACTTTCTGGCTTATTGCAGAACAAACTTTGTCAGGGAAAAAACTGTGGCACTTTCAAGCTATTCCTAGCATTGCATTTTTCAGATTATAAGGTGTCTTCTGTTGGAGGGGAGATTTTCCTTGCTCACATAACCTGTCTGCCCAAGCCCATTTCAGGAAAAAGGGTGATGGGTGCCTTGTTAGGTTTTGCTGTAGACCATTGAGGCATCCTCCTGCCTCTGCTAGGACTAAAAGCAATCTAATCTACCTGTCTAGACAAGGCTTTGCACTGGTCTGATCCCTTCCTTTGGTGCTGCTTGTGACATCCAGGAATTTGACAAGGAAAGCAATTATTGATCAGTCTGAAGTGTGTTTTGCAGTGATAATTGTCTAAGCATGACTGAGTGATGCCCCTATAGATAGGTGCTTACTTATTTCCTGATGCATGTCGTCCTCAGAGCAACAGAAACATTGATAAGAGAGGACAAAATGACTAACTTTGATGGAGTTTGTGTTGAAACATCTGCTGCTTGTCAACACGGGAGGCAGAAGCAGTGATTTATTAGCAGTAAAGAAGGAAAACCGATGAAACTCTGATTTATTCTTCCTCTAAAATATATTCTAAGAATTCCCAGTAAGTTTCCATAAAGGGAAAATACTGCCCCATTACCTGTATATTTTTACTTTTGTTACATTATTACTTACATGATAACAGATTATTTACTTTAAGACTTTGAGTAACTTCTGTACATTAAGAAACCTGGACATTAAAGTCACTAAATGGAGCTGTGAAAATCTATAAAGAAGTCATAGTGTGGTCATTTAGATTTTTTCTCTTGCCTAGAATCTAAATATTTTTAGGATATGGAACAGAATGTAAATGACAGGAAAGACATTTGTTGACATTTTCTATTCTCTGAATACATACCAAACACAGACCTGTAATTTTGCCCCATTGTTTTTGTGAGAGTAATTTCGTTTGGATTAATCCTTTCTTTCAGGCTCAGCTCTGCATGAGCAGTCTGCAGAATTCTGGCTTCCATATAAAGAGGAGCTGAGAAAGGAACTGGCCTCCAGAAAGCCAAAATTACATCAAAGTACTTCCCCAGAACATGGTGGCCTGTACAGTCGGGGTACTGCTGCCCATGGAGGAGGGCACACACCTTCTCTTCTACAGCTTTTGAGCCCAAAAGAACAAACGGTCTTTGAAAATCACAGCCATGGCACTGGGGCACAGAAAAGGGATTGCAGTTCAGGACTCTGTGCTCTTCACTTCAGTGCATAGGCATGGCAAATAGATGGGCATCATCTGCTCAATGAAAGGGTGTAGCTCTTGCAATACTTCTACCACCAGGACACTAAACACACAACTCTCAAGAGATAAAACCTCAAAACCACAGAAGCCTTGGTTTAACTGGAATGTTAAGAAATGCAGAAGTGTTAGAAATAAGAAGTGATCGCAACAGCATGATGCTTTTAAATAGAAATTAGTCGTCTGTCTGCCTGCCTTTGTAATTTAAAGAATAAAGCTATGTCTACATCAAACAAGTTTTGTGGGGGTTTTTTTCCCAGAGGACATAAGGTTTAATCAAGGTTTACTACTTTAGTAACCTTTTGTAAATGGTGAGGCATGACTGACAGAAGGGTAGGACTGAAAAAATAAGATATTTAGGTTCAAATTTGGGTGTAAAGATGTCAATCTCACTAATGCAAGTTAGTATGAGTATACATATTGATTTAAATTTAACAATTTCTATTTCCTGTGCAAGCAAGAGGCAGGTCATGAACTGAAAGCAGAAAAACAAAGTAAATGCCTGTTTTGGTAAACCATGACAATGCCTGAAGGAGGTCTCATTCCACTTTTTGGGTCTCATTCTGATCCTGTCAACATTGAATCAGCATAACTCCATCTATTAGATCTATATTAGTGTTTTGATGGAAATTAAAATGCTTCAGTAAAACTTTTGTCAAACATTTTTTTTTTTGTCTGAAAGCCTTCCTTTCTTTTCCCTTCTACTCCCTTTAAACAATAAAGCATCAATAAGACATCAGGTTACTTGCAGGTTCTGGAATATTTTTGCCTTACACAAAAGCACATTGGTTGGAATCTGCTTCTGTGTTCTGATTCATCAGGTACTTCGTTTGTAAAAGATGACGTGAGTGTAGCAAAGATTTAAGTTTTTTTTTTTTTTTTTGTGCCACATGAAATTGCATCTAAGTGGTCCAATAATTGCATTTAAAACAACATTTATTATTCTCTTTTAGTTATATCCAAATGGATTTTTAGTATTATAGCAAGTAGACACTAAAGCCCTGTGAGGGAGGAAAAAGCCCCCACACACTTCCAAGCAAACAATTTGAGCTTTCATATTAATCTGTACCTTTAAATAAACAGCAATAATTAATGGGAGTTGAGCACCTTGTTGTATTGTACAGTGACGGGGATTAAACACTGGCACTGCAAAATGCCAGCTTTCAGCTTGTGCACTTCCAGACCCTTCAGAGCCATGAACTGACATTTGCAATCTTTGTCAGTCAAAAAAAAATGGCAAATTCACTTAAATTTAGTTCTGCCATTCAAATGGAATGAAGGTCATCACCTGCCCCTTCTGTGATTTGATTATCCAGGGACTGAGTTTATTTTCCTGAAGAAAGACACATTAAAAGGTCCCAATTCTGCAACTCTTGCCCCATCTCAGCAGCTCAATTGGTTTAAATTATTAATCATTAACTGACTTAGCTGCTGCTGTTTATTTAAGAATACAGATTATTATATAGTCCTGAACTGCTCACTTAAGCATTTTTCCTTTCCTAGACCTCTCACAACCATTCTGAAAAACAATTAAATACATTTTGAAATTGCAAAAATGAGTTTATTAAATAAACAGAATTTATAATTCAATTACCTGGTTTTTTCAAATGCTGTAGATACATATAGTTTACATTATCCAAAACACTTTTTTTATTTCATTCATGTAAATAAAGACAACAAGAAGATGAGGTAACTCTGAAGCAAGCTGCTGAATCACAAGCCATTAGGTGCACAAAGTCTGGACTAAAGCATCATGCTTGCAAGAGAAACATACTTGTAAGGATAGGAAGAAAACATGGCCTCCACAATCTTTTCCATATGCTGCTCCTGATTCTGTGGCATTCCTCTCTCATCTTCACAGATGCCCAGAAGTTTTGGGGGTAGGAGTGCAGTAGATTACAGGCATCACTTTTTGGCCCAATGCTTCTTGCAAGAAGTGGGTTTCCTGAGGTTACTGTGAGACTGAATTGTGGCAGAAGCTGAAGTCAAGGATACAGCAATGCCAATGCCAGAGGAGAGCAAATGTCTGCCTGTGGGAGTGGATTCCCTCATGGAATAAAAACTATGTGTAACAGGGACTCTTCATTTCTCTACCTGCCAACTCCTAATCTCTTCTCCTTCCAGGGACAGCCTCATCAGAAACACCCTGAGAGATCTCAGCAGAACTGGCAATATGGCCTTGAATACTTCCTATTGCAGATGGGACCAAGGATGTATTTCCTAATGACTGAAGCAACACATAGAAACAAGACATCTGGGGATAATATTAAGGATTGCTCAATAGTTAGCACATAACCTGCAATCTGAACACACAAGCAGATTTTTATAATGCATTTTTTCACTATGCTGTACTGAAGGGGACATCCTATAGGTGCACCATAGGTCAGGTTCCAGTGTTGCAGTGCTCTGCCACGAAATAAGAAAGCTCATTCATTAGCATATGAATCAGCTCTCCACAGAAAGTGGTAGAACTGCAGGAGAGGAAAAGCCATTTTGCTTTAATAATAACAGCCTGTAAGAGGCAATCCCAGGTACAAAATGATCAAGTGACCAGAGCCAGTTCAGTGAAGAATGATAGCATTTTATGCTCAACACTTCAAGATTAAAGTCTTTAGTTAGCTAAGCATAATGTGAATCAGTTTCATGTATAATGCATTGTGTGAGCCTGTAGCCACTGTGATACAATGTAAGCAATTCCATTTAGTGCAATTTGACTATAGCTAGTACAGAATAATTGGAGTCGGTTTCTAGCATGCTAGAATTTGAGTCAAATATGATATGGAAAAGAATTTGATACATAATAATATGGAGGCAAAGATAACAAGCAATGATGTGGATGAATAGTTAGTAAGTTATAATACAGAAGTCATTTTAATAGGTTGTGATGTGATTATGAATACAGTGTTCCTATATATAGACAAAAGGCTAAGCCATAATGGTAAAGAAAGGCAACTATTAAGAAGCAGTACAAATAAAAGCACCACAGCTGCATTTGAGGGGAATGTGACATCGAATACTGCAGTTTTCTCAAATATAAGAACGATGGAATAAACTACCAGAGGATAAACATGGCTATTCAAGTGAGCACAGGACATGTCTCAGAGCAGTTCCTCACATAGCAGGGGTGGCGTTAATGCTGCACTGGGTGATTCCAGCTCCTGCTCAGGAATTCAGCCCTTTCCATTCTTTTTCTACCATTATTAGAAGCAGTTGTGACAGTTCTAACCCCTTTGGTACTCCGAGCCTCAATTTTACAATCTGGTGTGCAAATACAACAGTTTGAAGATGTGCCTCTTCCATGAGGTTAATAATGTATGATTAGTTAAAGAACTACAGCGTTTTAAAGCAAGCACGTAAACATTAACATGACAGATCTACATGTAAACATTGTTGGCTTTCTAAAATTACTTCTGAAAACAGCAAAAATGTGCTATTATTGTGACTTGTGATTGCTCTAGGTTTAAGTCCAACAGACACTAGTTCACTGATTTTTTTTTTCTCTTTCTAACTTTTCATGAGTCTAACCCTGTGTACATGAGAAGAGCTCATTTATGAGCATGTGCTAATCAGTTCTGACTACGGGTTTAAGTCATCCCTGAACAAACAGAAAACTATTCAGCTTAGCAATAAAGTTAAATAATTATTACCAGGCTATGTGATGTGACTACAATGTGACATTGAAATGACTATGGTGTGATTAGAATAAGAATGTTATATGCCTGTGATGTTACTAGAATGAGGCTATAAAACGTCTGTGATGCCATACTGCTGTGATATGACTAGTGTCAGGAAAAATGTGGGTATTATTAATGCATACATAAACATGCCGTATTTCAGAAGCAGACTGCATTACACAGAATGCTAGCAGTTCTAATTATCTCCTTTATTAATGGCTGTTCTGCTTTGTATTTTAAAAGACAAAAGAACGGCATACTTAATTCATTCACAGAATTCTTTTTCTAAGTGGTTTGGCAGTAAGGTTGCTCCTTCATGTCACTTGCTTGACTTTCAGTGCTGGGGCTCTAGCCATCCTTCTTGTATTACATAATGAACATTTTTCTTAAACTATTATTAGATCCAGTTCCGTTTTCTAACGTTACTTGATGTCATCAAAACCGGGATCAGTTTTTTTTTTTTTTCTCTATCTGTAACAAGAGTATTTAGTACACAACTACAAAGCAGAGCAGAACTCAGTGTTTAATCTTTATGCATCATGGGATTACAGGATGAGCAGTGCTCACATACAGTGCCTGCATCCATATGACTTGCAAGGATATGTACATTTATCAGTATGTAGCACACAATTTCAAGTCATGCAAATTACTGACCTCTGAGAGGTACAAGCAGTTTCCATCATTTGTTAACAGTGCATCTTATGTCAGATACATATGGGAGTCTAAAAGCCTGCATCTGAAAACGTAAAATCTTCAAGGTAGAACTCAAATCTTTAACTCACCAATATTATACACTGAAAATGTGCAAATGAGATAGTATCACATACAGAAAAAGTCAAATGCTGATGTTGTCTTTGTTTTTTTTTCTATGCATATATATTTGAAAGGCTTAACCAAAAGCAGCAGCCAGCGTGGCCATGTACCTGGGCTTACTAAATTGGATAGGTTCTATCACACAGCTTGCAAGTTCAAGCTGAGAAAAGCTAGCAATAAAAGCATAGTCAAATAAAGGTTCATTCATGCTTCAGAAAACGTTGAAAAAGGCACTACATATAATGCACTATAGATAATGCACTATAATCATCTTCTTGTCACACTTTTGAGGTCACTCATATCATAATACATTGGCATTTTATTACTGTGTCTTCCAGGCATGTGATGCTTCTTTGTGGCTAGCTGGATAATTTACCTGTGTCATTTATGGGGAAGGCGAAACGATCACTTTTATTATTTATCAAACCACAGAGAGGAGGAATCTTTTCCAGTTCAATGTTTAAGCAGACAAAACCCAAACCAGCAGAGCAGCTCTCTCCCTCCCTTGGCGAGTGTCTCGGCTGACCCTTCGGGAAGGGGAAGGAGAAAGGTGTGCAGGCGTAAATGGGAGCCGAGACAGGGCTGGAGTCAGAGCAGCCTGAATTATAGATGAAAGGGCATGTATTAAATATAAGGCCGAACCGGGCGAAGGCGGGCCGGGGCAGGCGCTTCTCTCCGAACCTGCGCGGCACCGGGTGCCGGCCCGCGGCCACCGCAGCGCTCCGCGCCGGGCCCGACCCGCACACGGGCGGCCGCGCTGCCCCGCGCAAGCGACACCGAGCACGCACCGAGCCCCCCCCAAACCTCAAACCCCACCGCCAACCCAAACGCACACCGAGCCCTTATTTCCCGATTACCCCTCCGCTACGNCCCGCCGCTGCTTTCCGCCCCGCGGAGCCCAGCCCGCCCTCGCTCCGGGTGGCCGCGCACTGCCGCCGGTCTCGGCCGCGCTCCCCCGGCGGAACGCGCCGCTGCCGCCGCGTCCCCGCGCCCCTCGCCCCGGCCGTGCCTCCGCGCGGCGCGCAGCCCCCTCCGCGCGGCCGGGCCAGGGAGCGACGTGCCCGGCGGCCAATG
>PYHW01009483.1:652815-698288 GCA_013186435.1 Turdus rufiventris
TTTTTGGGCAACTGTCACCCCAGAGCTAAAGAGGGAGAAGCACCGCCAGACCAACTCTTGCCATTTCCAGTCAGAAGTTGCAGACTTCATGTAGCTGCCTCTGCTCTGCCGAGAGAGGGACGGGAATGGTGTGCAGTGCAGAGTGGAAGAAAATACCCCCGCTCTAAGAAGTGCACCGGATTTTTTCTCTTGCTGTTTGTTTGGGTTGTTGCGTGCACGTTAGGCACCCAAAGGATCGCCGCTTCACAGGAATGAAACGTGGAGAGGATGACTAACGACAGAACTGTGAATTTGTTCCCTGGAGTTGCTAATTTGCCACCCCGAAGCAACACATATCTCGAGGAGGAAGCGTTTGGCTGCTGCTGATTTCTCCAAAACTGGTGGTTTACCAGATGCATTGTGCTGTATCTGCTGGAACAGATCATTGCTTAGCTGCAGCAGATCGTCAAAGGTAGACAACTAACGTAAGTGCAAAGTTACCCTTACACTGAGATGCATTTCCATTAAAGAAAAGAAAAAAAAAAAAAAAAAGCCAACACGCAGTATATTTATCTAAGGAAAGAATCAGTGTTTGGGATTCAGTTGATGTTGGTGGGAAAGGCTCACCTACTCGCTGTCTCTGCATCCCTACCTGCATTACTCTGCTGGAAGTAATCACAGGCATCAGTTACCGTGCAGCTTAATGCAGATAAGATTAGTGCTTAGGGCTGCCTAGTTCCGTCAGACTGTAGGTGCTGGCAGCCTTGCACCCCGATAATTCGCGGTTAGCAGTGCATGCAAACAGAAGTCTGTCAGTAGCTTTTCTTTTTTTTTTTCCTTTTTTTTTCCCCTTCCACCTGCATTATTAGTCTGCAGTATTTATATGTGGCAGCTGCTAATATCATCCTGAAGGGAGATCAGTGTCAACGGGGAAAGGCTGCACCTTTTTTTCCTCCTCATGTCATCAGAAAATGTATATTTCCCCCTTGTGTAAACATGCTCCCTGCTTCTAAGTTACATTTGGAATTTCCAGCCTCCTGATTTAGACTGTGTTTAAAAACAAGTAAAGTTTTAGGTTATTAAACAGAAGGAGAAGTATCCAACATCTGGAGAAGAAACACTGAGCTGAGAGTGTAAGAAACTGTAAGTCCTGTTATTGTCTCATCAGTTAACAGGGATGTGAAGTAGCCAGTGACGACTGCTGCAGCAGCAGCATGTCCGGGTGGTTATTTCCCAGTACGATAGCTACAGAGGGGCATGCAAGGCACAGCGAGCAGAGGAGAATCTGGTTAGCAAGAGCTAAAAAATACGTATGGAAGCAAACAGCAAATTACATTTGGCAGCTGACATAGCAGTTAGAATCCAGAAGTAGTCCGGGAAGGTTTTTTACTTGCACCAAATGACTGGGTGGAGGAGGGTAGAGGGGGAATGCACGTTATGGATTTCACGGTGTACTAAGAAATTATTCAGAAAGTACATGTCGAAACAGTAGCCACCTTTAATCCTGCAAGTAGGTCTTTTCATTCGTGCTCTGAGCAAATGCAGCCGATGGGATATTGGTGCATTTGTCCGGAGGGCTTGCTTGTAAAAGGGAGCAGTAGGAAAATGTACTGCTGGAAGCGTGCATTGCAAAAACAAGTAGGAGTTGGAGATTGTGGATTTATCATGCCTTAAAAAACAATAATGCTGTTCTGTGTGGTTGTGTTGACAGTGATGTCTCCAAATAAGAAATGAGATGTAATGCATCCTGCAGTCCATGCATGCCTCCTCTTGCAAATCACGCATCATTCCTCTCTGGAAACCTTTAAGTCCTAAAATCCGTGAAAAGAGAATAAAAACATTATCATGGACCTGAGGGATTTTTACCTGTTGGCCGCTTTGATTGCCTGTCTAAGGCTGGATTCTGCTATAGCTCAAGAACTTATTTACACTATTAGAGAGGAGCTGCCTGAAAACGTGCCCATAGGGAACATACCAAAGGACCTGAACATTTCTCATATCAATGCTGCCACAGGGACCAGTGCCAGCCTTGTCTATAGACTGGTGTCTAAAGCAGGGGATGCACCTCTGGTCAAAGTGTCCAGTAACACGGGGGAAATCTTTACAACATCTAACAGAATAGACAGAGAAAAACTGTGTGCTGGAGCTTCCTATGCAGAAGAAAATGAGTGTTTCTTTGAACTTGAAGTGGTGATTCTCCCTAATGACTTTTTTAGGCTGATCAAAATTAAAATCATTGTAAAGGATACTAATGACAATGCACCTATGTTTCCATCCCCTGTCATCAATATCTCCATCCCAGAAAACACTCTGATCAACAGTCGCTTTCCAATCCCATCAGCAACAGATCCTGACACAGGTTTCAATGGTGTGCAGCACTATGAGTTGTTAAATGGGCAGAGTGTCTTTGGACTGGATATTGTAGAAACTCCAGAAGGGGAGAAATGGCCTCAGCTGATTGTGCAGCAGAACTTGGACAGAGAGCAAAAGGACACCTACGTGATGAAAATCAAAGTGGAGGATGGAGGTACCCCCCAGAAATCCAGCACAGCTATCCTGCAAGTCACAGTAAGTGATGTCAATGATAACAGGCCAGTCTTTAAAGAGAGTCAAGTAGAGGTTCATATACCAGAGAATGCCCCTGTAGGCACCTCTGTAATTCAGCTTCATGCTACAGATGCTGATATAGGAAGCAATGCAGAAATCAGATACATTTTTGGTGCCCAAGTCGCCCCTGCAACCAAAAGATTTTTTGCTTTAAACAACACCACAGGGCTGATTACAGTTCAGAGGTCCTTAGATCGAGAAGAGACTGCTATTCACAAAGTGACAGTGCTGGCTAGTGATGGTAGCTCTACACCAGCCCGGGCAACTGTCACCATCAATGTCACTGATGTAAACGATAACCCTCCTAACATAGACCTCAGGTACATAATAAGTCCCATCAATGGCACAGTGTACTTATCTGAGAAAGATCCCATCAATACAAAGATTGCTCTAATTACAGTTTCAGATAAGGACACTGATGTGAATGGCAAAGTGATCTGTTTCATTGAGAGAGAGGTCCCCTTCCACTTGAAAGCAGTTTACGACAACCAGTATTTGTTAGAGACCTCTTCCTTGTTGGACTATGAGGGTACCAAAGAATTCAGCTTTAAAATTGTGGCTTCTGATTCTGGCAAGCCCAGTTTGAACCAGACTGCCCTGGTAAGAGTTAAGCTGGAGGATGAAAATGACAACCCTCCGATTTTCAGCCAGCCTGTAATTGAGCTGTCAGTTTCTGAAAACAACCGACGTGGTCTATACTTAACAACTATTAGTGCCACAGATGAAGACAGTGGGAAAAATGCAGACATTGTTTATCAGCTTGGTCCTAATGCCTCCTTTTTCGATCTGGATCGAAAGACAGGAGTTTTGACAGCCTCCAGAGTTTTTGACAGAGAAGAGCAGGAACGTTTCATTTTCACTGTTACAGCCCGAGACAACGGCACCCCTCCTTTGCAGAGTCAAGCAGCTGTAATTGTTACTGTGTTGGATGAGAATGACAACAGTCCCAAATTTACTCATAATCATTTCCAGTTTTTCGTATCAGAGAACTTACCAAAGTATAGCACAGTGGGGGTGATCACAGTGACTGATGCAGATGCTGGGGAAAATAAGGCAGTGACCCTTTCCATCCTGAATGACAATGAGAACTTCGTGCTGGATCCATACTCTGGAGTTATAAAGTCCAACGTTTCTTTTGATCGAGAACAGCAGAGCTCTTACACCTTTGATGTTAAGGCAGTGGATGGAGGGCAACCTCCTCGCTCTTCTACAGCAAAAGTGACAATAAACGTGATGGATGTTAATGATAACAGTCCTGTTGTCATCTACCCACCTTCTAATACTTCTTTTAAGCTAGTGCCACTCTCAGCAATTCCAGGATCGGTGGTAGCCGAAGTCTTTGCTGTGGATATAGACACTGGCATGAACGCTGAGCTGAAGTACACGATTGTAAGCGGCAATAACAAAGGTTTGTTTCGGATTGATCCAGTGACAGGTAATATCACTCTGGAAGAAAAACCAACTCCTAATGATGTGGGGCTGCATCGCTTAGTTGTCAACATAAGTGATTTGGGTTATCCCAAATCCCTGCATACTCTTGTGCTTGTATTTCTATATGTAAATGATACTGCTGGAAATGCCTCCTATATTTATGACCTGATACGCAGGACTATGGAAACGCCTTTGGATCGGAACATAGGGGACAGTAGCCAACCCTACCAAAACGAGGACTATCTCACAATCATGATCGCTATTGTGGCGGGTGCCATGGTTGTCATAGTGGTGATATTTGTCACGGTTCTTGTTCGCTGTCGGCATGCTTCCAGATTCAAAGCTGCCCAGAGGAGCAAGCAAGGTGCTGAGTGGATGTCTCCCAATCAGGAGAACAAGCAAAACAAGAAAAAGAAAAGGAAGAAAAGGAAATCTCCAAAGAGCTCCCTTTTGAACTTTGTGACCATTGAGGAGTCCAAACCTGATGATGCAGTTCATGAACCTATCAACGGGACAATAAGCCTTCCAGCAGAGCTGGAGGAGCAAAGTATAGGAAGATTTGATTGGGGCACAGCACCACCATCAACCTTTAAGCCTAACAGTCCTGATCTTGCCAAGCATTACAAATCTGCCTCTCCGCAGTCTGCTTTTCATCTCAAACCTGACACTCCAGTCTCAGTGAAAAAGCACCATGTGATTCAGGAACTCCCGTTGGACAACACCTTTGTTGGTGGTTGTGACACCCTTTCCAAACGCTCTTCCACTAGTTCAGATCACTTCAGTGCCTCAGAGTGCAGTTCCCAAGGAGGCTTCAAGACAAAGGGCCCCTTACACACCAGACAGGTAAACGAGCACTTTTACTGGTCTATAAGTACTGCATACAAGTGCCCGATCAACCAGTATTAAAAAAGTGCCACTGTGCTGTGGGTTGTTTTTTTGGTTTTTTTTTTTTTTTTGGGCTTTTTCTTTGTTTGTTTCTTTCTAATTTAGTTTAGTTAACATTATGGGGGGAACAAAAAAAAAACAACCAGACACCAAAAACAAGAACAAACAAACAAAAGCCTTGACCTCTATCATTTAGTGGGGCTTAACCATGTGTTTGCAAAATGCCTCTGATACTTTTAGTTTTAAAGAATTTTGATTGTCAGAGGACTTGTTATGCCTCTGTGCATGAGCATATACATGTGCATAAACAAAGCTAAAAAAAAACAAACACTTTTTTTTTTTTCTCCCCAGTATTTAACTGTCCCATTGTAAAACTTACTGAAGAGCTGTTTCCCCATGTGATAAATTTCAGACAGAAATTTGACTGTTTCAAGGTTGAAGGGATCTTTACATTGTTTCAAATTTCAAAGTGAGTTGGCTTGAATTTCTTTTCCAGTTCAAGCTGATTTGGAACCTGGCTAAGATAGTGTTACAAAAAGAGTTAATTTTTTTTCCCTAACAAAGACAGCCAAATTTCCAAGCTACTTCATCAGTGAAGCACGTGGTTTATTGGTAGTATATAACTAAGCCATACGTAAGTCTTCCTCTTGTTTGAGTTCAACTTGATTTTGTTGTAATAGATGAAAGTTGATATCACATAGAGTCTGCTGCATATTTTAAAGAATAGCCAAAGCATACTTTTGGAAGGAATGCGTTCTCTGAATACATCTGAATTATGCAGGAAAAAGAAAAAAAGTCAGTCCATTGTAAATACTTTCTCATTTTAGTAATGCATAAGTGATCTGACATATCTCATTTTAAACTGTGAAACACGCCATATGAAGAGGGATTAGGAGGCTGAGAGACTCATATTTCAACCAAATCCAGCATTAGGTTTTGTTTTGGTTTTTTTTTCCTTAGGTCTAATAATTCCTTGCTAATAAAGATTTAAATGCGGTGCTGTCTTAATTTATTTTACGGGCGCTCGTCGGCGGGCGCCGCGGGAGCGCGCGCGCGCGCGGCCCGTAGATGGCGCCAAGGCACCGCGCGGCGCGCGCTGGCCTCGCGCCAGCGCTGCGGCGGCTGAGGGGGCCGGGGCGCGCGGGGAGGCCGGGCCGGGCCGGCATTCCTGCCGGGAGCACCGCATGGTCCCGGACCGGCATTCAAGCCGGGAGCGCTGCCTGGTCCCGGGCCGGCATTCAAGCCGGGAGCGCTGCCTGGTCCCGGGCCGGCATTCCTGCCGGGAGCGCCGCGTGGTTCCCGGCCGGCCGGGCTCGCGGGGCCGGGCCGCTCCCACCCTGCTCCCTGCCCGCCGAGGCTCGCCCGCTCCTGGGAGTCGCGTCCCTGTTCCTTGCGGGCGCAGTACCCTCCGAGTGATGGTGGTTTGTCTGAGTTGATCAGGGATATGGATCCTAGGGAACCAAGCGAGACACATTTAGGCTTGTCTTTGCAAAGCGATTTTGACGGTAGCCAAGTTTAGGACAAAGTCGTCCTCTTGCTGCTGCGTTAGCCTTATCTGAGATGAATGTGCCGTTCCCAGAAGTGTGTCTTGACTTTGCGTGTCTGTGAGGTGTCACACTGACAAGATGCTAAGAATAAAACAAGCGCTTTGGAGGCAGTTCTGCTAAAGTAGCTGCTCTGACACAGCTCCTTCTTACGAGACACTGAAAACCCCAGGGAAGAGTCTCACAAACCCCTAAGCTCTCTTAGGGGCTTTAAAGAAGGGTCTGCTCCCCAAGCCATCTCACAGCATCGTACACACACTGTCAGAGCAAGTAAAAAAAAAAAAAAAATTATGGAAGATCTCTGCATAGTCTGTGCTTACTTGTCTGAAGTTTTCTCCTCAGTTTTAGTTGCAAAATGCATTCCCCCCCAAACCATGTATTCCTTTTCTGTTTTGAGGTTATTTTAATTTAGGTGTAAATTAGCTTTTCAGAAAACTCAGACTTAACTCCCCATCGTATCTAGAGGCAGTTGGGACACCCAGAAATTTTTTACATGACAGAATGTGTAAGCTCTGCATGGTGAAATTGAACATGAGGGGGGAAAAACTCCCACACTCATACAAAAACAACCGATGGTATTTCCAGAGTTACCTGTGTTCATTACATTACATTAAATACTGGTCTCCATTTAATAATATCTGTAATTATAACTATATATACACCTGATTCAAATTTCACTGAGGTTTTAGTGTATCCTTTTTTAAGTCAGCAGATACTCATGATTTGGATTGCTTCCTGAAAAAACTGTATTTATATATGTAAATGAAAATACAACTCTTGCTTAGGTAGACAGTTACCTAGTCTGAGTTTGTATATTTTTATTCTGTGGGAAACGATATAGTGTCTTTTGGGGTTTTTTTCTCCCAATGATGAGTGCTACAGGAGGTAGTATTTTTTTGCTTCCTTGTCAATTTTGGCTGGACTAGTATAACCATAAATGGTAGCAATCATGAGCAATTTTTCTATTCTTCTGTCTGTAATTCCTAAAATTAGGATGTATCTTTGCTAATTTGCACTGGCACAGGAGTGAAATACACCATCACAGGTCTTTTTTTTTTTTTTAAATGTGATAGAGTATGGCCTTTCAGCAAAGTATTCAGATTAAAGATCTCATTGAACAGTAGTGTGCTAATGCCACAGCATGAGAAAAAAATTTTTACAAATTCCTTTAGGAAGAGTTAGTTCTGTGCCATTGTACTGCTTTCTTCAGGTTAAACATTACTAATTTCTCTGCATCTAATGTTGAGTTAGGTTATGTATATGTATTCAGTAACTTGGTGTGTTTTGTAAAGAACATGGGAATTGTTGTGGATGATGTTAAGATAGAGAAAGATGAAATACAGGATAAATAGATATCTAAGAAATACCAGCATCCTCCACCTTTACTTACAATTTCATTTAGTTCAAGGTAAATGCACACACAGTGTGTCTTGCAGATACATTAATATTAGCAAAGAGCTGAGACCTAAGTCAGCACTTGGACTTCATTCAAGTGAAATCCTGATACATTTGATGGGCATGTGGCCCTAGAAATCTGTTAGAACTGGGTCTTAAATCAAAAAGCTTTTAGAATTTAAAATATATTGTTCAATTTAAAAATTCTTAGGTTTTTGGGGAATTTTGTGGGGGTTTTTGGGGTTTTTTTTGGTGGGCAATTTCTGTGCAATCATAAATAAATTTAGTGGAAATTCTGTGGTTGAGTTTTTGCATGTGACTTTGAATTGTACAGACTGATGTTTCACAAGTACCCAATATGAATACCAAAGCCTCCTTCAAGTGCCTATCTTGCAGTAACCTGGTGGATGCTCTGAAAAGAGCATTTTTGAATACTTGAACTTGGGATTGTTCTAAATGCTAATTCACATAATTAGGAGTATGGAAAGGATGTTGCACACCACCAGCTTATATAGCTAAGCTTCCAAAATCAGTGTTATGACTCATAAAGAATACTGAAATCTATGCAGGCTTCTCAATCAGTGTTCTTTTCAGTATTTGATTGAACTTTAAAATGCGCTTCAAATTAGTAAGTCATTACACCAAACAGCTACATAGAAATACAGCAGAAGACGACATGTTGTATTCTTCTATGTGAAAGATCTCTTTTGAAAAGCAAATAAACAGACAAAAACTCCTACTCAATGTCATTAGATTAACAATAGATGAAATAATAAAAGAAATTAAGTCCAATTTACTGTGGTTATCCTGATTTTAAATTATAACAACTTCATTTAATCAGATTTAAAGCACAGCAGTGACAGATAACACAGGTTTTAAAATATGTATCAGTATAGGTTATGGGCAAAACCTTCAGTCTTCATTCCTAATGAAAATGCATTTAGGCATGTGCTTAACTTTCATTTAACATGGTAGAACTGAAGCAGATAATTAAAGTCCAAGTGACTTGAGATGTTGTCTTCAAGAAGAAGTCATAAGCACACTATGAGCACTTTTCTGAATCAAAATGATAATTTAGAAGTTTTGGAAACATGCACAGTTCTAGAAGATTCAGGAAAGTTTAGTATATGTTAACACTGTCCTTGTATTTCTGTGCTCTAGTGGCAGAAATTAAGGATTTGGGGCTTGAATTACACATGAACTATATTCCATACTAAAGTATATTTTTAATCTTATACTCAATAACATAAGCTCTGTGGAGATTGCTTTATTCCTTTTTCAGCCAATGGACTTCTTGCCTGATAAAGGAACAAGTATCCAGGCTCCTGCTGATCAATGCACGTCACTTAAGCTTTATGTGGCAAATCTAATTGATACTATCTTACTCTGGATGTAAGTTTGGAGTTTATGTAAGAGAAAAGAAAAGCTGAAAACATTAATGACTCTTAATTTGATACGCTGAGAGTGGCAATTTCAAGGTGCATAAGTTGATGGAAATCTGCATTGGAGCAGCAGTGCAGAGCTTACGTCACCTGCAAATATTAAAATTCTGTAACCATAGCATTCCACAATTCTGCGTGCAGTATTATTTTTAGTGGCCTTGTTTTATCACTTAGTATAAATGAAAAATACATACATTCTTTTGTATGCTTAGCTTGATTTGTATGTTAGCATGGATTTTAGTCTTGGGTGAGGACTAGTCATCTGGAAAAGTGTCTGCATGTAAAATTCAATTGTTTTCTAGTTCTGTATATTTGTATATCTATACTGAAATATTAGAAATGGTGATAATGTACACTGTATTTTTTCTATTGTTGTATAACTGAAAAATAGGTTAACAGATTTTGCTGAACTGTCTAAAGAAATTCATCTTTGAGCTGAGACCAAGCATGGAAGATTTCAGCTGAAAAGAAGAATTTTTCAGAAAGTTAAGAGCATGTGAAAACTGGGAGTTATAATGGATTTCTGAACATAACCCTAAGCTATAATACCATTTTCAATAGTGACGGGTAGACATGCTAAACTAGAGTAGGGAACATTTTGTGTATACAGATCAGACAGTAAAAGCTTAGTAATCTTCATTTCTCTTTAAATGTTTCCCGTGCAAAAGATTTTTTATCAGAATCAGTGGAGTCTCATCTGTCCCGAATATCCAAAGCCAAAGTTTCACATATGCTAAGAAATTTGTGCCACACACGTGAGTGAGAACTAGATCTTGAGAGTTTTATGCTATTGCAATTTTGTGATAATGTTCTTTTGTATATAGGAACAAGGGAGAATGCTTTTATTTTCCATTTCAGAGTCTCACTTCTAAAGTATCTCTTCTTCTAGCACAGCAAAACCATATCAGCCACACTTTATTGACAGCAATTTTATTCTAGCTAGAGGCTTACAGTAAGCTGTTTATTGCTCTTCCCTAACGCAGTTGACAGCAATTGGGGAATTAATTTTCTTGCCCCTGATGTGCTTTCTTGGGTATAAACAACAGATGTTAAAGATATGGAAACTGTGACCCATTTGCATTCAGCAACTCTTTATGGGAACAGTATACCTGTCTGAAGTGCAGGTTTCAAGTCCTGAGTAATTTTCTCCATCAATTCTAGGATTCTTACTTTTGCAATATTGTTTATCTTGATAAATACTGTCCAAGGGCCAGTTACATAATGCCTATGGATAGATCCTCATCTAAGCAATTTCTGTTCAAGAATAGCTGGATTCAAGTTAAATTTAGTTCAGGAGATGCTGTATCTTCTTACTCTACCATTTAATTGCATTGAACCTATAGGATTTAACTGATAAAATTGAAATATAGTGTTCTGAAAGATCTAACAGGAATTACAGGTGGTTCCTGAATTTTTAGTATTACTGCTTTCACAGAACATCATGGTGGTCTGTAAAATATATACTCGCAAATTTCCTCAGTTGCTATTAAAGTACAGCCATGTTGCATACATTCTGTAATGTCCATGTATTAATGGAAGAAAAAAATGTACATAGAATCATGTGTTAATTTTTTCCTTATTTTATTTCTTTGGTTTTCCAGCCTGTGGCATGATATATGTAAAATTATTTATCCCCATATATTGATGCGGGCTCTTAATCAGTTAATTTTTGGTTTACATGAGCTAACATTCCATTGAGTAGAAAGATTTATCAGACTGTAGATAACAGATGAATGGATGGTATCATCCACTTCATTACTGAAGTGTAGAGGGAGAAGAATATCTTTTTTTAATTTCTATCTTTTAGAAAGACATCTGCTGCATAAGGGCCTTCAGCATCTTACCTAACTGAGATTTTAAGTGCTAGTCTAGACACAAAATGCATGTTAACCATTCCCTTATAATTAAAACACCACATACAAAAAAAGTTCGTCCTAATGGAATTGCAATAATTTTCTTGTGATGGATTATTTTCTAGTGAGCTTTAAACTCCCTCTTGAAGCAAAAAGAGCTGTTTCTGGCAGAACATACCTTACATAGATACTGCTACTTTTTCATTGGTTGTGAAATTATAAAAGTTTGAAGGAAGAAAAAATAAATTGTTTTGAGCATCAGTATTGTTGTAGCCACACAAATCCACGTCTATGTTATTCCTCACTCCATGGGGTTTCAGAAAAACATAAAGGTAGCTATAATTTTGGTAAAAAATTAATGCTAATCTTGGTAAAAGTATCTGGACTTTCAAATCTTGGAATGATTTGGCTTTCATTCCCAATTTAATTTTTGGGTTTTGTGTGTAATGTGAATTATATGTGATAATACAGAAAAAGGTAGTTAAAAATCTGATTTGTAATTGTACTGAGGTGTTTAACTTGGACCAATCTCAAAAGTTACCCATTCTTTGGTTCTTTTTTCTTGTGCAGCAGCTGGGGATGGGGGGGTGGGGTGTGAGATTTGTTTTAAAGTCTTGACATGGTTTGTCCTGCATCTTCAGATGCACAGAGAGAAACATTTGTAATTCTTCATTTGTCGGGATTTTTTTGATGTGTAGAATGTGTTTCCTATAACCTGATTAAATGTCCACTGGACTTTTTGTGCATAAATATTAATATTATTGCTTGAAAGTTGGTCTGGAAAATGCACACTTCCTGTTACGAGAGGACTATAAAGTGCCTTTTTCTAGAACAATGGTTCATCATTTGAAGTTGAATCCAAACTGGGATAAATCTGCTGGTTTATTCCATCTGCAGCTCTTTCAAATGTTAACTTCTTTATAAAAACAATAGGATGATATTGAGATAATATTTCCAAAATCTAAAAAATATGTAAAATTAATCAGGAATTAAGTGAATTAAAATTCCTTTTATTTTGAGCTGAATTTGATAAAAGAGGAAAGATCAGCAGTCAGATTTTTCTTTCTTCCTTTATTTCCACCCCCCAGGTTTGCAGAAAGGCAGAGTTTTTAAATGGTAAAAACTCTTCCCAGTCCAGAAACTGAAATCAGATATTCTCACTGGCTGATAGGTGAAAGAAAATTGCTACTGATAGTGATTTTTAAAACATTTTGTAGCCTGAAACTGATATTTGTTCATTTGCCCTCATTCCTTCCAGTGAAATTATGAGATACTTCATTTGTAGTTTTGAAGGATGTTCTTAGCACCTCATGTGTTACTAGTTCATGTGTTACTAGTAAGAAAAATCTCTTACTGGTTTTCTTTACCATTAAAAATGTTAAATATCTGCCTCTACAATATTTTTCATCAAATGAACTAATTTAGCCTATTCCTTGTAAGCTCATACAGCCTTTAAAACAGCCTTTAAAAGCCTTTAAGAGGAAGACCAGTGCAGCGTGCTTCAGTTGGGAATGGTATTTTGCTATTCTTCCAGCCTCTTGATTGGCAGCCAACAGTAGTATCTCTTAAATGGCTAAGCCTGCTTGATGCAAATATCTGTCTCCTTCAAAACACATAAAGTTAAGGAAACAATTGTCTTTCTGATGTAAAGGTTCTCTAGGATACATATGTTTCTAAATATGAACTATGTAGCTGCTCTGCTGAACTTCATGGTGAAATGCTTTGACCACTGAGTCTATCGTCTCTTACCAAAGATTTTTTGGAAGAGTGTCTTCACTTTCACTTCAATAAAAGCTTGATTTTACAGGAAGGGATACAGGAGGTCCAGAGAATGGTGCAGACTAATGAATTTAAAGAGAACACCTCCTTCAAGTGTTGACAGGATGCACGGCTTGAAGGGGAATGATATTTAACTTTTGTTTTTACTAGCGTTCTATTCAGTGAAATAAGTTTTGGGAATATTGTTGTTATTCCAGTCTCTCTTCTTAGAGCATGTAATGAATCTATCTGAACATCATGATTGCTTCAGGTGCCCAGCTTCCGATGATGGATCCAGCCTTATTTCTCTAAGTGATGTTCTCAGAAAGTGTAATTTGTACAGTTTTCACACACTACACAGCTGGTAGTGCCTGCACACACAGTACATTTTGCATCTTATGACACTGTGGTGGGATTCATCTTGTCTGACTTCTAAATCTATAACAAATCTAATCTGCTTCAGTGAGTCTGTGATTTACCCCACCCTGAAGAAAATATGGTGCTTTATGCTGGTTGTCAAAGCTGAGCAACACAGCTTGGTGAGATGCATCCCACGTCTAGGGAAGAGTATAATTTGAAAGATCCATATTCTTCACTTTCCTAGTAAAGAGCATTATTTCTCACTGAGGTTAAGAGAAAGGTTTTAAGGTTATGTATTTGTTTAAGTGAAGGCATTATTTGAATAGTGCATATGGGCATAAAAATGTATGTGCACAGTTACCTTTGGGAAAGTCTCCTTTAGATTATTACTCAAATTCAAAGGCTTCCAAATTATCAGAAAAAACCTTACTGACTTTTTATTGAATTGTTATCTAGCCATCAGCTATCTATTTTAGCAAGATGGTGCAATGAAACATCAGTTGCTTTGTTTTGGTGCTGTTCTGAGTATTTCTGGTTTTCTGCAGCACTTCACATTGCTTGGTACCTTCTTCTGTGAACCTTAGTACAGACCATTCACTTTATAGTGTAAAAATGTTCTTTTACCTATCTGGTAGAAGGTATGTGTCTGTAGCAGTAGGAATTTTCAGTCAGTTGTCAGACTGTTTCACTTTCACCATTGCAAAAATACAGGTCAAAATATCAGTGACATGCTAGTGTTACTGCTGAGAGAATTTGAAATTGCCTTCAGTTTGTGACAACAGTTCTCTGAAACATGGATGCAATTGAAGCCTGCAGCATGCAGAGCAGCAGGAGGTAGGCTGTGTACCACTTGCAAAGCCCTAGTCATCTCCCGTATTTTTAACTACTTCCAGAGAAATAAGAAGCAAACAAAACCAACAAAACCCCCAACCAAACAAAACCAACCAAACTACAGCCCTCACCACCCCCCCACCCCCCCAAATTAAATCTGCATCTACTAAGGATAGTAAACGTTGCCTGTTGAAATTTAATCTCTCTATTGTACAGGAAATGGACTTTGCCATTTGAGATTTCATCAGTTTCATTGCAGAAAGCTGTTACATCTGTCAAACATTTCAGTTTGAAATGAACGCCTGTTTTTTTGCCTTTGTATGCTACAAGAGCACCAGGTTGTCAGTCAACAGAAGTACAAAATGAGACAAGATAGGTGATCCACTGCTGTGACTGGCATTTTATTTTTATTTTGCATCTTTTTTCTTCTTCAAATTTAAAAATGGCAATATTTTTCTATAGTGGGGTAACACATGAGAAATGTGGATGTAGTGAAGGGAGGTTGCTGCAATCCTGTTAGTCTTGGCTTCTAATGCCCATTCTGTTGAGCGCATTGGTACAGTCTGGGTGGACAATGGAGCTGTTGGTGATTATCTGTATGAATTATGTAAATGTCCCTCCTGCATGAATGAGATGAAAATATGAATGAGATTTAAATACATTTAATTTTATTATTCTTCATTCTTGGTGTAGTATTAATGCATTGCAATAAACCTCATGCAGCCCATTAATAAACCTCAGGCAGGACCACTTCTGGGTGGCTGTGTAGGCTAACTGCCTCTGTGCAAAGCAGGATCCAGAACCTTCAGCAAATAATTTTAATCTTGTAACACTCATGGGGTTTTGATCTGCTTCCCTGAGTACAAATCGAACTTTTGTTTTCTTAATGTGATTTTTCAGATTCTGGACTAAGAAATGGACAAAAGGTGGTTTTTGAGAGGTTTGAGAAACTGATGCACTTCTGTGGTTTTGTCATGTATCTGTTGACAACATCCCCACTGAACATCCCTGGATTTCAATATCATTCAGCTTTGCTGAATCTAGGCTTTGGCCTTCTTCTATGCTTTAGCAGTTGATTAAGAAATATTCTAATCCATTATAGAGTACCAAGAAACTAATGGCTTATGAAGTATTTTAGTCTTCAAGCTTCCACTATAAATGATATGAAAAATAGTGTCATTTAGCTGATGTTTAAACACATCTCCTTCTTTTGTAAGATACTGTCTCTGTCCTTTCATGTTTCTCCTTTTATTCTCTTCTTTTATTCTCCAAGCATGCTTATTTTTGTAAAACATATTCAGGCACATACCAGAAATCTGAGTTTCCCCCCTCAAATAAATAGTATCACAGTGCAGATGTGGCACATTTTATGTACAATCTGTTGTTCTACACCCAACTCATAACCACACATTGCTTGTGTCCACATAGCGACTTTTAATGAACCATACTCTTTAAGATTCAAGGATTTGAAACATTTGGAAGCATATCTGGATAGAAGCATAACATGGGAAGCCATCCTATATGTGTTGTAATTAAAACAAGTAGACAAAATAATCATTTCGTAAGTTTTACTTGCTCATTCTTTTCTTTTTATGAGATAATTAGTACTTTTCTCATATATGGCATAATGCATTCACAATTTGTAATAGATGTGCTATCTCACAGACTTATGATAGAAAATTGATTCTGAAAACAAGAACAAAAAATGTACATCACAAAGCAGAAGAGTGGAGATTGCAACTCAGTAACTAGATAGTGCTTCTTGAATTCAGCAATTTAAAAGGGAGATTGGGAGGAGAGATGAAAACATTCATGTATCTTTACATTTCAAAATGGTTTAAAGATGACTGAACTTGTAGGAAAACTTATTCTTTAATAAGAAAGCTGGCAGTGCTGCTGTGATATACAGATTGTCAGTGATCCTTGAGTCTACTTTTTCAAAGCAGTTTGCTGAGCACTTTTCAGTAGAGCAGTTTCATTCAGTGCCTGCTGAAGCTTTATAGATGGTGCAGATCACCTCCAGACAAAGTACTTCTCGTTGTCATCTATGGTATTTATCTGTCAAAAGTATGTCACAGAAGTAATTCCCGATTTTAGAGCTTTCATTCTTTGGATCAGTGGTGACCACATTAAAAAACGCTCTGCATTCACTGTCTCACACTTCTTATTATTTAACATTCTCAAGTCCTAGTGCTAAATACCAGCTTTAGTTATATTCAGCATTGTGGAAATTCATTTCAGTAAGCCTCTAGCTACTGAAAAGTCTTATATCTTATGTCCTGCTGTCCTCAGTAAAGATAGTTGGGGGTCAGGAGAGCCCTCTGCACTGTCTGCTCCTGCTTGCAACTGCTGATGACATTTGGCATCTGATAGGGATGCTGTGATAGCACCTTCAATTAAAAGCCATAGGCAACAAGCATAGCAAAGACAATTCTTAAGATTGCTTAACATTATGCCATCACCTCAACTTGAATAAAACCAGCATGAGAATAAATTGCCTGTGTTAGCTTAATTGTGATCTTCACCTAAGCACTACCCATGAGACCTTAGGCCCAGCAGTGGGAGTATCAGGGGCTAGAGATAAATGCAAGTGGGAGTATCGGGCTTTTTCTGAGATTGCTTAAATTTATCATATTTCCGTTAGAAAACACTGACACTATTTTATTCCAGCTTTAAAGCCTTAAGTTTTTGCTGCCTGTTTTGGGTTTTCATTACTTTTGTGTCTATACAGTTACACAGGTAATGAAAAACAAAAAAAATCCCTGCATATCTCCGCATGTAACACTTCTCTACAACTATATACCACCTCATTAGTTTTTTCAGTATCAGAGATGTTAGCATTCTGTCATGAAATCTGAACTGCCACCACATCTCGCTGAAGCTTATAAGCCATGCCGTAGTAACTTTCACAAAGTGCATTAACTCTTGCAACAGAATATTCAGTCTTGTAAACACAAAGAAATCATCTGGCTCTGCCTATCTGTGAAGCCAATTTGTTTGACATTTTCTCCTGTAAATTTTGCTGCTCTTAGAAATCTTTTGAAATATAAAGGGAGAAATTTCATTTTGTCTTTTTCTGCACAATGCAATTGACTGAGGTAGACCTAACCTCATTTACATTTGGACTGTGCTGTACACTCATTGCTCTTTGAACATGATGTGCCTTTTTCTCATTTTTTAAAGATTCTTCCTTCACTGAAAAAAAAAAAAAAGTGTATTATATCAAGATTGCTGTTGTGAGGTATCTGCCTAAATGTAAAATCCTTGTGGAGACAAGAAAGAGGTATTTTGTACCTTACTGTAGCTGCTTGAGGTCAGCCTGGAACAATTCACTTGAGGTTGGTCTCTACTGGCTCTGTACACGTGAATCTACAATACCTTATCATTAGAAGGATTTTTTACTACCTTACATACTTCAGTGTGAAATCATGCTGCACTGTCTTGCAGTGAGGTGCCTTTGAGGTTATGAATTACGTGTGTACTTACTCTAGGTCCTTTAACACTTCTCAAGTGATGCCAAGTGGGCCTGTCCTACTGTCTGGCAAAACCATACAATTTGGTCCTGTGGTTGAACTAAAGTCCTTGGACTTTCACATATAATACCGATGATATTAACAGAGGTACTGTAAGTGTTCCTGACAGGTTTTTATCACCATCTGGTGCAATTCCAATGCATTTTCATACATCTTCAACGTTGGTGTTACTGTTCTGCAAACTATGCTCGATTGCCAATGATTGCAGCTGCATGTTATGGCTAATACTCAGTCACCCCCCCTAAGGAGGAGCAATATGAACCACCAAAATCAAACATTAATTCAGCACAGGCCATTACATTGTGATGGTGATGGTATAGATGTGCCTGTATTCTATTTTCACTAAAGTAAACCACAGTATTTTATAGGAAGCATGATCAGAATAAAACATTTCATTCATGTTGGATGTCTGGTCCATGTTGGCAATAAATGAGTTAACTAGGAACACATGTCAGCTCCTTTGCAAGTGAGGGAAGCAGTTCCTGGGCATGAGTTGCCTTCTTGGAGTTTTTTTGTCCGGTAGCTTGAGTCTGCCTGCTCCTAAGAATGCACTTCTCTGTGTATATCTTCCACCTTTTTTAAAGTTTCTCCAGGAACTGTCCATAGGTTAGGGGTTTATATCTCTTAAAATGTTCCTTTGTGTTGTCTCATCTCTTTATTTTTGAGCTAATCTTGATGACTTTTTCTGATATTTTTTCTGAGCCTTTCTTGGTAATTTGTTTGCCTCATATACTGCGCAGGTGTTTCACCCATCCTCTCATTTTCAATATACTTTTATAAGCATTATTTTTCCCCATCAACCTACCTACAAGACCACATATTTGATACTGTCAGTAGTTAACTCAGTGTGAGACATTTTCCATTCACCTGTGATACCTGCTGGCTGCTGCTTCCAATTATGCCATATGCTGGAAAGCCAAGCTGTTGAAGTATTGGAGTGAACATTGTAATCAAACTAGTTAAGAAGTAGCAGTGTGTCTCATAAAGGGTTCTGGACAATGTCTGATTTCTGCCATAAGCAAAATACTGACAAGTCCTGCTTTGTTTTGCTGCTTCTTCAGGTGGCAGAGAGCTAGACATACATTCATTATATTGTAAAATCATAACCTTCGAGATCTTGCTGAATCTGCCCTACAGCTATTTATCACATGATTACAGGGAATGAAAATAACATTCTTCCTTCTACTAGGAATATGTTGCTAACCTTGGGGCAAGATAGTGCATAATTTTATGTGTGCCTAGTCTTGCTGTTATATATAGACTGTTTTGAGATGAATCAGTGTTACCATTTCCCAGAATTTAGCACTAGAGCATTAGCAGAGCCAAGAAGATTTCATATACTTAGGCTCTTGGCTGCAATAGTGACCAGCGATCTCAAGTCTGAGTCACATTTATATTAATGCCATTTTATAGTCATGGACAAAGGCCAAAAAGACGCTAATATCATTTACTCCCAAGTTATTTATTTTTTTTTTTTAGGCTAGGGCTGCATGTAACTCTACTTCCTCTAAGTAAAGGCTATCTGAACCCAATTCTTATTTTATATTCAGTAATTTTCTATTTGTGAAATGACAACTGTTTCCCTATGGTTTTGCTTGTAATCAAGAGTTGAATATGTCTCCTCGTGTTTCTGCGATAATCCCTCTTTCTTCCTCCCACAAAGAGGCTAAAGGAGAAGCAAAGATCTGTAACATTTTTTTTCTGTCGTGTGGCACCCATCCTTCTCTTGCAGCTTCTTGAATAATAGCTGGGTTTAAACAAGAAACAATAATTCTCTTTAAATAGCAAGAATTATGGAAGCTGAAGCTCAGTCACTTTTCACAATTACCAGTTTAACCACTGAGCTGCCAAGTTGCCATTTTTATAAACGTAGCTCTACTATAGCTGTGTGCCAAATACACAGTTCTGACTTCTTGAGTTCCTCTGTTTGCAGGGTGATATACAGGGAGTAGTTTTAAGTACACTGAAATAATCTCTGATACTACTTAGACACTTTCTGTCATGGCCCACTTTTGAGTTACTTATCCATATAGACAGCATTTTTTAGTATTGTCTAAAGATAAACATTTCTGAAAAAAAGAAATCCAAGCTAGGTAAATTGAGTTTCAGGTTTTAGTATCTGTGATACATACTAAGAACAGCAGGACAACATGAAATTAACAGAAAAAGACTGAGGTGGATACTGATGAAAACAGTTGAATATGCAAATCAGACTACATCCACTGTTTTAAGAAATTAAGTACTTCTGAGTGCAGTTGTTATGGTAGTCTGTGTCCTTAACAGGAACTTGTATAGTTATAAAATAGATGTTATTTTCTAATCACAGGAGAAAAAAATTAACACATATCTACTCCATGGGTCTGTGATATTTTTAAGTAGTTTAACACAATGGTAAAATGCCTTGTACTTAATCCAAACCCACTGGAGCTTCAGATTATACTGTTCCAACTTGCTGTGTGAATTTTCTTCAGGGGATTCCTAGTTGATTAAAGTGTGATAAACACTGACATCAGGAAGAGAGAAGTTTGTTTTTATTATTCTCTGTATTGAGTTAGCCATCCCAAAATATAGGTATAAAAGCAGCAGTTGACTTTTTCAGACATAGCTGAGGCAAACATAATGATTTTAAATTCTGCAGAACATATGTCGGCAAAGTGCCCATTTATTTTATTGAGAATTTTTGCCTCATTAAGAACTGTTTCCCCGTTATCTCTGAGTTTCTTGGACAAACTGTGTTGACTCTGATCCAGTAAAGTAGAGCAAGCTTCTTAATCTGGCACATTAAATAAAAGCTCTGCTGGGAGAGGAATGCAGCATTTTGTCTTTGCATTTCAATTGAGTTGAAACTTCTTATTTTAAGCTCAGGCTGTGAGAATCATCTTTAAGCAATATAACATCATACACAAAATCAGGTGATTGATGCTTGGAATGAATACAAGTGTATGATGGGGCACATCTTTCCTGTTAATAAAAACAAAAATAAGTAAGTGCAGCATTCAGACTTCCTTATGCAGTTCTGTCAAGCAATACTGTTTTGACTTCAGCACTCCTGCTGTTTGGAGTCATGGACCTTTCTTTTTACACAGACAGGGTATTATCCTAATCTGCATGCTGGGAAAAAGTCCAGTTGAGAGTAGCTGAAATTCTGAAAGAAGTTTCACTTTTGACCACATCCCAGTTTTTAATCAAGATTGTTAATGTAGGAAGGATTGCTCCTTCTAGAGTTGTGAAGATGGTCTTTCACCCTTTCTCCCCTCCTTAAGAACCTCTTTCTCAAAACTTTTTTCCTCACGCTTTCCTCACATGCTTCCTCTTCTTTGTGAAAATTGCTCATATTTCTGCTGGTGTAATATTGAAAAGAGTTTAACTTTTTATTTCTAAAAACAAATTATTTTTTTCCACTTGTACTGACTTCAAGCTCTGCCAAAAATCTGAATAGAAATCAGTAATTGTTCTGTAATTCTTTAAGAAATTAGACACACTGTGGTTCAAAATGCTGCAAAACTTCAGCAAGAAAAATCTGGCACAAATCATAAACAAGTAACTGATGCAAGTACTAAAATACATATTTTTTATTTTAATACATATAAATTATGAAACACAAATGCATTGTCAGTAACTCCATGAGTGATCTTGTTTATCACATGTTGAATGAGGGGAGGCTGCATGTACATTGGATGCTGGTAAGCTAATTTATCTTGCAGGAGTACTGACAATACTCAGTTTGATATGCAGAAGTACTTGTTAAGAAGCTTATCAAAACAATATGGTGGGTTTAGACTAACATCATACCAGAAGGTCCATCCTTCAGTTCTCTGAATCATAAGAAGAAACAGATTGTTTCAAACAGAAGATGAGAAATAATGTAATCTAACCAATCTGCACTTTGGCAGAGTCAGCATAGGATGGCTGAGGTTACTTGCTTATTCTGAGCTGATGTATTTATTTGACAGAATACTGAAAAACTGACCATTTTAATTGAGAATATTTTTTCCTGAAAAGTGAAAATCTTGGTAGGTTCACATGGGTCTTTGTAGGTGGGTAGTTGCATAATGGCCATTGCTTTTTTTTATTGTTTTGTTTTTTTGTTTTTTTTTTTTTTTTTCTTGAACTGATGAACTGATGCTACAGGCTTAGCTTTTCGGCTTCTTTAAGGCACTTTGGCTTCTCTTCCTACTTTCTTCCTACATAACCAAATGTAGCAAAAGTATTCTTACTCTTCTCTCTTACCTTGACTGCAGGCCTAATTTCTTTTTCACCTTTGCATTATTTCCCAGGAGAAAGCGCAAATAAACCCATGAAGTAATGTTAGGAAGTGAATCATACATCTGTTGCATGTTACTGGTTTGTGCCATTTTATCAACAACCAGTATTAAATATGTAGACCTAATTAGTATATTTGGGGTTGGAGTTTTAAAATAGAAAGATTTCCTATACCCCAAAACAATGCATTTAATTCTGTATCAACGACAGCTCTTTCAAACAGAACAGGCAAAAATACTTATGTGATATATTGTTGCAAAGCTCCTGAAAAATAAAATTTTAAAAAATTTTTTATAGTGGCACATATAGAAGTATATGTATACTTGTTTATATACTTTTAGATGTTTTAGAACACAGAAATATCAATATTGCTCTTTCAGTTAAGGGTAAACTAAGGTATAGAGAAATAAAATCATATAGGTTACACTCAAAGCAAATGGTAGAACATGGATTAAAAACTATGTATGGACTATGCAGAAGAATATATATATTCTTATATAGAAGAATAAAATTGAAGTGTTTATGTGTTAATGGAGGAAAACATAGCAGTTTTAGAAATCTGGGATGCCAGTACCACATCAGCAGTTATTTGCATAGTATTGTCAGGGACAACTGTTTTGTAGACAATCCAGTGAATCAGAGCTGTTTGATTAATCAAATCAAGTCTCTGTTGTAGCAATGCAGAGGGCTTATGTCTGCTGGCAATCTGATTTGAAATCAAATGTTTATGGATTAATGAACACAAATCAATTGCGTCTAAGCCCCTTTTCAAGCAAAATCTTAGGTCTTTGGAAATGAAGCTAAGTAGGGAATGATTAGCCTGGTCTGACAGCATAAGTGAGAATTTATCCCCTCAAAATACACTCTTTACAATTAAATAAAATCCAAGCAATTAAAAGGAGCCAAAACAAAGCAAAGAACAAAATTTGCAAGTCACGTTTGCTATTTTATTAACATATGGTAATGTAAACAATCTGTAATCATAGTTACATTGCATTCTAATTGAACAATAAACTTAACAGAGCTATTCCATATCAGCTGAGGATCTGTCCTACAATCTGTGTTTTAAAAAGCAGTCCAAGCCCTACTTCCAGGTGACCCTTGCACTTTAATGTATTTTAAAAAAAGAGTATTCTTTCTTTCTTAGCAGTAGTTTTGCTCATTAAATGATCTTTAAAAATTTTGAACAATGTGCGTGTTTTAAAAGGAAGCGTGTAATCCATTTGAGCATAGAAGAAAGTTCTTCTGCTTTTATAGGAATTGACTCAGAAATAATTCATGTACAATTTTGCATTCCCTTGGTCTCTCTCTTCTCCAAGAGGGCTCTGCTTTGGTTGGATACTAAATTAGTTATATCTAAATGCCACCTTTGTTTCTGCCCCCACTGAGCTTAACAGTTAATTTTCCTGGCTAGAATAAAGAAATCCTTGCTTTCATATTTTATCCCTTCCCCATGGTGCAGTAAACCAATAAGAAGCATGTAGTTCTTACTGAGTTAAGCGAATAGAAGCATTTTTCTGAAGAAAATTGGCTGTTTTTCACACACCACAGAAAAATCATCAATTAAAAATGGAAACAGCTGGAAATTAACATCTTCTTCTTGTTGAAGGTGAATATTAAACTGCTTCCAATTTGACTTCCCTTTTCTTTGTTTGAAGATGATCATTATCATTTTACAATTACATTTTTACTTCCAAAGGTAGCAGCGATAGGCTTACTTGCTTGGACTTTGTTTTTTTACTATGTGTAACATTTGATCTAAAAGTAGTGGTACGGGCTTTATGCACAACATAACTGAATCCTAAATTCATGGAGGATAAAATTTTTATCTGAACAGTTTAAGGTTAGCAAAAGATTTGCATTAAAATGTCTGGGAATTTTACATTTTATACAGAGTGCTTTTGAAAAGCCTACAATTTTGCCTCATGCTAAACTCATAAGGATCACAGAACTAAATCCTAAGGGTGTTGTCTGCTATTTCACTTGAAAGGTGATTTAATCTGGAGGTTAGAATATATTAAATGGAAGCATTAGCGATGACAGTCACTAATCTGAAAAAAACCCAACCCAACACCCAAACAAAAATGGCAAGACATCAGCCACAGTCCTAAGACTTTAAGAGGTAGATGCTGTTTTGTGCAAGGAGAAACTGCATGAACTGGCCTCTTTGATAAAGTTTCATATTGTGTCACCATCTCAAAGGCATGATTATCTTAGTGTCTGATAGTGAATAATATCTTTTAGCTGCTTACTTTAGTGATAATTATTTAATTTAATTTTTGTCAGTTAGCTCTATTAATTTACATTGATTGGCTGGTATAGGTTTTTCTAATTATTTTGGTTTCATTCATTTAGTTGAGCCCAAATAATTCAGGCAAGGAGAATATGAAGCTAGTCATCACGTTACCTTGTGACTGTGCATGTATGTATATGAGATCAGATATATACATGTGCTTGTATGTATGGGATTACATATACCGATTGAAATACTGAGGATTCTACTTCAGAGAGAAGACATGATGGTGGCCAAAGGTACATTATTCATGTTGTCTAATGAACATGTGCTGATATGTATGTAGTAGCTAAAGAGCCATCAGAAGGAAATTCAAAGTAATTTTCAACAGTTTTTATGAAGACTAACATTAATTCTGTTGTGAGTAACCTAAAAGTACTTCACATTGTCCAGTGAGAAGTTAACCAAGTCTTTATACAATACTGGATAATCTCTGTTTATGAAAACATCTGAAGATCTAATTTCATGACATTTGAAGATTTATTTTGCAGATTAAAAACTCATGCCAAATGTTACAATGAACTATTTGAAAATCCAGTGCAATTGCAGTCCAAATCAATGTGAAGCTTCTCCCGCATAGACTTATGGCATATATACATCAAAGGTGAATATATTCTGTAGGAATGCCTTTAAACAAAAGCATGATAGAAGGAGACAAGATGAACAGTTTGTTGCTCCCAGGTTCCTCCTTAGCAAGCAGTTCTCTGTCTGAATCCCTGTTGCTTGCAGTCTAAATGAGAATAAAAACACACAGACATCATTAAGGCATCAGCAATATGATTGGAGAGAGTTTCTAAATGGAAGAGATCATGAGGCACCTCCACACGGGTAATTCAGATTCCATTTGGGTTAGTTGCATTTTACTGTTTGTTTCTGGATGTGAAAGTCCTCAGCATTGCACTACTTGAACCTTTGGTCCTGTGGGATCTGGGCAGATATTTGCAAGATTTCAGTTGGGGAAACACCATGCTGCTACTGAGAGTGAGCTGTCAGGTGCAATTTCTGTGTATAGGTGTGAAGAACTGTTGCACTGTGCTAGATGATAAACTCCTTGCTAACAGTTTGGCTTGCACAGTTGGTTGTGGCATGGTTGGGTTCTGCCTGTGCTGTGAGTAGGCCTGCCTTGAGCATCTCTGTGGGCAAAGTCCTTTGGGCTAATGTCGGCAGCAGTGCTGCCTGGTATGATGGGTTCTGCAATCCCTGCTATTGGCTATTACTGGTATGACCTTTAAAGAGTTACAAGGGTAACTTACATTTCTCTGTCAGATATTGAATGTGTAAAATTGCTCAGCATGCATTAAGATTCTTAAACAAAATTTGTTGAGACTTTTAAGTGTTTTACTGTAAGAGTATCCTGCTGTTTTCAACAGTGTTGCAAGGAGACAAAGCTAGTATCACTATAGACTACTTCTGATTGTATTGTAAATGTTGAAATTCAACAGCAAAGTCTCAATTATATTTAAAACTATCAGTGCAAAATTATTTTGTTTTTTCTTTCAGTGTGTTGTTTGGGTTAGGCTTCAGTAGTCTCTTCAAGCTTAAATATGATCCTTCTGCACAAAACTTCCCACACCTTATGCTCTGTGTACATCAAAGCAAACAAAACTAGTTCAGTGGTCTGGAGGCAGGATACACTGTACCCATGGGTGAGTAAGACTGATTTATGCAACAGTATGCTGAGATACATAGTGATGGGTGGTAAGCATATAGATCATGTAATCACACTTGTGGCTACTGCTACAGTAGAAAGGATAAAATCTTGCTGAATTCCTGAAGGATGAGATAGTAGTGCAAAAAACAAGTCAGATCTGAGAAATTAAATGCTACAACAATAAATATCTCAGTTACCTAAGAGCTTTATTTTAAATTTTCCTCTATTTTGTGGTTGATTGTGAAGCTTTGGCTGTTTGTTTTTGTTGTTGTTTGTTTGTTTGTTTGTTTTAATTTATTTGCTTATTTATTTTCTCTTTTTCAGAATTAAAATATCTAAATATTTAGTCATTTTTTTCTAAGTTAAATATTGTGATTGTATATGTCACTAAAGACCTTAATGCAGCTAATGAGCAAACAAGCTTTTGTTTATTTAGGCTTCTCTAGATTATCAATCACAAATCCTGACTGGGACCTCTTAGCTGTTACTTTTTCACATCAGTAAAATTAAACCAAGGTTTACAGCTTTAAATTAATCAAGCTGATGAAAGGCCAGGGATTTTTTAAATTTTCTTTTTCCTAAGAAGTAGATAATTTTGACTTCTGTCGATATGGGAAAAATAAGGTAGAGATATACATGATCAGAGATAGAAATCTTGCAGCTGTGTGCATGTGCATGTGAGAGAGAAAAAACACCTAGACAGATAGATTATTTTGCAGTGTAAAAATGTTGTATTAAAAAGAAAAAGACTGGTGTTTGCTGAGAATCTTGTATTTAACAAGAGCAGCCCTGGAAAGGAATGCTCCCAGTAATCTCTCTTTAACTGACTCAAGTGGAAGAAAGCCAAGTTGTTCAGTTGCACAATGGGTTGCAATCATGTGGGAGAGTTCCCGGTTGAGAGTTGGAGACTGAAGACCTGACGTGCATAAGCGAATGAAGCTACCCTATGTGAGTTAAGATTTTTCTCTCCCTCCTTAAAAATACAGCCTTTGTCTGGGTGCTGAAGAGGTGACATTGTGAGACACAAAATTAGTTTAAAATTGACATTTTGGATATCGGTAATAATTTGTCCTGACATTATGGCTACTGGTTGTGTTTGTGACAAGCAGGCTTGATCCAAGGGGGCACTGTGAGAGCTAAATTTAATAGAGGACCATTGTAATTTTCTGCCTTGCGGACAGCAGAGACTTTCTAATGTTTCTCCACCACAACAATCAGGGATTACTAAATAACAAGTCCACAGGACTGGGGGAGGATTGAAAGGATTAATGGAGTATGACAAAATTGCACCTGAGGGGGAAAATCTGTAGCAGATTTTATATCCTGATGTGGTACATCAGGCAAATTGGCAATTGCTACTGATCTTTACACATGCATGTCTACAAATAAAGTGGGTGAAAGTCAAGCAGATGTAACTATGAGGCTAAGGCTGTCATAAACATTCATGTCATCAACTGCATAAATCACTTAATACTATCGTTTTAAGTATTTTGATGATCAACTATATTAAGCATCAGTGGATTGTAGGCACTGTACAAAATCATTTTTTACTCCACTATAACCTCTTATCCAGATAAACTAAATCCTAAAAAAGATTAAAAATGTAGGGTTAGTCCAACCCTTCTTTTCAAAGATAATTGAGGAATACAGTTCCTGTTCAGGAAGACTGTTTTCAGCTTTAGAACTTTAAAAAAAAACCCAAAATACATAAAAATTGGTTTGCAGTCTGCATTCATATGCTGACCTGACATTAACTAACTCCTACTGCCCCTCTGATAAATACCATTTCAAAACAATAGCAATCCTAGCCCTGAATTCTTATGTGATATTTATGTTTTTTAATAAAATGTTTAGCACTATGAAATATGAGCAGTTCGAAACACAGCAGTTTGTTAACAGATACTTGATTTCTTTTCACACTGGTTTAAACCAAAAATCCCACCACGGGTGGCAGTGGATTTTACATGAAAGAGAAACAAGGAGAAGCAAGAAGAGAATTATTCATCTTTATTTTTAAAACTCTATTTTCTTTGAAAAGGAACTTAATATGCAATAAACCTTGTTTATTACCTCTCTAAGAAAAAAGTAAACTAGGGAACATTTTTTTGGCTTTATGGAAATTTCGGTTTGATGTTGTGTTCATAGTATCTGACTTAACCTTTAGATCATGGTACTTTTCCTCCCTATTTGGAGGGTTTCCTATTAGGGAAAATAGCAACTGGTGCAAATGGCTAAAATTTATAGGTCTACACAAGAAACAGTAAATTAAAGAAGAGAAATCACATACACACAGTTGCAATCTGAGGTCATCTTTCATTGATTGTGAATTGTTTAAGGAAATGTTTCTTCAGCAGCATTGACTGAAGGTCATGTTGTTATTTAGACTTTTGACTAGTGCAACAGCAAACGATTCATTAATTCCATTAGCCATCCTTTCTGCACACTGGGAAAAGCTAATGTAATTGTCAACTATTCCTACTGTATACTTAAGCTGTCAAGGATCCTGGAAGGCTTCAGTTATTCTCTTTGAAGATATCAAAGGAAGGGGTGGGCTATTTTGTGTCTTTAAAACAGAAATAGAGAAAAAAATGTGCCACATAATGTAAGCTAAAAGATTTCCTTTTAACCTGAAATGACACTCAAATGCAGTAATGCTGGGCAGGTTTCTGACTGGTAAAGCTTCTGGTTTTTGGTTTTGGGTTTTTTGTTTATTTGTTTGTTTTTAATAAAAAGTCTTAAATGTAGGCTCTCAGTGCACCATTAAACCTGTCTTGTCTCCAGAAGCAACTCCAGGGATTTCTTGTTTCCATTCCCTTCAGGCTCCCAAGGCAGCTTGATCTCACCTGTGTGCTGCTGTGTGTGGTGGACAGGCGAGTGTAGCATGACTTTGGTCAATGGGCTTGCTGTGTTCTTCTTGCATGGATATTTGGCAAAATTGTGGTGCATACATTTTTATAGCTTGTCACCGTGAAGTTTCTGGTGGCTTAGTGGACAGCAAAAGCAAAAAACATCATGTGGGGCTGCAAAATTATTGGTATTTTTTCCTGCTGTTAACAGTGATGACAGCTGAAAGCCTAGTCTACTACATTTAGCAGTAAAAAGCAAAGAGGGGTTCCAGGATGAGTAGTCCAAAGTGGTTTGCATCTGAACTGCAATTTCTGCCCTCCTAGTGATCACTGCTATAGGCAGTGTTTTGCAGACAGAGAGTATTTTTTTCTCTGTAGAAGAGACAGCTGTGTTGAAAAGGCAGTGAAGCTCTTTGGTACAAGAACTTCATTTTAGCTTTGGTTGAAAGAGAAAATAGGTAAGCAAATCCATGTGGATTTTTGCAAATCCATGTGGGGATGAGTTTTGTCCACCCTGAAAAGGAAAAACGTGCTCTCCTGCAAATCTTAATGTTCCAGACATCCTTGGTGGTGGTTAAAAATCCACCGTTGGTCATTACACATTTCAGCATATTCCTTTTATTCGGCAATAATGAATGCAAAGCTGTCTTGTCCTTTGCAAATACTTTGAGCTGTTCAGATAACACATTGCAGAGTGATTGGACACAAATCACATAACCCCACTGTGCTCTGTTTGAAAGGAAAGTGCAACTTTTCATTCATTATTGGCTAACTAATTTTCTGGTATTCTTTTCACATGGTTTTGAGTGACAGTCCCACACCCCCAGTACTAAATTTCTTTAGTTGCAGTGCTGAAAACTTGGCTTTCTCTTTAAAGATTTAATTTTACATCCTGATTGCAAAGTAATTAGTAGTTTATTGCTTACTCTTTTGTCCTGAAAAAGGAAACACATTTTGCATACTTCTCCGGACATAACATTGTCACTGTGTGATGATTTTTCTCTGAAACATGGAAAACTGTAGAAAAGGAGATCCATCTGTTGGGAAAGTTTTACTCTGTGTGTGATATAATGTAATGAGTAATCATAAATGTAAAACAGTTGATGTGACGATTTCCTATATAATGATTATGCAGTAGTTAGTAGCCACAGTATACTATATTACTCCTGTTATGTATTTTGGAGGTGGACGCTATGGATTCATAACATGATTTAACTTGTATAAGTAGTATCAGTCCATCTGAGGGATATTCTTTCCCCAGGTTGAGAATTACAGATTTACAGTGTTGATTTTTTGAATCTTATGAGCCACTACAGAGTGGAAAATATTTAAGGATAGCAGTGTATGTGATTCTGTTGTTACTGAGTGTTAAAATAAGCAATCAGTTGATTGTTAAATAAACTAATATATATATATACAATGCATTATATTTAAGCGAGGAATAGTTGCAAAAATCAGGTGAAATGTTTCACTTTTATTGTAGTAATAGGCACCATGCTATGTGTTTATCTATGCATAGTTTAGGAGAGAAGAAGATGCTGTCAATGATTCTGTAATATTTTCTTCATTGTAGTGGCTATGGAGTTGAATAAGAATTCACTGATATGTGTAGTAATGAATCTTTGAAACTATAATTTCTAATCAGTATTGGACAGTGCAAATGAACAGGTGTCCTTTCAAAATGGACTTTTGTACACTTTGAGTAAAGAATACATAAAAAAAAGTATAAAGTAGTTGTACATTCAAAATGTATTAAATTCCATTTTTCCTTTGCTATATTTTGTAAAATGTTTTTATTGTAAAACAGTATGCCTCTCACACATGTCAAATCAAAGCTCTTTATTTTAGAAATATATACCTAATGTAATTGGAAGCTTATTGCACTCTCATGCAATGTATATATTGTGACTTCAAAAAGTCTGTACTGAACTTTGCTCAAACTACTAGTATGTGGATTTCTTTAAATTTATTTTTAATTAATGATATGAAGGATAAGATCCTTTCTAAATGTACTTTAAAATTCACAATAAAGTTTCAGAAGTTCTTTTGTACAATGTTGAGGCTTTGTGTTGAATTTTCTTGTTCAAATCCTTTCAAACTGGCATCTTGATTAAGTTCCACGTTCCTCAAATATGTGTAAATCTGTATTTAACATCATCATGGTTAAAATCAGGTGTGCCCTGTCACAAAGTACTGTGATTCCATTTACTTCAGAGTAAATTAGGCTACTCCATTGAAAACAGTGTCTCCTGGCACTTCTGTAATTTCTGCTGGAGACTCAGTGTGGGTTCAAGAATGAATTGGACTACAAGGGTGAGATAAAATATATCTCAATTTGTATATTGACCCAAGCCAGGAGACAATACAGAATAAATTGGATTAAATAGTGGGGAAAACATAGAGGAAAAACATACTTATTTTAGAATATCCAAAAAATTTATTTTATAGCTCCCAATGAAAGGTAAATATGGCAATGCTGAAGAAAGATGCAGTGGTACAGCACACAGTCAAATTTATTGCAAGCTTTCAGTTTTAATCTGAAATTCCATGTCTTTTATTTTTAATGTTATTATTAGATGATTCAGTAGTAATTGAGGTAAAAATGTTACAGTAGCATCAACAGGGAATTTGCCAGAGTGGAGAGGTAATTGAGCTCTCTGAAGCTTGGAATAACAATTATTTTTTAGTGTCTAACCTTCTTCATCATCAAAAACAGTGGCAATTGGTTTGCTCAGATATAGAAGTTTCTATTTAACTATATGTTTAGCAATGACTAAAAAGGTTAAGCAAGAGAATGGTATAACTTTTCTTTTGAGGGCAAAATAGTCTTATTCCCCATAAAAAGAACTACTGTTTTGCTGTTTACTTACTCAAAAGAGGATTTGGCTTCTAATTCTATACATGAAATCTTAAAAAACATTTAACATCATCACTGTAAAAATTGCTAGAGGCACAGTTTTAGGTCACTTTTTTTACATGTTTGAGAACTCCATATGGCATACCTCTATTATCATAAGATAGTAATTTTCCAAGATGCTTTCACTGGCACTGCATATCTGCATATCTGAAGACATATATAGCTTGATAGTTTCCATTCAGAAATCCCAGTATAGCTCCTTAACTATGGTTAGCTAGAGTTCTGCACATTAAAAAGGTAATTCTGATGTCAAGTAAATCTGATTTGAGAATGAGCTAGAAATGTCTTTCAAAATCCCCTATTTAACTTGTCTGTTTAAATAGGTAAAACTTCTAGAAATTATTTCCCACTGCAAAGCTTCAACTAAGGTCCAAGGCAAAATTAGACCTAATTATCTTAATGGCAGATAATACTCAGCTGAATACTTTACTTACAAAATGCGTTAACTTTAATGGTGCTATTCATAGAGATTATCAGATCTTTCTTTCTCAGTGACTCCTTCTTTAAAGAACGAAGAACAGTTTTGAATTGTCTTCAAAAAGAATCTGAAACTCAGGCTCTAAAGAGAGCCCTCAGATCTCTGCAGAGAGATAGTTTCACCATACTCAACTATTTTTTAACAGTCTGTAATAACATTTATCTCATTAAAGATCTGCTATGGGGCTAACTCAACACTCAATTACGGTGAAGCACTGATACTCCAAATGAGAACCATTTTCACTTTTAATTCTTGAAATGGGAACGGATGTTCAAGTATTCACGTCTGAGGAAACACTGATGACCAAAAGGAGGTAGGATCCTGCACTTTTCTTGCAAATATAGCCAGAGACCAGAAATAGCACACCAACATTACTCACAACAGAATAAACAAAACACTCACTGTCATCAAGACTGCAAGTCGGCACACTGCCTGTTGACAGGTTTGATGATAGTCATCGCCTGCTTGGCTTGCTGTACTTGGGACCCATAATTGTCTCCTGATGAATGGTTTTGTGTCTTTTCACTAAGGTTCACATCGCTGCCTTTTCCATTATGAATTATGAATCTTTTTATTGCAATACTGCTGCCAAAGTTAAGTTATTAGACTAATCTGGAACCTGATTGGGTAACCCAGGCCCATATTAGCTGGCAGCTAAATCTGAGAGGAGTCTGTTAGTCTCAGTATTGTACAGTGCACTTGTAAGTGCTGCTTGGTGTGCCAGGGGTTGTGTCATCCAGTGCTGGATGGGTAGATTCCTCCTGTGCAAAATCTGACTTTACCTGAGGTTGTGGGGTTTTTAAGTAAATTAATGTCAGTGACAGAAAAATTATCCCTGGGGTCCATAGGCAGAAGTCCCATCCTAAATTTCATTCAATAAAGCATTATAGTACTGTTATAACTTGGTAAAATGGTAGTAAAAACAAAGAGGTTGTTGAATTAGGATAAGCTAACTTCCCTTAAGTAGGACAAACTTCTTGTATTGGGATTTTTTAAGAGCCATGTGTGAGACTGATGAGCACCAGCTTTTAGGCCATTTAGTCATACTGAATATGATACATCAACATGCCTTTTTTTTTTTTTAGCTTAGTAGGAGCCAGATTATGGCTAAAATAAAGTAAAATCTCATAATTGATAGCCGTCATCAAAGGAAAAAAATACAAAGAGTTTATTATGGATATAGGGGGACAATTTAATTAGTTTTTGAACAGAGATAAATTAAAAAACAATACCCTACAGAAAAAGCTATAAATTACATCTTATTTTGATCTTATGAATGTTAATTTTTTAAATTTTTTTTTTTTTTTTAATATCAAGTGATGCCATCAATCCATGAAGTTAGATGTTATAGATGTTAAAAGGCATTTGGCAGTCTGACTCAGTCAGTTATTTCTATATGCCTGAATTAATTTCAACTTTCTTTTCTTAATAGAAGAAATTATTTTGCTGATGAAGTTTCAGGAAGTGCTTCCTTGAAGACTGAGAAAATTTCTCAACAGCCAGCATTTAAACATCTGATAAGAACTGGAGTAAAATGATTTTGTCTTTGAAAAAAGCTTCCCTTAGATTTTTGATGGGGAGCAGATTTGCTGTAGGAACTTGTTCAATTTCATTTTTGCATATTCACTCCCCATTTAATACAAAATGTTTTCTTGTTTGCAACATGAAGCAGGATCCTGTCACTGCACTGCAAAGGGAAAACACGTAGTGGGCTTGGCATTCCCTGACAATATGCTTTCATTAAAACTTTAAAATGTAAATGTATGGAGAAATGCATGTCATACCCCATCACAGAGCTTCACAGCTATTGCGTTCATTGCCACTACTGTGTGGCAGAGTTGCTCTTCTTTTTTTAGCTTGTTTGCCTTGTAAATGTAACTATATACAGCAAGTTATATTTGGGAGTGAATGTTTTGCGAACCTCAGCTAATCAATAGGAGTCTTAGCTCCAGCTCCATTAGACCATTAGCAGTTTAAATTAGTAACCAGTGGTTATCGTATCTTTAACCTTGCAGCTTTTCTCCCCTGCCTTGAGGTTCTTTCTCAAACTTCTTTGTGATGCTATTTTCAGGTCACTGCTCAATGTCTTATCATAGGGAGTGAGTGAATTAGAATTCAGATAGATGGGAAATGTTAAACGGAAATTGCTCAAGTATTGCTTTGACTATGGCCAGAAAGATGTTAATTAAAAGTGGTGGAGAACATAATCTTTTCTGAATCCAAATGGCTATGACAGTTCCTACAGTTGGGACATACAGGGCATGTAGCCGGTAGCTACAAAGCTGTTTAGATGGATCGGAAAATGGAGCATAGAAAGATTATACCAGTGAATCCAATTCCAGAAGTGTCACATCATTTGTCCTTTTACCTTTAGTTTTTTATTTTAATGCTAAATACTTGAAACGCAATCTATCATTTGGAACAAACATTAATTGCAAAATAATGTAAGAGGTCCTTTTGCTGTCAGAAATATTACTTTTTCGGTCTGACAGTACAGAGCAATATGCCTGACAATAGCATTTATGGGTGGTTCGGAAAATATTTTCCTTCTCCAGCTTCTTCTAACTGTCCTTTCCAAAGGCTTATTCAGAGATGACAGAGGCAAACCTCATTTCATGCCACTTGCAAAACCAATGCAATTTTTTTTTTTGTAGACAGGAATGTTGCTGCTCTTTCCTTCATGGGAGATAGAGGTGGAAGGAGCTGCAGTTGTGTGTGCTTCAATGACAGAACACTGAGACATCATTTTACAACCAGTACACTTGGTATTTATCTGCAGGTGTATACTTTTAAGTCAATTATATCTTCCATTGATGTGATTCTTTTTATAGAAGTCTCTAAGAGGACACTTATGTCTCTGTGGTGACATACCAGCATACCACAGGGGTATGGTAATAAAGCTTCAACAGTGTTAAATCTCTGTGCTTCTTTGTGTTTTTACGCTTTATTTTTAAAAGTTTTTTGACATGGCTTTTTTGTGGGTTTTAGTTTGTTTGGTGTTTTTTTTTAAATCTTTTCTTATGCTTTCTCTCCAGACTTGCAAAATTATTGATTTTTTTTTCTTTTTTAATTAATAATCTTTCTTAGATAATTTCTTTTGCTGATGTACTTCTTGGTCAGGATGACAGAGTATTACCTTGTTGGAGTCAAATGTTGACATCACATAGTTCTATCTTTAAAAACGGAAGCAGTATATTTCTGTCCTGATCCAAATGCTTTTACAGGTACCATTGTAAACATCTTTGCTATCGACCATGACAAGAAATTAGGCAGTCTGTCTTTGTAGGTGTGACAAGAATGTCAAGCTGCAGCGGAAATAAATGGGAAATCAGCATTAGTTAAGACAAAAACTAATCCACTGTCATATCCAAAAATAGCTGGTTGCCAAAAGCAAATATTTCACTTAAGTAAAGGCTTTGAGCCTTCTTTAAACAGGATTATTTCAAGAATATTGTGGGGGGAAAAAGAGATACAATTTAAAATTATAATTATCAATAAAGATATGAACTTCACTAAGAAAAATAATTTCAGAAACTCTTAAGCATCTTCTCTAAAGAGCTAGTGACACAAAATGCTGTGTAAGAGAATTTGTTCCAGAAAAATAAGTACTGCCCTTTAGTATTGTCAGTTGCCTGCAATTATCTTGGATTAAATTCATTTGACTGAATGATCTAATCACCTAGACACCCGTTACAGTTACTGGAGAGAAACAAACAATTTGGCAGCACTGATTGATTTCATTTCATCATGAAGTAAGAGGCCGAAATTGGTCCTATGAATTTAACCCTAAATGTTAGTAGCTCATGTGTAAACATGAACCCTGTAGAGATTTAGAGCTAGATGATGTCTGTTTTTTTGGATGTCATATTTCTTTGAGTCTTCTGTCTAAGTATTTCCAGCCCCAGTATTTCTCTGACAAGGCTGTGGGTTCAATATATAGAATATAAGTCATTACTTGCAGTGGTCTTCATTTAGGAATGTGTAAGGAATAGAATTAAATGGCGTGGAATGTTTCCAGTGACAGCAGGCTGAAGCCTTGATAGTTATTGTCATTGTAGTACTTTAGCAAAAAGCATAATTGATGATCCTAGCATTCTAGATATTCTTTAACAGTAATGTAAAGTAATACATATACTTTTATACCAGTTGACTACTTAATGATGATATATATGTTGGTCATTATCTCCTTTGAAGCAGACAAAGGAGTTAAGACATTTCTAAGAGCAAGAGCTCTATTTTGACCTATTTTTTAGTTAAATAAAAAAAGCATAAAATCAAATTTCATGCTGGAAAATGGCTCTTTTACCTTTGCTGCAAGCAAACATTGACTTGCAACCACCTGTGTCTGTCTCATGTCTAACTTACTCTAAAAATTGGCATTTTTTAATGGCTAGCCCAGAAAATTCAAACCTGAATGACAGCCTTGAATTTTTCCTTTCTTATGCATCATCACCAATTAGACATGAGTCAGACTAAATTGCTCAATCAGGTTTATGTGTTTTTCTTGTTCTCTGAGGGATTTGCACTTCTCTAACAGTTTCCTCACAGATTTAATTTGTTTACTTTTTCTGGAAGGGAGGGGGTTTATTATTAAACCCTAGATCTTGTGATAGGGATGGAAGAAGCTTCATTGAATTTTTTTTTTAATTTCCTTCCAAACTGCACCTTACTGTAACTTTATTCAAAAGGGAGTAATGTATCTATGGATTATATATGGATTTTTATCTGTGAACCTCAGTGGCAGCACCACCCTGTCCAAGCTCCATTTCCATTGCACCTTAAGGCACTTAATGCCATAGGTCTAGCTGGATGTCTTTACAAGTCAGGGATGCTGGGGACTGGGATACCTTGGTTGTTCTGTTGCTTTCAGTTTTATATGTTTCAACCCACTGCTTCCATTCATTTTGTCTCCAGGGTGAAGAAGATTTTAGCTTTCAATGACAACAATAACCATAACAATTAAAAAGAAAAAAGAAACAGGGAATAGAAAAACAATTTCAAGTATAAATTAATAAATTCTAAAAGAAAGACCAATAAGCTTATGTAATTTCTAAGGCCTATAGATTTTCAATAAATGCCCTAGATAATATTTATTTCACAGCAGGACATGATCAACAGCCTGGAATTTATAGAAGACTCTGAGCTCTCAATCCATTCTGGTTTCTTTCCAGCTGTTCTGCCTTGGGAGCAGAGGAGCAGTCTGGAAAAGACTGCAGCAGATGAATCCAGAGACTCCTTTAGAAACATAGCAATGAGCAAAATATGTCAGCATTTCTCTGCTGACAATTTGCAATGGGTGATCATTCTCAAAAGTCTCTTGCGCAATACTAAAAAGACATACAAAAGCTTAGCGTGGCCATGGGGCTTGGGAGCCAGATAATTTCTCTCAGTGAGCTCACATCCGTAAGTTAAGGACTATATTCTGGATGGTAGCTTTGTTGGTATAATAAAGTCTCATAAAAGAGAAATATATAAAACTGGATCCATTACCATAGAAATAGTGAAAGGTCATTTCCATGGAAACTGCAGGAAGCTCTCATGCTATGATTTTGAGGAAGCCTCTCTTTGAAGGTGCAATGCATTTATACTATGAGCCTTGTTTTAAATTAAATTAAATCTATATATGTAAAGTGATAGACATTTTGAAAATTCTAACTTGGTACAGCCATTTGCTGGAAAAGGAATTAATATCAATGTGTTACTCATTTTGGCTATGGGAAAGCGGTTTGGCATCTTTTTTTGTGCCTAGTGCTGTAAATAGCTGAGATTTCTTACTGAGAACAGTAACCTTTTAGGATTCAGGACTATCATTTCTGTTTTCTATGGTTTCCCTTCCTGACTAAGCCAGATGACAGAACTTCAGCCTCAGGAGAATGCCTTCTAGTAGATATGCATATATTTGTAATTTGAGAGCTCATTCAGGCATGATCATGAGGAAATTTCAAGGATCTACCTTTATGAAGAAATTCTCTAAAATCAGTACAAAGAGTGGGGTTCTGTAGAAATATCTGTAAAATCCTGTGCAAGCTTATACATCCAAATTTTTGTTCTTTAGCATGTATCACCACTGATTTTTTCTTTAGGCAGTCCCATACATAGTTCTTTTTAGAGACTTTTAAATAAAATTTCATAAGAACTGCATAGACAATTAGACTATAAATGTTGCAAAAAAATCTTACCTGAATAAGTAATTGTCCAGTGTTTTTTCACTGTGAGAGAATGTATCGTTTCCATAATGCAAGAACGGAAAAGTAAATGGATAAAAGAACACTATTTAAAGGTGCTTTTCTTGATACTGGAACACACACACCCTTACCATCATTGTGTATTTCCAAGCAAATATTAAAAAGTTTGAATGTTTCCTAAAGTAGCTTTAAAAAGTAGATCAACTTCAGGATCCTTGTGCACTGAAGGGCAAGAATTCCTACTTAAAATAATTTACATAAAATCATAATGAAGGTTGGAGCCAGACTACTTTCTTTTTCTCTTATCTCATCAGAACCACTGAAGCAAAAGCCAGGGCATCTTCTTTTACATACCTGGTTTAGATTTGAAACAGCAGTAAGCTTTCAGACATCCTGCTCCCCAGGGCTGCCTATGAAGTCAATGGGCAGAGTTAGTGATATCTAAGGTTAGGCAGACTCTGCACTACAGGTCTTCCCCACAGAAATATTTAGGAGTCTATGCCCCATTAAATCATTGGAATGCAGTCACTTAAATGTCTTTCCCAGCCTGATTATGCAAGTACTTGATTACAGAGGAAGCCCAGTGCTGCAGCCTGGGAGGGCCACCTGAAGGGCTGTGGTTGCAGTTTTCTAGATAAGGTTCTGGGTACTGTCCATACATTCTTTCCTGTCAGGATTTCAAAATGCTGACAAACATTAAAACTTTTACCTTCCTATGTTTGAGTGAGTTAAGGATCAAAATGTGTTCTAAGTTTGCAATAATTCAATGGTTTATCAGTACTCACTTTGAATAAGCGTGGGCCTGGCTTCAGTCTCAGAGTCTGGGAGTCTAGGACAGGGAGTTCTTTCTAAATATAGTATTTGCTTGCATCTGCATTAACTGAAAATCAATTCAAGTTGTTTATCAGAAGTTTTTTTACAAGTGGGAAGGAAGAAGTGGTATACTGATCTGATGCACAGGTCACTCTGCGTAAGGTTTTCCTAATTTGACATCCTGACTTTCAGTGTGCAGGTAAACTGAAAGAGATAAATGAAAACATTGTGAGTGTTCTGCATTATTTGTCATTTCAAGGAGACAGCCTTGGTTAGAGTCATCATACACTTTATCATGAAGTCTAGTACATCCATGTGCTTCAGACTTTGAAACTGGAGATGTTTTTCAAGCATCAAATACTCCAAATGCATAGAAGATTTAAGTTTGTTTTATTTTTTTGGTTTTTTGGGGTTTTTTCCCCATCATTGTGTGCACATGTGTAATTCTTTCTACCTGGAAAAGCAACTACTTGAACTCATTTAATATCTAATTTATTTTAATTTAGTTCAGTGATGCTCTCCATGATATCTCATCTTTTGACTAGACCCACATGGGCCAGATGAAGAAGTACAGATGCTTATGCTATGTGGAAAGTTAAGTTTACTCCTTGATTGACTGAAGAATGTTGCTAAAAATTAGAATGTTGGCTTGGGTTTGGCTTTTTTTTTCTTCCCCTTCTTCCTCACTTCTAAATGCTGTTTGTGAACAGAGATACAGATCTTGCTAACAGAAAGTTCTTCTGATGTGAGACCACCATGATGGGTCTGCTCAGTGACACTGTGTTAGGGTCTTTCAAAAAGTTCTGCTTATATCCCAGCTTTATTCATTTGTCTTAGTTTCATATACGATACAGAAGTCTGCTTTCATTTTTAAAATCATTTCAGATGTCAGTACTGTCCTATGGCATTTAACAGAAAGTGCTCTGTTAACAGATTTTTAGGAAATCAAACCAAAATACTTAAAAATTAATTCAACACCAAATAAAAATGAGTCTAAATTCTGTGCCTCATATCTCTTCTGAAGTTTTGCTTCTCCAGTCTTCCTCACTGGGAAGTTATATTCAAAGCTATTTTTTGGCAGGAAAGTTCTGAACTGCACTCAATAGAAAATACACTCATACATTTTAATTTATTTATTTTATTTAATCATCTACAGTTGCCAAGGAACTCTAGTCATCTAGTAAGTTTTTGTTACATTTGGTCAGATCTAGAGCAAAGTCAAGGAAATACACAGAGAGGTTTCAATGGCTTTGGAAGAAACTAATTTCATTTGTATACAGCTAGAAATATAAGAGAGCTGATTCATGTCATGAACATGAATCAATCCTATGGCAATAAGGCAGTTCAAGAATTCCATTGCAGAGGTGTCGGAAATGAAAAAAAAAATCCCTGGAAATCAATTGGGGTGGAGAAGGTAGGAAGAGATACAATAATGAGCATTTGTGCATGGTTCCCTTTGTGCCTCCCATATCCTAGTTTTTAAATATGTAGATTATCTCCTTATTTTCTCTATTTTTTAATGTATTTCTAAATCAAAATTTGGCTACTTTTAACCTTCTCTTCTCCCTCCATCCCCTTTTATTTTTCCAGCTAGATTTTGAAGGCTGTATTTGGTACAATGAGCCAGCAGTGGTCAGTTGTCCCAAAAACTCCATGACTTCTACCATTTGTAAAGGTAGTACCTTAAACAGCATTCTTCCATGACTTCCAGACATTAAAATAAGGAATGAAGCAGGACCAGACCCACTTGGTCTAACCTTATGGGCCTGATGCAGAACTTTTGCAGATTTTCTCAGTGACTACACTGATACCCTGATGCTCTTTTCCCTTTTAGTATTTGGAAGAATTAAATCTACTCCTTTGTTTATTAATTTTTAAAGGATATCATTAATAAATGCATAAAAATGGGTCTGCATTTCTAAATGAATCATTTTCATCAAAGGCAGTAGGGTGTCATTACAACTGATAGTATTAAATTGACATTTTTAAGATTAAAAGAAAAATATAGTTTTGAATTATTAAAATGGGTCAAATGATAATTTGATTGTTTGAGCTCAAGAACAAGAATCAGAACAGTGTTTCTTTGCATTATTTTCTGCTCTTGATTATTTCAAAGTGGGAAATTGGAAAATATAAGTTTGATTTCTTTAGAGGATATTTATCTGCCAAAAGGGCAAGCAAAATGTTATCCTGAGATGACATTTTTGAGTATTATATGAAAAGAGGGATGATAAGGATTTTAGAAAGAGATTCAAGGAGTGAAGAAGCTCTTTATTAAAAAAAAAAAGCCAGGAAAAGTGAAATTATCCATCATTTCAAATTTTCAGGAGAATATATGCTAAAATGTCAAAAGAAAAATATTCATTTTAATTATTATTTGTCAGTAGAAGAGATGAAATATACTACCACTCATTATTTTTATTATCTGATTTAGTGTTTTGATTACAGACAATATTTATATCAACAATAACTTCAAAAGTGTACTGTCACAGCCAGATCCCATGTGCCTTGCTCTCTGCATTTGCAGAACATTTTACAGTACTGACGCCAATTCTACAGACAGTGCCTTTTAGCAAATTAAAGAAAGTTGTATATGTGTTTCAAGATCAAATCCCCAGCTGAGATGTAACTCGGGAAACCAGAGACAGAATTTTGAGGATGTTAGATGGTAAACAAAACTGTAGGAAGATGCAGCCAGTAGAAATTTTTAAACAAAAAGCTGTCCTCAGTCTGTATTGTACCATATGAATGTCAAAAGTGCTATGATTGAATGGGAGATCAGAGAAGATTGACCTTGAAATACAAAAGTTTATATAAATTTTTGGAGTGGAAGGCGTAATTAGAACCAAAATTTAAAAAGTGATGGTCATGCCAACACAAACAAATTCTAGTCTCACTCTAATATAATGCATCAGTCTTTCAAAGGTAATAATAAATATACATGGGGTATATCTTGTTAACAGCTATGGCAGTTGAAATGCTATTCACAAAAAGCTAAAGAATCTCAGCCAATTCCCTCCAACCCAAAATGTGACACTGGTGTCCTTAGGGGTGTGCTGGGTGAGGAAGGGCAGAAGTGGGAGCAGACAACAGAAAAGGGGCATCCGTTCATCCTGGGTTTGTGAGAAGCCCATGGCAGTGACACAGATTCCAGCTGCCACTTAAGTGCTGGGTAGGGGGCTGAGGTCGAGAAGAAGGGATCAAGAACTTATTTCTCATCACCTCCCATATCCTCCAAAGGCTCTGGAAAGGATTAAAGCCAAGGTGATTGCTTCTTAGTTACTGACACTAGACAAACCAACATTTATCTTTACTTGACCTCTTGTACTGCCCAAAGGCCTGACTCAAGCATAAACATGGATAGAAGGTAAAAATCTACCAGCAGTTCAAAGCTGACCTTTAGTGGACAGTGAGAGCAGTAGAGTTCTTGATTGTTTGTCTGTAATATTAACCACACTGTCAGCGCTAAAGTAAGTGATATTAAGTACAGGATGATAATATAATCAATAATAATAATGCAAGATGTAAGGCTCACTTCTTCCATGAGTGAAAAATCTGCTGAGTTAATAAACTGCACTGGGATAAATTTTGCTCTTTTTTGTCCTTTTAGAAATATAACCATAGGATGCACAATGAGTTGTTACAGAATTCGGAGGATAAAACCCTGCCAAATATGCTTTCAGGTCTTTTTGAGTCACCAGCATTGTTGTACATGAACTGTATTGCAAAGGATTACTATATTTAATGTTTTTTATGGTTTAATTCCTCCTTTAATATTTAATAAATAGAATAAAAACCAGTAAGAAATTTGTTGTGGGGATTCCCTATTCTTGGTATTTTTTATTATTTTCACTTTGAGTTTACTTTTTTTTAAAGTATTTTTATTCTCTGCATTCTTGTAAGAAACCATTTATTTGCAAGGTTTTACAGTTATGGCATAACTGTAAAAGTGACAAAGTGACAAAACACACAGGAAATTAGTAATCGCTATCTTACTTTTTTATTATATATCCTTATGCATAATAAACTTGTATAGAACATGCTTTTAAAATCTATGTGTGGGTGTGTGCATGTATATAATTTAAATGAGATAATATGTTTGGTGTGCCTTACATTTTATCTGTTCAGGTAAGTAATTTGCCTACCTTTTCCAGGAAAGTGTTGCATAGTTTTGTTTTACCTGCTCCCATAAAGTTCTAGCTCATCTCAATGATTTTGCAGGTTTTTTTGTGTAGGCATTATTAGTCTTCTAAATACTGAAGACTTTAAACCCTTTTTTTTTGTTGTTTTTATTTTCAAATTGAAGCAGCAACTATCATGTTCCCATTGATAATAATAGATATTTTGTGTATGATTGCTGTGGGAGCTGGCATAGTGGTGTAACACATCTATCTAGATCATCCAAATGGCATTCAGAATCCTCCCAGAGTGTGTTGGATCCATGTCCAATCCTAATTACACAATGCAATCAGATAGTTATTACAATCAGATAGTACTGGAATCAGTAGCTTTTTTGAGTATTGAGGTGATAAGTGTACAAAGAGCTAAAATATCTTTGTAAATAAGCATTAGAATTACTATGTTGGGGATATTTTACATCCTTCTTGATATTTGTTTTCTTTTCCATCACCCCAAGTTGCACACTAGATATTTTAGAGAGTTAAGATTGCTGGTAATGTGATCAGAAAAAATTACTGTGAAAAGCCTGTAAATTCATGTAATTCTTCTTAACCACTCTCCTGTCAGTGCCAGTAGAAAGTCAAAGATGGCTTTTCTAATTGCCAGCTCTGTGAATACAGTATCTGAAAAATCCATGTTTCTGACTTTTACATTTATTTTACTAATAAAAATTCTGCAGTTCAGATTCAGATGAATCATTTTGCTGATGGTGCGTAAGATAAAACAGAAATTCAACTGACTTTTAAATGAGGACTGATTCTGTAAAGGTAAAAGCTTGATATTTATTGTCAAAGGAGACTTGCCTGACTCTTAGAATAGCTGGGCAGATAAGTCCTTATGAGGGGGAAGGACAAGAATTGGTCAAGCAATGACTTTGCTGAGTTTATTTTTAAATATGTGCAAAATACCTGACCTTAAGCCTGCTGAAAAGAAGATCTGCTCTAATTTCAGCAGGCTTTGAATGCTGGGCTGATTAAAGATTACAAAGCACTTACTTCTCAGTTCTTGTAAGTACATTTATGAGAGTTTCTGAGGTTCTGCATGTACAATATGTACCATTATAATACCCTGCTGAGATAAGACACTTTGGATCTGTCCTCCATCATACTTATTCTGACTCTGCAGATGTGAGGTCTAGTTACAATCTGGTCTTGCCTTTTTCAACTTTGGAAACATATTAATTGTATTTTCAACTTAATATATTTCAATGTCTGTATTCTGTGAGAAAACACATTTTGAAATCTAAATTATTTAACAAAAGCACAGGTTTTTTTGTGCCCTTAACTGGAGAATCTGTGTTTTGAGTATATAAGGAAGTTATGAAAAGCAAAAAGTCCTCATAAATAAACCTTTGTGCTTCAAAAATAGTTTGATGGAATCAAACACTTCTTTGAAACAAAGTTCAAATATGCATTTGATGCAATGATTTCTAGTGATAGAGTCCATGGGTGTCTTGAGACATCCCCTTTCCCATTTCTTGGCAGTTTATAATAACTGATACTGTGTAAGTCAAATCCATCAGAGGACACCTTTCTGCAAATTTCTATGCTCTGCTGTTGCAAAGCTCCCTAAGGGCTTTGGAGACACAGGAGGAGAGATGTTTATTACGAGCTTCATTTATTGAAGAAAACAGCTCTCGCATCTAGGGGGAGGATCACAGAGACACAGTGAAACTCGGCGAAATCCCTCAGCTCTAGATTTTAAATCTCCCAAGCTTGCTTGTTCTTTTATTTGTCTGTCATTGTGCACAGAACAGCATGGCCACTGTTTGCCTCCCGAGCCACAGCTGCCGGCGGGGGGATAAGTGAGAGGCGCCGTGCAGAGAGGGGAGGGGAGGATGTTTACACTGACCCAGCCTGCCAGAAGTTTATGCAGGAGGAACTGCTATTAGAGAGGTTCAAAAATGTTAAAAGGGAAGATTTCTTGTCTGACAGGGAACTTTCTTAACCTCTGTCTCATTGTCTTTCTGCCTCGCAGAGTGAGAGATTTCCACTCTCTCTAGCTCCACTGGATTTACTTTAGCTGAAGCTGAGTTGGTCAGCTGGCTGACCTTGGGAATCTGGTGAAGTGTTAAAACAGGCTGGGTCTGTGGCCCGATGGGCAGCTGATAAAATTTCTGCCCAGCACAGGCAGTAGGGAGTTGTTGCTTCCTGGGTGCAGTCATACTCTGCTTCAGCACTTCTGCACTGTCACCTTAGAGGTGTTTCTCCATCAAGTTGTTCTGAAAATG
>PYHW01009483.1:706833-762042 GCA_013186435.1 Turdus rufiventris
GAAATAAAGAAAAAAAGGAAAAAAAAAAAAGGAAAAAAACCTAGGAGCTGTTTTGTGGTAGAGGAAACTTACAAGTAAAAATTGGAGAAGTGAAAAGAAAAAAAAAAAAAAAGAAGAAGAAGAAGAAAAAAGAATGGATTAGCTTTCTAAGAGGGTTACTAGGAGACATTTCACCAAGCTTCATACAAATAGAGATATTTGTTTGAAAGTGAATAGCATAGCATACAGAAGCTGGGCTCACAGGCTTATCTGAGACAGAGGTAAAACTCTCAATATGAAAGAAAAATGATGGAATGGTGTAAGGGCAGCAGTGGATTTTCTTGAATATGGAGAAAAAAAAAAAAAAAAAAAAAAAAAGCAAAGTAAGTAATACCAAAGAGACAATCTTTAAAAGGAGCATAAGGAAAGGAATGTGATGAAAACATCAGACCAATTATCATTTACATAAGTAGGACTTTACATTTGTAGGACTGCTGGAGTGTCACAATGACAGTGTTGAGATGAGGGGGTACTGTTAATATGTGTATTGGGGAAAGCTATGTGATGACTTTTCACTGTACTTTGTTAGATGCAATAGATAGATGCTGGCCTGGAACTTTTCCAATTCATGGAGCTCCCACACTAATTATACCAGCGTGATCATTGATTCACTTTTCAGTTAATGGACAAAGGCACCTCCAAAACACCATCTATCCTGAATCAAGAAAGCAAAGTCAACGAGATAAATGGTTTTTCTTTTTGGGGATTCTTGGCCTATTTGTGATTCCAGGTGTTTTAGAGACTACCCCAACCAATAAGATAGACACCTTGTCTTAACGTTATGCAGTAGTTGGGTGGTGAACACCAATAGTTGAATAGTGAATGTAGATTTTACTGCAGCACTGCCAAAAGGCTCCACACTACGTTAAAATCTTCTTGTGCAGGTGCTGTAAAATAAAGCCCTTTTTACATTCGTGTATCTTTCTGTGCATGCATCATGCATCTCGCTTGGAGACATCTGAAGCAGGAGCCTTGTGGACCAGAAGCTTTATGAGGTGAACCACAAAGAGCTTTTGAAATGTTTTTAAGTGTACTGAATTGTGCCCCAAGATATTCACAGACCTTGTTTCTTCTCCATTTAATGGTATAAATTTCAGGAACTGTTTTTGTGTTTGTTAATGTAGGTAATGTGAACTGTTGCAAAAGAAATTGCATTCAATACATTTGTATATCATATCAGATGAAAAATCCAATTAAAATTACTTATTTTCCATGAAAAGAAATTATCATGAGAAAGAAAATTTTTTTTAAATGAATGTTTTTTATGAGTGCTGCCAGTTTAGAACTGGTGTATACAGATTTATTATCTAAAGTTGTCTTTTTCTAAAAACAAACTGCTCTAAGCAGTCTGAGAGTGTCTATGAATAAGCACTTGCAGCTGAAGAAGAGTTTAATACATATGGAAAGAATGTATTTCTAAGTATCTCCAAGGACAAATCCCTATTTTTACACAGATTTTCACATTTTAGTTTTTCCTGCCTCAAGTAAAAAAGATTTGCTCAGACAAATTCATATATTCATATTTATTTTAATATTCATATTTAGTTGTCTTACTCTTTTTAAAATTAACCTCAGGACAAGGTAGTTTCCTATGCAGCATTGGACTTAGATGTTCAATTACTGCTTTGTGAGAAAGAGACTATCACTTGGATCTGTCTCTCAAGGAAGGACTCTCCAGAGGCAGAGCCACTACACTACAGATATGTCATCTGGGAAGGCATCAGAAGTGTGGTTGGAAGTTGTTGTTGCCCTTATCACTACACTACCTTAGCATGATAGTTTGAATTTATTTAATATTGCTGTCTTCTGTGAATTAGGATGTTATTGCCCTTTTCTCTGAGGCAGCAAACATGCTGGATTACGTGACTTGGCAGAGATGACACAAGAATTGTGCACAAATATTAGAAAACAGACACATGCCTCCTTAAGCCTGTTTAGTTGCTTACCAAATAAGATTGTTAAGCACCCACCCTCCCTATCTCCCATTTCCCCACTTTATTTGTTTTCATTAGGGCAAGTGTCTCAGTAGTATGCATAAAGAAAAGCTCTGAACTCTGCTGAAGGTGTGGTTATATGTCGCATAATTCCTAGAACCCAGAAGCAAAGATATAATCTTATGAAATTGGGTAATTTTGGGGCAAAGCTTCTACTTGGTGTTATATCTATAAAAAAGAAAGCCAGGCCTAACTACCAAGGAAAAGGACAAGTGTAAAGTACAGAGCCACCACACTGGAAATCCTTGCAGTTAATCCAGCGGGAAGCAAACATCATCATTTTTTTGTCATGGTTCTTTTTGCTATTTAAAGTTCTCAGCTGTTTTGTATGTCAGTTTCAGAAAGAATATTTCCAGTTCTGTTTCGGTTTCTCTGTTCCTATCAGAACTTCCTGCCCAGCCCATTATCATCTCAACATGGTCTCTGTCTACACACCCATTACAAGGTCTCCTCGAGTGGTAGGATGCATTGCCAATGATCTGTTCCCTCATCTGTCTGTCTACGAAAGGGCTTTTGTTGCGGCAAATACTTTTTGGTTTTTCAAGCACATTTTTGTCCTGTCAACAGTCTCTGCCTGTGTCAAGGTGGGAATAAGAAGTAGATTTAATTCTGGATATCCTTATGCAGTAGAAGACAATCTGAAGTTTGGCTTCTGTTCTTTACCAGTACTGCACATTCTTTAGTATTTCAGATATATTTTGGACATTAACATCTGTTGCTTTAGTTACATCTGTACTAATGAAAATTCCTGTAAAAGCTTCACAGCAAAAACTATCACAAGTAAATGTAAGATAAGGAAACTTTCAGTTCAGTTCAGTTCAGTTCAGTTTAGTATCGCTAATAAATTCAATAATACAAGAAATTAAAAGAAATCAAGTCTTCTCTGTGAAGATGCTGTCGTGCAAGTAGGATAGTTGCAACGAGCTATTGCAGCTGTTGTCAAAAGTTGTTTAAAGTAAGATTAGGTCATTTCATTGTTTTACCATTTTCAGTTGGCGAGTTGTAACTTTGTTTTATGAGTGCTATTTAATATACAAATTTCACTGGAACTTGAAGGAGACAGTAATAGTTGTGATGATTCAAGATTAGAAGTATTTGGATAAACATGGATGCTAATAGATCTGAATTGTAACCTGAGATTGCATAACCTGTTTTATCATTTCACTGAAGAATTGCTGGTAGCAGTTTGTAATTTCATATGTGGTCTTGTCATTGTTTCCTTTAGTAAATAATCTCCCTCTGTAAAGCAGAAAAAAAAAGAGTTTTGTTTTTTCCTAAGGACATGTAAAATTTATGGAAAATAGTTATTTTCTATGTAGAAGAACTAGTATTATTTGCTCATTCACTTTGATACAGAGATGGACAGATAAGATCTTCATGTACTTATTTATATTTAATGCATTTTGTTTCTCCTTCATGTTCTGGAGTTGCTAGAGTAACTGCATTTGTGAAAACTTGCAGTTAATTTAATATCCATTTGCCAAAGTTAATAAAAGCACTCAAAAAAACCTGCTTCTTTGTCAACCTGTTCTAATGATGATGGTGACTAGACAGGTCATGTCTCAGCTTCCAGAATCAGAGTGAGACATGAAAGGATTCTGGTAGGAAAGTATAATTAGTGTGCAAGTGTTTTTGCAGAAGTGTTTTTGCATAAGTATTTTCACACAGTTTTCCCAACCAACTTTTAAAAACTTTACTATTAAAATTTAATGGCTTGCTTAAGAAATATTTTCTGTTTCAGCAGTCACGAGCCAGGTAGCTATTTTCTCTGCTCAGAGTGGCAGTCTGTTTGACCCAGGAGATCCTTTTTTGTCAATGCACAATCACGGAGAGCTCCACAGACAAACGAAGCACAGTCACTTTCCATCCCCCTGCTACGCTTTGTGGTGCAAAGGCAAGGTTGCTCCTTATTTTCCTCCCTCACTCAGGCCTGTAGCCTTTTTTGTCAAGGGCGCTGAAGTACATCCAAATTTATTTTCTGATGCAGACTCCTGCTGACTGAAATCTAGGTCGAAACCTTGTGACCTTCCTTCACGTGCATTCTCTGTGCTCCTCAGCAGCAGCGCTGCTCGGTGCCGCGCTGTGAGGTTGAGTACCGGCTGCTGAGAGGCACATGGCACTGGGCTCTGCCTGGAACACTTGTTAGAAACCTTTCTTACGCAAGAGCTCGAGAGTTAATGCACTGCCTATTTAAAAATAACATATTCCTCCAGGAATGCTGAGTTATTTCAGTAGTGATCCAGCGGTGTCTCCTAGGAGAGGGAAATAGCTTTCTTAGGTCACGGCAGAGGTCCTGCTCCTGGGAGAGGACAGCAGTGAGTATCCGAGGAATGGTGTGAAGGCAGGGACATCACAGAGGTGACCTTCTGAGATGGGGGGTTATTTATTTCTTGCTGCTCCATTCACAGCAGTTAGCAACTAGTACAGGTAGGAATCAGATCTCCTTCATTAGGTAGCAGGGGCAGAGGGAGTTAATGCAAGGCAATGGGAAGTAGAACATGAATCAAGCAGCAGAAATATAGCTTGAATATCAGAGAAACTACTTAGCAGTAAGCTGTATTACAGAATCAGGCAGCTTCCCAAGGAAAGATGACGGATTTGTATTGCTTGTGGCATTTAAAAGTGAGCTGCGCACAGCGCATTAAATACGTTAGGAGGGATCTCGCTGTCTCTATCAGAATCGCAGATTAGATTAATATCTCTAGATACAAATGTGTTACTGTCCAGACAGATGCAAATAATTTCCAGAATAGCTCAAATAAACACAACAGAAACATAATCCCTTTTCTTTAAAATTGCAAGAAAAAAATTCTATTTGTTTTTCCTGTTTATCTTGCAGAAATTACCTTCCTTCTGTGAACCACAGTTATATATCTTAACTTTTGACACTTGCTCAGTGTTACAAAGTTAGTTTAATAATCTCTATTCAAGTAGATGCTGAAAGATGTATTTTTCATATATACATACGTATTTATGAATTTATATGTATGCATATGCATTTTCAGAGAATTAGGTGACTGAAAATATGCTGCATCATTTATTTTAAAAATCTAAATTATTACCTACTTAAGTGGCAGCTACATGAGAGTAGCATACTGTTCAATTTAAGTAAGGATTTCATAACCTGGGCTTTCATTTCATTCTAAGTACTTGAATAGATCTGCCTTGTGTCTTTTGATGAATACTTTGTCCAGAATATGATACATCCTCTAGTGAATTAAATTCTCCATAGTCTGAAGCATTTACTTTCAAAAATATTTAATATGCAGCTGCCTGCTAACATACATAGCAAATCTCCCTGTGAAGCTATGAAGTAGAAATGAGACACTTATTTAAAAACTTCAAGACATCCTACAATTTTGCCATTTAAGACTGTTTAAAGCTCCAGGCACTTAGGTAACTTAATTTTTATATGAGGAAAGAAATAGATTTAGGTATTCAGAAGAAGATGAAGTCAGAGAGTGCTGTGCCAGGTGTTTCAGCTGTAGAAAAACTTAAAGCATGGAAGGAGCAATGTAGCAGCAAAGCAGACCTGCTGAATAATTCATCACTGTCTTACACACTTCTGTTGCTGTACCATTATTTAGGAAGGAATATTATATTGTTATTGATTACAGCTGTTGCTGACACGTTTCATTTGCAGGGAGATGTGTGTGCATGCTTTGTATTTCCGACACTTTCACCATCACCAGAGAAACTTATGTATGAGCTCAATTAAAGTTTAAGAGGCTGGATGTTATACACACGTGTATATACATACATAGTCAGCATTTATCCCTAGGGTTCCCAGTAGGCAGGGTGAGCTTGCTTCGTGTGTCAGAGGAACAACCTTCCCACAGGTAGCGTTTTTGAAGTGATGAGAAACACTTCTTAAGGGAGTACAGGCGACTTTGCCAAAACACCGCTGGGAAGCTGACTCCTTCGTTAGACCAATGCAGCACCCCACACCGCCAGAGGAGCACGTCCCAAAGGACCTTGGAGCATCCTCTGCCATGAGAGGAGGCTCTGCTGTGCTGTGCTCATGGATAGACCCATTTGCACAAGCCAAACCCCAAGGGTGCCCTTTCTTTAGGCTGCTGCAGTTGCTGGTACAAATGAACTTCCGCCTGAAGTTGGCTAAAGGCCAGAGGGACTTGATGGCTGCTGCAGCTGGTAATAGCACATCTTATTTGAACAAGGAAATGCAATCCTGTTCCTCACATACTTGAAAACAAATACACGTGTATATATGCATGCATATCTATAAGATTAAGAGAGCGATGAGAAAATTGATTATCTATATGGACTATAGATTGAAATGCATACATGTATGTCATTATTTGTGATTTCAGACTTACCCTGGAGCATTGTGAGATATTTTTAGACTTCTGATGATTTTTAGACTTCTGAAAGAGTGAAAGATATTTTCCTCCATTAAGGAGAGGGAAAGGCAAAAAATAAACTAGAAATATATATATTTTTTATTTGGTTTGTTAGTTAAGGAACACCTGGTGTAGATGAAAAAGGTATAGTGATGAAATCTATATTGTCTATATTGTCTTAAATTGAGAAGATTATGGAGAAGATTTCAAGTGGCTGTGATGAGCTTTCTTTTAAGTGTTGAGCTTGTAGGGGATTCTGTGACAAATTCTTAACAGCACAGAAAGCTGACAGAAAATAAACTCCTTGTATCCTGAAGAAAACACTTTCCCCTTTCCTTACCTCTCCTTCTGTGTCCAAATCCTTTAAAAAAAAAAAAAAAAAAAAAAGAAGGGGACTATAAACAAAATCCAAGGAACCCTGAATGCTTTAGTAAAAGAATAATCAGATTTCCTTCCCTTGATTGAAAATCAACTTGGTGGAAATAAAATTCACTTTATACCAGACTTAATCCATGGTAAGATACTGATCTGTTGAAGTCAATGGCTTCTGTCCCAATGATTTCAGAGCAAGGACTCACTCTTGATAGCCAGTTTTCTCAGGTGGCAAACAGTGATTAGATTCATAAGTATCTGCTTCTGCTCAGATTTTGGACGAACCAGTTCACACTTGGCAGGTCCAGAAGCTTAGCAGATTGCATGAAACCAGAATCTATCAGTCATATATACAAAGCATACCCCTGTTAGAGATACACAAGCTGATTTGTCAAAGCTTGAATGTCTTTAACTCTCTAAATACTAGATGGGGATAGCTCAATGGAATATTCCATAATATGAATGTGTTGCTTGCAGGTTTGTTGTTGTTCTCTCTCTCTCCCTCTCTCTTTCTCTTTCTTTCTTGGCTTAGAAGAGAATTTTTTTTTATTTTGCTCCTTACAATTTATGTGACAAGACTGACTTTAAATAGATTTCTTGTCACCTGTGTTTGCAGGGACTCTGTATGGATATTGGATCAATATCTAAATAGAAATTTGTGAATGTATCTTAAAAATCATTCTTCAAAATGTTTGGCCTTTATCTTAGTAAAAATGGGTGAATGCTGCAGATTTAAAAATAGGTTTGAAAGGCTTTGACGCTTTTGTATCAAAGATATCTCTTACTTCTACTATTTAGTTATTGTGATTTACCTAAAGGAAATCCATACATAGATTTAGTCATTGTTTTGGTCCTTGGCATCTAGTAAAATGAAAAGCAATGAGTCTCTGAAATTTATCAAGAATGTTAAAAGTTCCAGCTTAATCATTATTTATTGTCTAGAGATTTTTATTTATCTGATTAATTTTCAAGATAAGTGCCAAGGAAAAAAAAAAAAAAGAATGCAACCTATCTTTTACAGAATGCTCAGCAAAACTCAGAATAATATGGCAGTGATTAGTGCAGAGCAATGCTTGCTGCAGTCATATAGTGCCAGTGATTATACTTCAGATCCACTATAAAAGCAAGCTGTTCCTGATGTGCTCCTCAAAAGTAGGACAAAATGTTCTCCATTAGTCTGTTGCTACTTAACATCTTTCTCTACGTCATGTCTTGATTTTTTTCTCATGCCATCTGCAGAAAAAACGTCTCTCAACCTTCTAGATCCCGAGATGGCAATATTCAGAGATGTAAGGGGAATTAGGCTGTGTGAGAAGTGAATCTTGTCATGGTGTTTTTGCAGAGGCTTTTAAAAATATACAGACAAAGAACAAAGCTGACAGGTTTTTTTTTATTTTTATCTTCAGTAAAAGTAATTGTATCATTGTTCACATATAAAATCATATATGAAATTCACATTTGAAATTCAAATAGAAATCATATTCTGTGATTTTAATCTATTTTTGCTGCCAAAATATATGAAAGTTTACACATTTATTCTCAACCTAGGTCATTCTGTGAGAGCAGAATTCATTATGGGCCACATGAATGTGCCTTTTCTTTCTCTAGAAATGAAAATATTTCATAAATATTTATACAGAAATATGTAGTCATTGTCAAACATGCTCATATGTGTGTACATGTATCTTGTATTACATGAAGAGGGCCCCCACTACACAGAGAGCATTGTGGTCTGTTGTGACAATCTGCTTGCGTCCCCTTGCCAGTGTGTGCCCGAAGCAGAATGCTGCTGAGATGAGCCTGGATCCAGGTGTCCTACTGGACTGACACTGGTGCTGAGCATTTCACCAGCTGTGGTTGGCTTCTGCAGCTGCTTGGTACATTTTCAGCTGCTTTTATAAGAGGTGAAGAAAGAGCAGGAGTGTATTTCTCCTTTGGGGCAGCACTGGGACCTTTCAGACGTGGTTTGTGATGAACGTGGAGCAGGAAAAGTGCAGAAAAAAATCAAGTAATAAACTTAAATTCACTGAGCTTTTCAGATAGAGGAGCGCTTGTGACCTAGTGACACAGTGATTGGCGGGATTTTCTTGTAACGTACATTGCTTCCTGACATGAAAGTTATGTCAAGAAGCTCATGGAATTATTCTATGAGAAACATGGCTGGTTTGGAAAAAAAAATTAGAGGCACTAGTGGGGCTCAAAAGTGCACTGTACAATACAGTGGGAAACTTGAGGCTTCTCAGTAAATTATAAGTGTCATGACTGTAAGGAAGAACCTCTTGTGGACAAAGAGGAACAGCAAGCTAGGAAATTAAATGTCTTTGCCCTCTGTCAACAGAGGGCAAAAAAAATGGGGGATGCAACTGAGGAGGGTCTCATGATAGGCTGAGACATCATATGATGTGGAGCTTTGGTGAAGCCAGTGAAAACTGGTGGAGCTCTGCACTGAAGGAATGTCTCACTCACCAGTGGCCATGTGCCATGTGGCAGATCTCTGAGACTCTTAACATGTAGTGTGTTCTCCTCCTTAGGTTTTTTTTCTCTTTTTCAAACATGCTCCCTTTCTCTCATGTGGCTTCAGTTTTGATTTTCTTTTTGCAATTAACTTCTTTACTTAGTAGTGAATACTTGATTAACAGCTACTCAAATAATTTCCAACTTCCAAACTCCAAACTCCAGGTATGGAGGTTTTGATGTTGGCTTTGGTTTTGTTTACTTTTTTGTGGGTTTTTTTGTTTGTTTTCGTTCAGTTGGTTTTGGTTTTGGGGATTGTTTGTTTTGGGTTTTTGTTTGGGTTTTTTTTGTTTGTTTGTTTGTTTTGTTTTTGTATGTTTGATTTGTTTGTTTTGGTTGGTTAGTTATTTGTTGTTTTTTTGGTTGTTGTTGCATCTTTCACACTAGCTTTTTAATCAGGGAGTTTTTATCACTGCTGCTTTTTGCAACTCTCACTGGCATCACCATTTTCTTTTTTCCTATTCCAATTTTCTTTCCATGCTATATTTCATTCAGTAGTGAGAAGGGAGATTGGCAGGTATTTTGTGCCAAAAATTGAAGGGTTGGAAACAAAGGGTTTTACAGAAGCAGATAGAATTATTTATTGTGGGAAAAAAATCTCAGTGATCTTTTAAAATTAATTGAAATACCTTCAGTACTGGAAACCCAAATATCACAACGTTGTGAAAGAGCTTAGCCTAAAGCAGACTGATGCCAATAGAGGGATCACAAGTGACTTATAGTCAATTGGCATTAAAGCTGATTGAAATCTGTGACACTTCTGTGAAAAAGATGCCCCTCTCTCTGGGATTAACTAGCCTTAGTTTATATTTACAGTGTGAATATAGCTGCTGTTGCCATAGGATATGATTGCCTTTCATATTCTGCGATGTACTGTGTCATGTACTGTACTATATTATGTAGCATGGTTTTAAAGATTTTTCTGTTTTCCATTTTCCAGTTAAGAACTGAGGCATGCACTGCTTCTATGGCTTGCTCGGGGTAAGATGTGGATGTCTGTTTCAGAGCAAGGACTTGAATTTCAATCTTGTGAGTCAGTACCTTAACACTCAAACAGTTGCTACTCTCTGACACCTGTCTAGTAATCAAAGACCAAAAAAGTGAAAGTAAAATGTCTACGATATACCAAACTTGATATTGAATAAGGAACAGAGGGAAAGAATTAACCTAAAAAAGCCCATCCTCTTAAATGTTCTTATACTATTGAAACTGGGCCACTTGGGCACCCAGGGATTCAAGATTCATGGATTTAGGACAGCAAACATGAAGGTGCTTGGTTGTATATCCCTGTGGCTGAACAACTCACCAGGGATACAGGAGTCTTAGAGAACTGCTCATTTCACTGCTCATGCATTTTATATTAGAAAGTTGTCAGGTAAAGAAAAAGAAAGGAAGAATAATGAAAATTAAATCACCCCCTCCTCCCCTAGAAATAGGCTCAAGTTAAATTTTAGGAATAAATATAAAGTTTATTCTGTGTTATTCTCATGGAAAGTAGATATCTAAGACTGCTTGAATGATATGTGGCAGGCATGCTCAGAACAAATGCCTAGAACATGATGTGCTATGAACCCATGAAATAGATACATTTCTGCATTTTTAATCCATTTTGCAAATATTTAATTTCGTATTTGTTTTAAAGAATACTGTTTTTGCTTGCTGAGCATAAAAGAGGTACAGTTATATAATTTAAATGACATCTTTCTGCAGTTTACCATGTGTCCCTGAACATGATGAATAATAGGTACAAAGAGAAAATATTGTCAGCAATAATATTGTGTCTTTAATTAACATCACACCAATACAAGAATACTTTGTCATGTGTCTTCATGGACATGATTCCCACAGAATTTTAGAGTTTGGAAGAATAAATGTTTCAGCTTTAAATGTCCCTGTTTTATGATCAAATATTTCTAAAATAAAACTGAATTTGTTGAAAGCCCCTTCCCTTTTTCACACTGTCTTCTATATCCAAGTACATCTGTAATGTGTTTTTTCCTATTTTATTGTGGTTACTCCTTTAAAAATTTTCAGCAAATATTCTTTTGCCAGCATTCTTGACAAGTTTTATTGCTACACTTCAACATCCTCCTCCACTTAAGGGTGGAATAATGTCAGTCATCTTGCTCTAAAAAATAAATAAGGTAAATACCATTTCTTTTCTTATTTTTCCTTTGGCAACATGATATTCTATGTTTTCACCATTAAAAAAAAAAAAACCACCTTTGGTTTTTTTTTAAGATGTCCCTATTTTGGAAGATTTTATAAAGAATATTCTCATGGATTTTAGGATTTGGACAAGGAACAGCATCATCTTGATAGACACAGGGAAGTTTTTTAGCAGTGAGTTGAGTAGATTTTCCCCATTTACCTGCCTCTGTAATTTTAAAGATACAAAATATTTTTACAAAAATTACAAAATACCTGCAAAATATTTCTTAATGTCTGTTTCAAAACTAGTAAATAGGACCATAGAATCATAAAATTGCATATGTTGGAAAATACCTTAAAGATTAACCATTAACCTAACACCCCCATATCCACCACTAAACCACATTCTTAATCACCACACCCACGTCTTTTAAATACCTCCAGGGGTGATGATTCCACCATTTCCGTGGGCAGCCTGTTCCAATGCTTGACAACTCTTACAGTGAAGAAGTGTTTCCTAATACCAAATCTAAATCTCCAATGGACCACCTTGAGGCTGTTTCTTTGTCCTATCACTTATTTAGTGCTGTCTGGGAGAAGAGACCAGTGTTCACCTCACTATAACCTCCTTTAAGGTACTTGTAGAGAGCTACAAAATAAAAATAAATAAAAGTGCAAAAGGCTGTTATTTAGCTCAGAGAACAAGCAGTATGTCACAGTTCACATTCATGCAGCTAGATGGTCCTAAAGGCAAGATGACCAGTTTGGTGGCTGTCTCCATTCCTAGAGAACCCCTGAGCAGCACCACAGTATTTTCTATGACAACAGTAGCTGCCTTAAAACTGTCAAGGACTGTGCCTCTAAACATGCTGACTGTGCCCTACTCCTAGGTACAGTTTATAAAACTCGATGAACCTTTGATTTTTGTAGTTCAGTGACACTGTAAGAAGGAGCACTGCATACTGAGAAATGAGTTACATATATTATTACAATTTTCTGCTTGCGACACTGAACCTCAGCACTATCCTACTTCCATAGTGGCTGGTATTTGGGGTTTATAAACCCAAAGAAATGACAAATACTAGGAATTATAAATCCCAGGGGATGATGTCCTGGGATTAAGCATGGATTTCCAGAAACTTGGAGTCTGTAGATGCAAACTCAACTGGGGACAAAGCCCAGAAGGCATACTTCATTAACAGGGTAAAAAAAAGCATGGCTGATTCTAGGATACTACACGTTCTTGAAATGCCATTATGAAAAAAATGGCCTTATCTGAAGAATTAAAATTGATATTCTTAGTATGCACTGCCTGATAATTCTGTATGTATTAAGAGGTTCAATTCCAAGAGTCATTATTAAAAAGCAGAGGGTTTTTTTTTTTCTTTGTAAAGGCCACGTATGTGCATGCATTGTATGCTTTAACTTGGCAGAAGACTTCAATGAGTGAAAACCAGTCATCCTGTGAATAGGAATCAGTAACCTACCTTTCTTCTGGGTTTTTTTTTTTGTTGTTGTTGTTTTTTTGTTTTTTTGTTTTTTGTTTTTGTTTGTTTTTGTTTGTTTTTGTTTTGTTTTTTTGTTTTGTTTTGTTTTTGTTTGTTTTTTTGTTTTTGTTTTGTTTTGGAAGGGGGAAATATTCAGTTTAAGATATTGAGATGCTTTCTCTTATCTAACTGTGTTCTTTTATGGAGTGCTATTCTTTTCAGAGGTATCCCAATTTTCTTAGTTTTCTCACCTTATAAAAGACATCAACAACATATCTTGCTGAATAGTCCTATGTACCATGGCTGATCCTAAAATATTAATGTCTAATGAAATCCTTATTAAAAAGTGGAGGGATTTTTTTTTTTAGAGCACAAGAGCACATGCATGTTGATGTAGAAATGCAGTATATGTCTTCCTACTTCCTTCCTCCTTCCTTCCTGCCTTTCTTCTTGTGTTCCTTTACACATAACTGCTTGCAGATTGCTATTGTCTTTTACCATCCATGAGGGACATAAATCATTTTGAAGCTGAAGTTATTTTCAGGAAAATGCTCAGGTCTTTTCATATTGAAAGATGATTGATTTAATCACAGATATGAAAGCTTCTTTTACCTGTCCATGGAGTCTAAGAATTTGACTTGCCCTTATGTTGTCTCTTTAAAATAGAAGCAAAAATATGTATGCTTCTGCAAAAGACATTCCTTCAGTTTTGCTTTCTTATTGCTGAAGCAGCTTGAATGGCACAGCATAGGTTCAGATACTGAGGATACACAGCTGTGAGAAGTGTACTGTTAATTTTATCATCTCAGAGGGAACCAGGCCTGAAATAGGTTATTCCAATTTGGTGCTGTAGCAGAGAATTCATCTGGGGCTGGCCTCAGCATCTGCTTGGAGCACTCAGACGTCATCTTTGAAGCCAGCTGAGGGACTATACTGTCATCCCAAAGGAAGTAGAGTGGATTTGTTCCATTTGTGTATTTGTGCTCACTTTTCTTCTGAATGTGATAGAGTCAAATGAGGCAAGCTCAGGAGCTTTACAAGCTCTCTGACATGGTGTAGCTCCTAAGTTTAACTAAAATAGTATTTACATAAGCATGTTTGGTTTGATCGGGCAAACATTTACTTTCTTATTCTGATTGAAAACACAGAGAGTCTGACTGCTTCTGTAGAGGTGACATGATTCTCTGGCTGCAATGCAAGTGACCTAACTCAATCCCAATATGTAGTTCCTAGAAATACCTCAGTATTGATGCTCATGCACACACACACACACACACACACACATACACACACACACATACATCTGTCTTCTTTTCTGACCAAAATCTTCCTGAAGTGAAATACTTCTCAAAACTAGTATAAAGTTCCTCAGAAAAATAGTTATGGAACCTTCCAAATGAAGTCAAGACAGGAGCCTGTGCAACTAAGTAGTGTTTTCTCCCTCCCCGCAATTGGAAATGATTGGCTTCTTTGCTCTGTCCCTGTTTGTGTTTTTGGACTAGAAAATCCTAAGGTGAAAAAGAAAGACATTTTTGTTTTTGCAGTTGTTGTTTGTAAAAAAGGCAAAACCAAAACCAACAAAAAACCCACGAACAAAACCGACAAAAAACCAAAACCAAACCAAAAAAGCACCACCCACACACCCCACCATACCCTTCCTCCCACACTATGACTGTAGGTTTGAGAGCACTGGCATTATGCTAGAAGATTGATATCTTCCTAACCACTTATTTTGAGGGACATCAAATGGTTAATAAAAGTTTTGTCCTTATTACATGGAAACCAGTTCACAGTGTTCATGACTACTCTGTGAAGAGGAACAGGTTTATTCACGCAGTAAAATACACCTCCTACAGCATTTTTTTTTTTAATTAAAAAAAAAAGTTTCCCTCTCTGATAAAAACAAAATTGAATTCTCCTGGTTCTTTTCTGAGACAGCAGTGGTGATAAGTCATAATTGCTACTGAACATCTATCTAAAAGCCAATGTGTGCCAGTGCTTTAGTATCTCAGTCATCGCAGTATTTCTAGGTTCATAAAGAAGCAAAAGCTACATGCTGCTCCCCTTGAGTCAATGGGAACTTCTCATTGATTTTGAAGGAAGAAAGATGAAGACCCAAGTGCGAGATCTCAGATTTTACATTCTGGTTATCAATGATAAATATTGACTGCTTTCATGGCAAGCACTAAAGATTATTTTCCCCATTTTACAAATGACAAAAATCAAAGCTGAGAGGTTAAATGCCTTGTGTTCAGCCACAGGTAAAAAACCATGGAAGAACTAAGAGGCTCAGGGAGATCTTGACAATCAACTCTGAACTGAATCTTGCAGAAATTTCACAGTTATAGGAGGCAGAAGACAAGACAGGAGGCATAACTGTCTGAAGGGCCAGGGAAATGCACAGAGATGCTTAGGGCATTAAGTCAAGCATTGGATAAAAAAAAAAAAAAAAAAGCTAAGAAAAATTTCCAGGCATAGATATGCAGTATATGCTGTTCCTAATGGAAGCATGGGGGAAGTCACTTTGAAGTCAGGACTTTAGGGGTATGGGACCCCAGGCTGGGGATCCTGATCTTCATGCTCACTGCCTGATGAGGTTTGACAAGGTCTCAGACTGCTTCACTGGAACTGTGGGAAGTAAAATTGCAATGTGCAGATACAGAAGTGCCAAGTCTGGTGTACTTTATTTGGGAAGGCTGAGATTGATTAAGCCAGTTTTCTCTAGATGACAAAGTAAGAGAAGGAGCTGAATGTGCAGGCTAGAGGCCCTTTTAACCTTAGAACATGAAACCTTTTGCACTGATCAGCTTTTTCAAAAAGCCTTTCAATGGAAAAAAATTTCTTTAGTATTAAATGATTTAACTGGCATGATGCACAGTACAAGGAATAGGATTTTATTAACCTTTTACTGAGAAGAGTTTTACTGTCTGGAGTTTCTGCAGAGGGGAAAAGAGGATGAAAATAACAGCTATAGGGAGTGCATGTTGCACAAGCTAGCTTGCTTCAGATCATGTTTCAGTTTTCTCCTTTTCTTTCGTAAGAATTCTAATTTACAGTAAAAATTATCTATCACATTAAAATATGTGGTAAGGATTATTACTAAAGAGATAGAAAGAAATAGGCTATCTTCCTAGTATTCCCCATTACATGTGTAGCAACATCCCTGTTACCTAGGAGAAGAAGGAATGGATGTTAGGTATAAAAAAATAAATTAGAAGGCAAGCTCAGAAATTAGAAGGAGATGGGAAATGCCTATAATTGGTCCCTAACAGTCTGTGGAAAGATGTTTCAAACAAGAAAAATAATCTTGTTAGGCAATGGTTTTGCATCTTAATTAATAGAGAAAGGGGGAAAAAAACCCAAAGAAATTGCAATTATTTTGAAAAAAAGTCTGAATGTACAGTCATCAGCCATAAAGAAGGGTAATATGCCTTTCATTTATATATGTATCCATGCATAACTATTTATAAATTCTCAGTATCACTGGCTATTACTGGGCTGCTGAGGACTTACGTTAAATAGATAGACTTGCATTTAAATGCTGATCTCAACTTTCCACAAGGGACCACTAAAAAGTCTTTCAGTAGAAAAGGCTGGGATCAGCAAAACATGAAATCATTATAGCTACAGACTTTCTAGACCTGCTTTGTATTAAGCTTTTGAAAGGGACATTTGTTTAAGGATAAGATAGTTTTAACTTGCCTTGAATGTTTAATCTATGGCAGAACCCCTGTATTCTCACAGCAAGGGCACAGAACAAGGACTGAGGCTCAGACCTGTCCACCCCCTCTGAACTGCTGCATGAGAAGTCCTGACTCTTAAAGGATGTCTACAATAGGCAACCTGGAAGTTTTTTTCTTGATTCCATCTTTCTTTACATCATCATTTATCAGGACACACCTGTGAGAATTTACCTGGGTGAGTGCCCTAGGGGATATACCAAGCTTTTCCTCCTTCCCTTCCCTACAGGCGAAGTTAAGGCTGTAACTCCACTGCCATGGAGTATGACTTTTTCAGCCTGTCAGGTTCCTGTTGAATTCTACCTTATATTTGGTCATACAGTGATGTTATCATTTCTCTACAGAAGCAGAGTGAGGAGCTAGAATGAAGTGACTTGGGGTGGGTTTTTTGGGTTTTTCTGTTTGTTTGTTCGTTTGTTTGTTTTTTCATGGAAAAAGATAAGGTATCCATGTTTATGGCAGATTTTTCTTCCTTTTTTCCACAATCTGGAGTTTCACTGATGTATTACAAAGGAACAGAAGGATCCCATACCAATGTAATCCTGTGGAAATTTCAATGAAAAGTTGTAGATTATCTGACCTTTACCTGCAAATTGATTTATCCTTCAGCTGCACTCCAGTCATTAGGATTATTTCAGATCTGGGTAATCCCTAAAGTCTGCAACCTGTAGAAGAGAGGAACAATGATCCAAATTGACAGTTGGTAAGGTGATTTGCATTAGGATTTGCAGAGGTAAAAAATATTCAGAAAACCTGTAGTATGATAGTAAATATTGTCTAGAATAACCTCTTTTTTCCCCCCAGAATATTTTTTTTGATTTAAAGAAATGCTTTGTCTTAACTTCCTGCTGTAACAGATTTTTCTTGCTTTCACCTGACCAAAGATAACTCCTCATACTTTTCCCACTTCATGATTCTTGGAGTGATAGCACCTTCCAAGGCACTTCTTTTATACATCCTTTCTTCATCTTTTCATGCACCTTTTCACCTTAGATATTAACTGTTTTATAAATAGGGATTTTTTTCTAGGTAGTTTACCAAATTCACCCATTCACTACTTAAAAAAATTATGTAAAAGCCATAGTGATCACCATGACTTCATAAGCAAGCTGATTTTTTCTGTATTCTGCTGAAATATGAGTGAATGGATGTCTTCTGAAGTAAAAACTATGAATACTAACAACAGATACACTGAAAGGATGCTATAAAAAGCAGTTGCATATGTGTGGTAAGCATATACCTCGAAGAAAGAATCAGTTATCTTATAACAGGCATATTCAAGGCCTTTAATTCGTTCATATACAAAACAAGACTAAGAATTCAATATGTAAGGATCAGAGCTGAACTTAAGTGCAGTTGTCTTTTTAATAGCTGTATGAAAATTAGCAACATAGAAGTTGATTGTTTAAGGTCCTCAGTAATGCATGTCATGTATCTGAGTCTATAATTTGGCATCTGGGATGTAGAAACTGTTGTCACCCAAAGATTTGCTTATAATCCAATGATAAATGGCCTAAGAAGTGTCTGTTCGTAGAAATGAAGGATGGTCAAGGAAACAAGCTTGGAATTCTTTATTCTTTTCCCGTTTTGTGCATTAACTCTGATTCTACTGAAGCAGGAACATTGTGACAGAAAGTGCTCTGCTTGGTATTCCAAACGCTTAGAGGTAGATCACAACTCCTGAGCTGCTGAATTTTAGCTCTGTGTAGGTGGAATGTAGCCAAACAATGTCCACATAGTTTGTGCACTAGTGTATAATTAGCCAAGTACTTAAGCTTTCCTTTCCGTTTTTGATCTTTTACATGTGATAGTTAATGTTCTGTACATAAAAATGAGACAAAGTGCTCCCTCCAATTCTTTCAGAATATTTCCATTTATAGAGATGTCAGAGAGCTTTTTTTTTTTTGTTATAATTTTAGGGAACATGAATGTCTGAGCTTCTGAACTGATTAACATCTTGTGCATGCAAATCTAACACAAAAGAATCTATTTACAGCTTGACTTCACAGCAGATTGCTACCATATTAGCAAACACCTTTAAGTTGTTTGAAAAAGTGATGATTTGTTATTTCCTTTAGGCTGTGATTCTCTCACTTATATATGGCTGCTTTTTTCTCTCTTTTAATGATATCCTCATCATCAGCACCACTACCAAAGGGGAAAAAAAAAAAAAATAAAAAAGCAAGTGCCTTTAATAGTAGCTCCCTGGGTGATGGATAATATTAATAAAATAATTTAAGGTGTGGCATGGAAACTTCCTCTTTCAGTCTATCTGTGGTTATCTTCAAGGTTTTACAGATGGCTGCAAGACAACCCATAGAATCTTAATGCAAATTAGAATTTCAATGTGACTATGACTGGGTATGAAGAGAGTGTGCAAATAAATACATCAGAATAAATTAGTAAAGAAATCTGTTTTTAAATGTTTAAAACCAAATTTCTGTTTAACTGTCTCTGCTATACACATATATTATCAATTTAATATTGAATCAATCCAATTTCTGCTGTAGAGGTAAAAATGGATGTGCATTCATTAGCTACAGACACCAATAAAAGGAAAGCTGAATGATCATTCAGACTATTTTACAATCTCATGCCTAGGAGTGGTTATTTTGGGTCAAGGATATTGTGAAGGAGAGGGTAAACAAGGACAAACAAGAAAGCTTGCTCATTTGCTCCTGTGTTGTGCCTGTTCTAAATTTGGGTGTTTTCAGGGAATTCAATCCTAGCATGTTTAAAAGCAGTGCTGAATGAACAAAAGCTTGTCTGGAAAAAGGGGACCAGATTCTTAGTTGATGTGAGTTATCATGGCTGCAGTTATATCAGTTAAGTTATGGGTTGCTATATACAAGATTCTAGAAAACACGTACACATATGTATATTGCATATATGTATATCTTAAAATGTTAAAGAAGAGAAAGGCAGAATCAGATAAATGTTTACATTTTTAATGGGCACGGAGAGTAAATCTAGTCAAAGGTAACACAAATATATTTTTGTAATTAAATATAGCCTAAGAAATATGAAAGTAAAATCTGGTAAAAGTTAAATCATAAAGTTGTAACGTAGTAGAAATTTCCCAGTAGAATACTACACAAAAGAAAGAATAATTTTAGGATTCCACTCATAATTTTAGGAGTCTTAATCTTGGAGATGGATTCTGTTGCACTAGATATTATCCAAGTTCTGTTAAGGCCACACCTGAAGTAGTGTATCAAGTTCTGGGCTCCCCAGTAGAAGAGAGGTTTCGGGAATAGAGTCTGGGGAAGCGCCACAGAGATGCTTAGGGAATTTGAGCATCTCTCCAGTGATGCAAAGACAGAGAGATCTGGAACTGTTCAGAAAAAAGAGAAAAGAAGGCTGGTGGGAACCACACCGATGTCTATGAATACCTAAAGGCAAGGAGAAAAGAAGAGCAATACACTCTTCTTGTGCCCAGTGACAAAGCAAGAGGCAATGGGAACAAATGGAAACTTGGGAGGTTCCTCCTGAATATAGGGAAACATTTTTCTTCCTGTGATGGTGACCAAGCATAGGGACAGGTTGTCCAGGCAGATTGGAAGTCTCCATCCTTGCAGATATTCAAAATCTATCAGCATTTTGTCTAAAGAAACCAGCTCTGTGTGTCCCTGCTTGAGCATGGGAGATTGGTTTAAATGGACTCTAGAAGTCTCTTCCATCCTCAACCATTTTGTGGTGCTGTGAAACAGGGCTGCTAACTGGTGAATTTTTGAAAGTTTGAAGCTGGTTTATGGTACTGGACTTTTGCCACAGTGAAATGAGGACTATTTTAGCAATCCATTTTAATTTATCTATTAAAAGATCTAAAACTCAAGGAAAATAAATTACTGTCTTATGCTAATGTGAGAATTAGTCTTATACTTTATTTGTAGTGGAACTTATACTTGTGCAAATAAAATGCAAAGAATGTAGCTGAGCTAACTAACGTGCTAATTCCCCTCAACAGCAGAAGAAACAAAACTGATGAAATGAGATTTCACTGAATGAAAAAAATTCCAAGACTGAGGAAGCCAGTGTTTCTAAGAAGGATGTGAAATAACCAGACCTAAAATTGAAGCTAGTGCTTGGATGTGAACCTTACCATTCCTCTTTCCTAAGTGGTCTATTTTCAGTAGATTACAATATTAAGACCATTCTATGCTAATAAGAAGATACAAAAATATTGTGTACACACACATAACACATATACTTCTGTTACAATGAAGTACCTTAAAGTACAACAAAGCATGAAGAGTAGGATGGAAAGAGCAATCAGAGGGAGAAAAGCTTCTGTGAGAGGCTGACATCACAGCTTTTTCAGGTAGCTCTTGAACAGACTGAATATGGAAGGGAAGAGCAGGTGTTCATCTGAAATAAGGTCACCAACGAATAGAATACCAGACACAGTTTGCTAAAATTGGGTCTGACTCATTTTGGAGCAGTATGAAACATTTTTTATAAAAAGGACCCGTTTTCAAAAGGAATTTTTTTCTCCAAAGAGCTGGTTGGTCAGTCTGCTTTTAGAATATCATATGAAGGGGCAAGTTGTTGAGAAGTGCTGTTACTAAGCCATTCAAACTTTCATTGTAAAACCTTTGCACTTCCTGTCTTCATGAGAGTAGTGACGGTTAGCTAGTATGATAAAATGATGCTCAAGTATTTTGTCTTTTCAATTATCTTATATTCTATTCGACCACTCTTCAATCTATTGTATGCGTACAGAGAATTAAAATGTATCAAAATATAGTTTGTGGTTTATCATTGTCAAAATATAATGGAACTGTGATTAGTATAATAAAAGCTGAAAGCACTGAAACCCAGTAAATAATACTGAATCTTCAAGAAAATTCCAAATTCAGACTTCCTGGTTGTTTACAAAACATAACCCTATGTTTATTGCCATACACAAGCACAATGCTAAACAATTTTTAACAAGAACAGACCTTAGTGATCAGAGATACAACAAAGAAGGATATATTAGACTGTTTTATAAAATATAATTTCTTCTATTTTCCTGTCTGAAAAATATGGCTATTAATCAGCCAGACATTGTGTGTTACCTAAACACTGAATTAAGTCAATCAACGAAGAAAAGAAGGTAGAGTATCAGAGATAAAAAAGCTTGAACACCTTGTGATGCAGAAAAAATTGATTAGGAGAGTTTTGAGGTCCAACTAAGCAAACAGTTTCCTTTGTGGTGCTTCTTCTGAATCCTTATCACTCATCTGCTGATGTCCTTTGCCAGCCTCTCATTCTTAATGTTAGCTCTCAATAAAGTCTCTCAAGATGTTTGGTTTATTCAAGTCTGTTTAAGCTCAAATAGCTGTTTCTCATGTTGACCTGGCTCTTTTTCTTCTCAAGTTAAGTTTTAATTTTTGAGATTTCTCTATCACAAGAACTGAATAATGCTTTTTTAGCAAAGCAAAATCTAATAGGGCGTTACAAAGCAAGGGACATAGCCTTTTTCTTATGCTCCTATTTGATTTGGAAATATCAGATGATGTGTTAAGCAGCTCTTTAAAAATCTTGCAGATATGACTGGTATCACCTTTATTGACATTACTCCTAGGTATTCGTATTTTATTACTCTTTTCAAAATGGAAAAAAGTTCTCCTTTGTAGGATCAAAACTGGAACAGTAAAGATGAAGAAAACCCATGTCTCTGCATTATTCTGTAAATCCTAATTAATTTTTTTTTAAAGCAAATTACTAACTTTTCTAATATCTTGTCATATTTTTCATTGAGACCATTTTTACATTTCAATTTTACATTGACTTACATTTCACCCTCAATTTTGATGTTTTTAAAGCACGCAAATTAGCTGCTAATACAGTTATGCTATATCCAGGAATATTCTCAGTTCTGTTGCTGCGTGTTCAGTTACTGATAAATTATAGAGGAGATCATCCCAAGTATGATGTCTTTTATGTCTGATGAGAAAATGCAGCTGCATGGTTCACACTCAGATAAGATTAAAATATCTATATTGTGCTGGGGAATTTTCTTGCTAGCATGTTGAAGAAATCTGTTGAGCTTATGTTAAAGTCATTCATAAAGTTGGTGATGGGATTACTGATGATGCCCATATTCAGGATTAATTTTTCATACAAAATAAGAGAGATTGTTCTTATTAAGGATGGCATTACATTTCCTGCTGTTTAAATGCGTAAAATGTTATGTCTAAATTAAAATTCTTAACCTATTACTACCTGAACTGATAATTAGTAAAATTCTTTACAAATTCCATTATCTATGTAAAACAATAAGTGGCAAACCAAAAATTCATTACTTTTCTTTTAAAATGCAAATATGGGAAAAGTGAGATGATATAAGTACTGACTATTTGAATTTGCCTTTAGGAAGGCTTACTCAGGAGATGAACCTGGATTTGTTAAAAATCTTTTGTCTCTCATGGAATTCCCTTAGAGCCCAAAAATATATTAATTTGACCCAAGGGTAAAATTCTAACCCATTGTAACAAAATATAAGGCTGCTTTGGCTTCAGAGGTTACCACTAAATTATTGTGGTTGTCTACAGAAAAAAATTCTGAGAAGCATGAATATAAATGCTTCTAATTTGTTTATATTGTGGCATCTTAATCTGAAATCATCTTGCTGTTCACATTATTTTCTTCAAGTACATGTTATGTACTTTGACATTTTCATGAAGTGTCTTGTTTGTAGGAGTGAATCTGGATGTCTTGATATATTTCTTAAAAATCTCAAGGAGTTTTATTACCAACATGCTATAAAATTTCAAGCATGATGTAGCAGTTTCAATTCTTCTATTTATCTTTGCCTCTGTATTTCAGTCGGTCATGTCCTCAGCCTCCATTCTCTGACAAGTCTATGGACCTTGGTTTCTATCTGGAGATATGGTTTGTTTAGTTAGCAAAAGCACTCAGCTGTATGCCAAACCCATAGTTATTATTTAGAACAAACAATGTTGAAAATGCAGTGCTTGTTTTTTGAGTACTTATTTTGGTTCTGTTTGAAGGCACTGAGCCAAAGTCACAAACAATATGAAAAGCTATAATTCTATTGGTGTTGGTACATTCAATCCTCTAACTCTGAGGCTAGATTGGCCCATTGCCTATGCATTTCAACTTTCAGAGGATCTGATACCAGAGCAATCGACACAAAATGCATTTGCCTGTCAGTCTTTTTCAATTTCTCAACAGTCAGTATGGTATATTCTCTATAGCTGTAATTATAGTTCTCAAGGGATAGTCAAGACACAGAGCTTCCACTTCAGACAATGCTTGTTGCCTCAGGGGGAAACAATAAACATGCAGATATTCTTAGACAGCCACTGGCACTCACAATATCTGTTCCTAGATGTATAGGATCATAATGCTGACGAATTGTATGGGTTTTTTTATATATATTTTTAATATAGTTGCCAGCAGTCTCAAACCACAAACTAGTCCAAAGGCTGAATTAATTTATAAACTTCATCTAAGATAGTATCAATAGCCTAATGAAATGGTAAAGAGAGTTGTATAAGAAGTTTACAAATATGCATAGGCTGCACAATTAATTTCAAAGTTACCCTTCTCTGCCTGGTAAATAAACACTTTTAGGTTGGTAGGTCTAAACTGAAGGTGAGAGATGGAGTCTGCTGAGGTTCCCCTTCTCCTGCATCAGAACTTGACCATGCATTGGGAAAAGCACAGGCACCAAAATGGTCCTCTGGTGCTGTCCTACATTCTCCTTGAGGATCAGCCAACTTTATGCAATACTGAGTAGGAGCAAATGCTGGAACATCTTAGCACAAATATTCGAGGGCTCTATTCTCATGAAATACAGCTGAGTGCAGAAACAAAAGACTGCTGTTAAAGGAATCGTTGTGCTATAGGAGGCTTGCATGCAGGCAAGGTGGGCCTGGATGCCTGGTCTTGGGTGCCAGCCCACCAGCTCGCTGGCTACTGCAGATAAGACCTGGGTAGCAAAATGAGCTGCCCTCTCCCTCCCCCTCTGCATGTGACAGTATGACCTGGCTACAGGAATCAGAGATGGAAATGGAAATGTTCTGTCATTCCTTGTCATAAACAACGGCTGTTCGGAAGAAATTGAAAAAGGTTCTAAAGTGGAGGCAAAAGTGCATTCCTATTATAAATGTCATTTATTTAAATACCAGGATCACTGAAAGGGTATTTTTTCATTTTCTTGCTTTTGAAAAATTGAAGGAATATGTCAGAGAGTCTCACCTCAATGATCACAGTACAGAAAGCAAGGAAACAAGAGGTCAACTGGCAGTTGTCGGTTTTCCCATTACATTATACATCAGAAAATGAAGCTCTCTGTGATTTGCCATTTGTGTTGTTTAATCCTTTCATCCAGTTTTTAAAAATTCACTTAAAAAGAGTATTTAAATTCACAAATCATTAATTCTGTCAGAATGTAAGTAAATTAGCATAATTAATAATTGAATTGTTATGCATTCTTGTTCTGAAGGTACTTTGAGTACTGTTGCTAAGCCATGTTTTTCAGGCACTGTAATAGTTATCAGTACAATAGATTATTTATCCAGTGCATTTGTTTAAGATTTTGTTCTTTTAATAAAGGTAAGAAACTGAGGGGCTGATTATTTTTGTTGTCTTAGCTGGAGATTATGAAATGGATGACTTTTTTCAGAGTTGTGTTAGAATAAGCATGGACACACTTTACAGGAGTCTGTACCTTTTCCATTCACAGAATTCCCACAGAAGCAGTGATCCTAGTAACTCCAACACCTTAAAAATACTTGAATGACTTTTTTTTCAGATGTTACTGTGATCAGCCAAGCTTCTGTGTGACTAGAGTGAAGGAAGAGTGAAAGGTCTCTTGCATCTTTTCTTTGAAGCCATACATCTTCCTCTTCATGTGACTTTATGTGTATTTCTTTATGTTCAGGGCAGAAATAGTTTTTTAGGATGAATGCAGGCTGGCAAAGAAAAGAGGGATTGTCTGGAAGCCCCACATGGCCTACATTTATAAAAATGATGACGAAAATGAGGACAGATGTGAAAAAAGGCTCAGGTATTTTTTTAGGGACATTTGCTCCACTCACTGCTCCTGTAGATAACTATGAATGAAAAAGTTAGGGGATTAGGTTCTGAATACTCAGTATTGCAATTCTTCCACTGTATATTTTCCTGTGTGAGTAGTTCACCATTCTTTCACTCAGGCAAGAGAGGACAGGGAAAGAAAACAAGTTAGAGGTTTGCTGTGTTTGAAAGATGAGCTTTGCAACAGGAGATGTGTACCACAGCTGAAAAACAAGGGGGATCAAATTAGGGGCTACGAAAAGATGTATAAAATACCTGTCATCAACATTTGTTTGCCTTATCTAAATTCAGAAGCTAAAAGTAACCCAGTCCTGTCCAGAAACTTAGTGGATTTCAGGTGAATTTTCCTAAAGTTGTGACATATTTTTAACCATTGAGAAGAGTTTTTTTAGTTAATAAGAGCATGGTAGCTTTTCTTCTCAAGATCTCATCTGCACATCAAGATAAGACACAGGAGGATACATGTGCTGTGCGACACAAACGAGGATTATTAAACTAATTGTTTATGAGTTGGTCAAAGTAACCAGAAGAACATCTTATGTTCTTTAAATGAAGAAGACTGCAAATTTTTTTTTTTTTTAATTTTTAAGAGTTAAATAATTAAACAATGAAATAATTGAAAAAAAAAAATTGTGTTTCTCCCAGTTTTACCACTAGCCAGCAATCAGATAATTCCCCCTTATGAAAAGAAGAAGTGGAGTGATTTTAAGGATTTAACTTCTTTTACAGGACTTCAACTACCTAAGATTGATAATGTGATTGCAAGGTTTGAGAGTCTTATTGATCATACAGAGTTTGAACTTTTTCAGAATTACTTTGCAAAATACTTAAGAACTCCCACGGGACTAAAATGTATAGAACTTGAACTAAATGCATCGTTTGTTTTTGAATACCAATTTAAAGTACCTGATAAGAAAAATGGAAAAAAAATCATTTTAATTCAAAAAGATTTTAAAATTTTGGTAAATTCAGTTTTGATTATGAATGTCTGCAATTTTTAAATTAATTGTAAAAATTAAATTAAAATTTGAAATTATATTGGAAAGACATAATTTAAATAACACCAGAAGAGTAGTTGGCTACTCCTTTGGCTTTAGTGGGAAGTTTGGGTTTGTTGCATTCATTTTCAGCTCTCCTTCATGGATTACTGAATGTTTCTGGGCTGTAAAGCTGTCTTTTCCACCACTTCTCCAAATTGTGCTCTTGGGCCAGTTTCAGGGAGCGTGCATAACTAACTTCAATCACTTCAGTACAAATAAAATAAACTGGTGGAGTCTTTCTTCCCCCAAGTCAATAGCTGTGCAACTGCATGCCTCCTTTTATTAATCTGATTGTACATATTGCTTTACCCAGAAAAACCTGCTTTATATGCTTATCTTCGCAATATATTTTTGCTTTGTCTTCCCTAGTCTTAAGCCATATATATATTTCTTCCTCAGAAACCATCTTCCAGAGAAAACTAGAACTAAACTTCTTTAAGAGCTGCACCTTTCAAAATGACCCACTGCAGACAGACTCAGCCGCTTTAATTTGGTTTTACCTTCTTTCAGCAAAACAGAGATCACAATTCAGTAATCTGCTGGCAAGAAAAAGAAACAGTGACAACATTAAGCACTCTGGGCTTCTCAGAGAGCATTCAGAGTATAAAAATAACCAAGTTCATATTTGTTTATTTTGGCTTTTAGTTTTAGAACAGTTTAAGTCCACTGGAGTGAAATTTTCAAATTCTCTCCTGCAACTAGGCATCTGCATGTATATTTTATTTACAAGCCACATGGCCTTCTCCCTCAAAATGCTCATGCATTCTTCTAAGAGCTAAAAGTCACAGAAGAGGCTACAAAATATGTCATAAATCCTGATAACAAATACGAAATGTGCAACTTCCCTTCGACTGACTATTCCTTCCCTTTACTGGGGATGGAAGGAAAAAAAAAAAAAGAGGGTATAATTGCAGTTCTTAACACAGTCATTTTATTTTCACTTCTGCCCCAGCAAAGGTGAGACTAAGGACAGTTTATCACAACAAATAACCTGTTGCTAAACAGGAAGCTTTACTTAACTCAATCAATCTCACATACAAAATTGAAGTTCCCCTTTGATTACATTGTTTATTCTCATTGTATGAGTTGTTTTTACACTTAAGTGACTTCAGAACTGAACCTGCAATAAAGACAGTGTGAGTGAGGATACTGTTTTAGAGGCTTACAATATGTTTATTTTAAATGGAAGAAAATTCTAGAAGAAACCCTTCACTTTCTTACAGCAAGTGGAACTGAAGCTGAGAGGGAGCAGTAATTCTACTTCTGCCACTGCAGAATGGGAGCCGGGGGCATGGGGGGCAATACTAGAGGAAAGAAAATTTGAAATCTGTTTAAACAGCAGAGACTATGAAAGCCAGCTTGCATAACAGGCTAGAACTATACAGACACTTCAAGGTGTGCAGCCCTCTAGTGTTTTAAGATCAAATACTGTGAACAGTAGGATCCAACAGCTTTTCTCCAGCTAAGAGAGCTTTCTGCTGTGCCAAACAACTTTTGCATTTTCATTCCCAGCTGAAGTGTAGCAATGAAGAGACCTGATTCAAGTAAATTACTCACGCATCAGCTGCTTGCCTGTATGTCACTTATATGGAACAAGTTACAAGTTCCAGCAGCTTTTATAATCAGTGCAGCAGCTCACCGAAGAAGACATACTCTGCACAGATTTTGTCATTTATTCGGTCAGTTCCATACTTGCCAGATATGGTATAGTCACATAAGATCTCTTTATATTATGATGCTTTGCAATAATTCTGGATTTCACTGAATTTCATTGAAATAGGTACAACCATACTTTTTTACTTTCAAGAATAAATTTGACCCATTGATCTAATTTGGTTCATTCTTTTTCATCAGACACTTAATATACCAACTTTCTGAGGCAAAATGTTTCTATAGAGGTGCATACTCACCTGTTCTTGAAACTTGAAATAATCATTTGTCCCCTCAAAACAACCCCAAGCCCAAGTCCCAAATGTGGCAGGAGCATATCACACAGAGCCCCCAGTACTGCTGGCCAGTGTGTGTCTGCTGACAGCCTTTCATGCCCCTATTTTCGTGTCTTACAGCAGCACACCATGGCTGTGGCAGTGTGCTGGTTTTGGCTGGAGAAGAGTAGTTAGTTTTCTTCATAATAGTTGGTATGGGGCTGTGTTTCGGATTTATGTTGAAAACAGTGTTGTAACATAGAGATGTTTAGCTATTGTTGAGCAGTTTTCACACCGAGCCAAGGCCTTTTTTCTGCCTCTCACCCTACCTCACCAGCAAGGAAGCTAGGAGTGCACAAGCTGGGAGGGAGACAACTGGAACAGCTGACCCCAACAGACCACAGGAGCATTGCATACCATATGGCATCCTGTTCAGCATATAGGGCTGGGGGAAGAACAAGGAAGGAGGGAATGTTCAGAATGATGGTATTTGTTTTCCTAAGTCACCATTCCCTGTGGTGGAGCTCTGCTGAAGATGTCTGAACCTGACTGCCCATGGAAAGTAGTATACAAATTTTTTGTTGTGCTTTGGTTTTCCTTTCCTGTTTAACCTATACCTATAGGTTTACCTATATCTCAAGCCATACATTTTCTCACTTCTACCCTTATTGATGCTCTCCCCATCCCACCAGGAGGGTGTGACCCAGCAGCTTTGTAGGGCTGAGCTTCCTGACAGGGTTAAACACAACAGGTGGGTGCACCGTGACCTAGGGCTGCACCTGTGGGGGCAGAGAGAAGGATGAGTCCCCTTGGCCAACAGACAGAGGTCCTAGCCCAGGAACCAGGCCTGGGCTGTGACCATGTAGGGCCATGAGCCCTGGCTGAGCAGGTATCTTTGGGGACCCCACCACAACAGCCCACAAACAGGTCTGTGAGGTGAAGCCTTGGCCTGGCGACTGAGACACTGCCCACAGAGACTTGCTGGGATATGCTACCCCCAGGTGAGTGATTGTCTTTCTACTGGATGTCCCTCCGTGATCCTATGGCCCTTTGGGTGGAGCAGCCCAATCTGCTGGTTCCCCTTGGGCTCTGTGTCAGGTTGTGAGTGCGTGCTTTGGTCCATTGTCCTTGTCCATGTAGTAACAATATGCCCAGCAGGCACAGGGAGCTCATAGCCTGTTAAACACCATGGGACACATCATGGTCACCCTTGCTATGTGGTTTTGGCCACTGGTTTTGGTTTTCAATCAAAGTTTGTCTGATTTTGGTACCGGAGTGGAGCTGGTTTTGCACACCTCTGTGATACCCGTGCAATTCAGCACTTTAGCGACTCAAGAAACACAAGGTGAAAACAGTAACAGTAAGGAGACTGACATGGCACATTTTCTTTATTGCCTTAGAGCAGGAAGGACATGTTTTCAGGGCAGAGCCTGTTGCCCTGAATGCAGTATTTACACTGTTGCATGCAGTTATGGTATTATGTGCTTTAAAAAATCCTAAAATGAAAAAACACAAAACCAAAAAAACCCACAAAACCCCAAGTAACAAAAGGATGCTTATAGGTAGCAAAGTAAAGAAATGTGATTTAATGCAAATTTACAAGTAATGAAAAATAAGTGTAATTACCTAAATACACACTTAAAGATAATAGTTTCCTGTGTTAACTATTTTTCTTTTGAAGTTTTGGCTTTGTAGAACAACTTTGAGTGCCTAACTTTGAAGGGAATTTTTTTTCAACATAAAGTAGTGAAGAGGTACATTCACAGCCGGTGTGTTAGTCTCATGTGCCACAGTAACAGGGTATTTAAGAAGATACATATAAAAAAGAGTTGATAAAACAATACCCTTAGACTGATTTGTTTTCCAAGATGTATTTATAAATATGTGGTTGAAAACCATTTTATGCATCATATTACTGTGAGAAAAAGAGGTGCTGAAGATATCAGGGAGAGCAAAATAATTCAGTTTAATTTTTTTCCCATGTTGAACAAGGAAATCAGAACCTTCTCAAGTTCCCGAGTAAATCTCTGAGTGTTGACTCTGTGTGTGGGGTGTTTTATCTGTGATGTTGGTAGCCTAATGGCAAGCATCATAAAAGCTATACANAAAAAAAAAAAAAAAAAAATAAAACCAAATCGTTTGCAGAGCATATACAGTCACTCAGAGCAACAGAGGGGATTGTTCTAGGACAAGTGACAAAGTTTCTCCTGGTATATACTGATTTGTCACTTCCCTTGGGAAATAAATACGTCAATGCATTCGCTGCCTTATGTGTAATAAAATACCCTTCCAGCCAAAGAAACAAATAAGTGCTTCCCACTCCACATAATAAGAAAAACTGAAGTCATACTTTTTGTCTCCAAGCAATCTCTCAAATAAGAAGCAGTGTCCTGTAATTTGATTCAGTTAAGCACTAACCTCCATTCCATTATTCAGGAATGTCAAATCTAAGCTTCTGGGAGAAGGATTTTGAGCAAGAGTGTTTTTAGTGGGCACAGTTTGTCTTGATTTCGCATGCAAAGTGAGAAGAAATGAGGCCCAGTGAATCTGAAATCAGTGCATAACCTGCACATGTGGGTTTGCACCTCTCGAGGTGAGCAGGGCCCATAAAACGGTGCAGTCACATACTAGCAGGGGGTGCATGATGACTTCTCACTGCAGAGAGTGTTCCTTCAGTGTCCAGCAAATCCACAAATTCAGCTTTATATTCCAACACGGTTCTCTGCAGTGAAGACAACAGCATAGGTGGACTGACTTACTCTCTGCTTAGTCCAGGCCATCCATCTCTTCCACTTTAGTATTCCTGGAATGGAAGAACTTAAGCAAAGATGGTTTGTGACTTTCTCGGTACTGCAACATTGAGTTTCCATCTGTTTTACTTCTGTAGAAGAACGCATATTAGTGCTACCCCAATGAATATAGCTAACTGTGTGTTCAGTCTGCCTCTTCAGGTGTGCTTTATAGGAAGAGCTTGGCTGTGCTGGAGTATGGTCGATTGTTTCCATACTTCTCTGTTTAAAGAAAATTTGGTGGAACTCAATTCATGTGGGTTGAGTAAAACGCAAGTTGTTGTTGGTTGGGGTTTTTTTGGTTTTTTTTTTGTTTTTTTTTTTTTGTTTTTTTTTGTTTTTTTTTAAGTTTGGGGGGATTTTGCAGTCATTGGCAGTGTTTAAAAAAAAGAGGTAATAAAATGTAATAAAAATTGGCCTCAAAAATTGTATTCTCTGCAAAATGTTATGAATTATCAAGCTGAGTTTCAAAAGCTTTTTATTTAACAAGACAATACTGTATTGATCAGAAAAGTGTAACTAGCAGCCATTTTTTTGTATGCTTAAATTAAAAAATAAACAGGAAGAGGAGAGAACTGTTCTGCTTAGTGCCAATCATTAATCGTTATGTTTCCTTTTATTGTGGCTTTTGAGGGTTGATTTTTGTTGTTTGTTTTGGTTTTGTGATTTAGTTCTGTTCCTTTTTAGAAATTTAGTTCACTTATTCTGTGTAAGTAAAGATGGGGAAAAATAATTGTAGAGTATCTGTTATATTCAAGAGATAAATTTTTCCTTTCCAGTTATTACTTGTTACTTGACAGTGTCTTAGTTCACAGTGTCGCAACTTGAAAGCTTTGCAGTCATTTTAGACCTTTGAAATGTCTTCATGAATACTTAATTCTGCATTTGTAGGAGAAGAGTCTGTGCTGGAGAGCTCTGTAGTATCGTTCAATCTGTGGCCTCTAGCTCTCAGTGCAGATTGTGCAAGGCAGCAGAATAAATTAGTATTACTTTGAAACGTTTGTCCACTAGAATGTCACCCCTTTTGATCCTTGCACAGAGCATACAAAATAGCAGCAGATGCAGACAGTGATGTATGTTCCACTGTGGTTCTCCCAATTATTGTCATGAAGCTCTCTTGCCTGCATTGATGTTTTGTGAGGAGAACAGAAAACAGCCGTGGTTCCAGAATGTATGTGTGTGATGAATGTCATTTATTTTCATTTCTTTGTTCCTTTGTGAAGGAAGTGACTGGGTGGAAGTGAGGTAGATTTATTTGCTTGTGTAGGGAAGATACCAGAACAGAGGATAGAGAGCATGTGGCAGCTAAGCCTGAAGAGCCTGACATACTGAAAAGTGAAGGGAGCAGATATGATGCAGAAATAAAAACTTCTGAGGGATGCAGAGGGTACTGTGCAGAGTGTGCTGAAATCCAGATCGAGTCATTTAGTCTGAAACCAAGCCTAGGGAGAAGGAATTGCTTTCAAATATATGGCTTGGATAAAGCAAATAGGACATTCTTTACAATCCTCTTTTATTTCTGTTTTACTGAACTGGTTCTGAGATTTCTCTGTTAAAAATATTTACTCTAGTGTTAGTTCAAATAGAGATTTGCTTTAATGATTAAGAACCTGTTCAAGTGTTTTAGATACTCTTTATCCTAAAAGGAAGTACCATTTCAATATAAGTAAAAGTAGTACTTCAAAGGTCTGGATGCCTTTGGCTCTTGTCACATCAGATTGAATTTTTCAGATCAGAAATATTTTGGGGTTTTTTTGGGGTTTTTTTGTTGATTTTTGTTGTTGTTGTTGTTGGTTGGTTGGTTGGTTGGGTTTTTGGGGTTTTTTTTTGGTTTTTTGGGGTTTTTTTAAGCAACCTCTGTGAATTACTTGCTCTGAAAATTAATTCTGTAATCATTTGCTATTAGAACCAGGCAGATGCAAATCAAGAATGGCATAGCATCTACCCTAGATTTTTTCCCTTTTCTTCCCCCCCGCCTTTTTTTTTTAATTGTGTAGACTTTATTTTCCAAAAAGGAAGAAAAAAATCCCCAAACCAGAATGAAACCACAAACAACAAAAAACCCCCAAACCAAGCAAGATGCTGCTCTTTATGCGTGTTAGAACCAGTGTCTTGAAGACCGTAATATGCTTTCAGAAAATGTGAATATAAGTAGTAAGGAAAAAAGGAAGGAAAAAAGGATGTATTATTTTTTTCTGCCTTTTAATAACTTCCAACAGAATTAGCTTCTTTGAGCTACTCATGCATGGCATACTTAATGTACTGAATGCCATGCTGTTCAGACAAACCAGAACCCATAATAAAAACAATTCAATTAGACAAGACACTTAACCACTTTACCCTTAAGTGTAAATTGATACGTGAACTGAACTCAGTGGAATTTTCCCACTGAGCTCAGTTATGCTGGAATAGATGAAATGTCACTGGTTTGTGTACATCTTCTTAAAGTGAGGGGTTTGGCACGTACCACAGCAATCCTGGCAAACATTCCCTCTCACCCTTTTTTTGCTTTTGAATTTCCTGAGGGTCCTAATTAATACAGTTGGTAAGAAAAGCAGTCACAGTCTATTGGCACCCCAATGGGCTTTCATCAGAAAGGAGGCCAACTTCTTGCCTCTTTTTGATCCTTAGTTTATTGGCCACAATATATGATTTGGATCTGAAGCCTTTATTTTTTTCAAGATTTCTGTAATTACAAATTCCTTGCCAGACAACTCAATTTTTAAAATTTCATACTGAGTTAGTGTCCCTACAGTGATGTCCCCTTTTTGGGGAAAAGTTAGGGACTTTTGTGCTTACAAGCACTCTCTTGGGTCACAACCAAACATCTGCCTTCTTAGCTTCAGAACACCTGGGACACACAAAACCTAGTATATTTACACAAGTTATTGGCTCTACATACTTATGAAATAGAAGTTTCAGAGCTCAAGTATAAGTTTGAAGTTGGCTGTATAACAATGGCTTGTTTACAAACCTCTTTTTTTAAAAAACCTTAGTTCTTACTTTGACATTTGTTTGCATAGGTTTAAAAGCTTTTTAGAGGAGGTAATCTTGACTAATCTTGTTTTACATATTGGAATAGAGGGATGTAGCTCTCCTTGCTTCACTGAGCAAACCAGTAGTAAAGTTGCAATTAGAAATTCAGACTTCCTGTCAGGCTGCCTATGTTAGGTCCTATTTACAGGCAGTAATATAAAATAAAAGTTGTCTCAATGAAAATTGCCTGTTCTGGGTGGACTATTATTAATGTTGTGTATTTTCAGAGGCTTGTGCCCTTTGACATTTACGCACAGGCATCACAGTTTTTAATAGGTGCATTACATAACTAGCAACACCAAATGCCAAGTGGCTAGAAATTAATGGGGTTTATGGTAAAGACAGTTGTGTAGCAGACTTTGGCTCTTGTCCACGCTTCTTTACCATGGAAAAAGCTGAGAGAGCTGGGCCTGTTCAGTATTGAAAAGAGACAGCTGAGACAGGACCTTATCAATGCCTATCAGCATCTGAAAGGACGATGTCCAGAGGATGGAGCTAGACTCTTCTCAGGGGTGCTAAGCAATAGGACAAGAGATAAAGGGGGAGAAACTGATGCGCAGGAAAAAGCACCTGAATATGAGGAAGAACTTCTTCACTGTGTGTGTGACTGTGCACTGGAACAGAGAGAAACTGTCTGAATGCAATCCTATGTGCTCTGGGATGACCCTTCTTGAGCAGGGAAGTTGGACCAGATGACTCTCAGTGGTCCCTTCAATCACAACAATTCTGTGATTCTGTGAAAGAGGGAAAAAATCCCAGCATGGAAGAAGGTGGAAGATTGGCAGTAATTAATAGGGATAAAGACTTGTTACCAAAAATTCTGGAGGAATATGTGACCACGCCTGGGAGCATGAGAAGTCCAAGGCTTAAGTGGTCACATGGAGAAGGGTAGTTCATTTACACTGCAGCATTATTTGAGTAAAAGAGGAAGGACGTCAGAATGCAGCAGTGACATGGACAGTAGATCAAATGAAACTGAGAAATTAAAAGCTAAATGGAACAACTCTTATTTTCTTAGTAAGGCTGTGTGACATTCCTGATTAATTTTAATGTGAACCAGAGTCAAGGTTTTCCATGTAAGTTGTCACTAAATCAGTGACAAACCAAAGTTCAGTTATAGTATCTTTTTCTGTACAGAGCAAGAAGAGTGTACATCAGAGCATTCCCAATCCAAAACCAGCTGATGAGGAAGTTGCTGCTAGCAAATGGGACAAGAAAGCAAATTTTAATAGTGTACAGTAATTTCATGACTATAAGGTGCACCCTTTTGACTAAAATTTTCCGCCGAACCTGGAAGTGCGCCTTATAGTCCAGTGCACCTTATATAATGTACAAAGTTGTGACATTTGCTGACCCGGAAGTGCGAGCCCGCAACAGTCCCAAGCCAAGCAGAGCCTGCCTGGTGGCAGCATTGGGGCAGCACCGGGCCAGGGGGAAAGCTGGAGGTGGCGGAGTAGCCTGGGCGAGGGGGGAAAGCCAGCAGCATCGGGACAGTGGCGGCATGGCGCAAGCCCACCGGCATCGGGGCTGCGCCGGTACGGGGGAAAAGCCGGGGGGCATGGGGCTCCCGGCGCAACACGGGGCACCTGGAGCGCCATGGCAACGCGGGGCTCCTGGAGCGCCGGGGGGTGCGGGGCTCCTGGAGCTGCATGGGGCTGCTGGAGCACCGGAGCGGCGTGGGGAGGGAGGGAGCGGGCTGCCACAGAAGCCGTGAAACCACGGCCACTTCAAGCCACTGCGAAAACGCGGCTCCCCACAAGCTGCCGCGAAACCATGGCCACTCTGAGCCGCCGCAGCCCCAGCGCTGCGGGAGCCCTGTGCCACCCCGAGCCACAGGAGCCCCGTGCCGCGAGGGGGAGGCGGCACCACAGCACCACAGAGGTGCGAGGGGGAACGGCACGGTGGCAGCGCCGAGCCACGGGGGACAGGCGGCATGGTAGCAGCGCCGAGCCGAGCGAGGGACAGGCGCACGGTGGGAGCACCGAGCTGAGCGAGGGAACGACACGGTCGCTCCGTGGAGCTGCGAGGGGAAGGGGGCCCTGCGGCTACGCTGAGCTGTGCCAGCCAGCACCAGGGACAGGCGGGAGTGCCAGGGCCCATTGCATGGGGAGGGCGCCTAGGGCTGCCTTTGAAAGCCTACGCCGATCTGTGAAAAATGTTTGCAAATTGAGCACCTGCCAGTAAACTCCACGATTGCAGGATTCTGTTACTATTCATTATTTTGTTGCGTATGGCACGACTCCTCACTGCAAAAAAAAAAAGTGCGCCTTATAGTCTGGTGCGCCTTATGGTCGTGAAATTAATGTAGTTAGTCCGGGGTCTGAATGTGAATTGAGCAAGTCAAATTTAAGAGTATAGGGTGTATAGGGCACAGCATGCAGCCAATTTCTTCCAGCCCCCTGGGCTGCATTTCTCCAGAGAAAGATCAAGCACTTGGCAGTGGAAGGAAAAGATGATGTACTTAAAAGGGAGGCTTAAAAGTGTATCAATCTAGGTTCCATTTAACCTCCACGACCTTTGTGAAGACAAGCAGCAAAGTAAGGAGTCAACAAAGAGAATGGAAAAGGAAGGATAACTTAGTCAAAAGTGGATAAAGGACAAAATGACAAGGACATGAGTGAAGATGATGTGTGGAGGGAGGATGGCCCAAGGGAGAGAAGGAACCATCTTTGGGAGAAGTGTAGAAGAAGATTCCTTTTATAATTTTTCACTGTGCAGTATCTAAAGCTCACAATAAATACTTCATTATTTTAGTATGTACTATTATTTCTTGTAGTACTTACTAAAAGGTTCACATTTGAACATCTGGGCTTGTGCCTGCCCTGCTGCAGTGTCATAGATAGGGGGTGAAGGTGGGCACCCCCATCTCACCTCTTCCTGGAGCAGGATGGTTTTCCTGGGCTGCAGGCACAGCATGGATGAGACAGATGTGGGTGAGGCAGGGCTGGGAACCACACAGGTTCCAAGGCTCAGGGTGGGGTGAGGTGTGCCGGAGTGACCAGGGTGATTCAGGGCTCTTATGGCAGGTGGCTACCAGGGCACATCTCAGAGGTACCACTCAAAAATAGAAAGGTAGAAGAAGTGGCTGCTAGGTGAATAGTTCAGAGAGGCCATTCATACTGCTACTGTGTCCTTTCTCCCGGCTCAGGACCTGTCACATATTTAATCATCTTCATTATTTTTCTGTTTCCACTGGATGGACTTTTTTCTTAATTCTTTTTGAGACAAGGAAAGAGCATAGACTATTTAAGGGCACTGTTTTTAAAGGCTTTATTTTCATCATTGTTCTCTCCTTTAATACTTTGAATTCTTTAGGCCTTAATAATATTGCTGGGCTTTTTGACTACTGTTGTACATGGAACAAACGGTTTTATTGAACTGTCCAAAATACTTTCTACATCTTTCTCTCTGAATAGGTGCACTTAATTTAGAACCCATTTGTACACAGGGGGAAATTCACATTATTTCATCCAGTGTATATTGCCACTTGACTACACTGAATTTTATCTGTTGAGTTTCTTAAATACATAACTTTATTCAGCTTTTCTGAAGTTCTCCCAGGTCTTCTCTAATCTTGAGAAACCTACATCACTTTGAATGTGAGTTTTAAAGGTTCCATTAATACCCTAAATGGTTTTTAATTTTTTGTTTTGTTTTGGGATTGGCAAGGCAATATCAGAGGTACATTGAGAATACCTTTGTTCAGCAGAGCTGCAGTAATTGCTTCTGTCTCTTGTAGTTTGAAGAAAGTGAAATAAAGTGAAAATACCCATTCATAACAAGAAAATGTAAAGTCAAGTAGGCACAAAGTTTTTAATATTTAATTTTCCACATTATAAAGCAGACTCTTCTTCTCTGCCTTCCCATAAATGCAAAAATGGATAGGATTAATTAAACATTAAGCCATTATTCTTCCAAAAAGAAAAGTCCTTGCTGGTCATGCTTGATATAATATATTCCCAAGGTGATCTTTCCCTCATCTGAAGTTTCTCCATCATTGGTTTAAAAATATTAATAATAAAAGAATAAATATTTTGTTATCATATTGCTCTTATCATTTTTTACTGGAGGAAGGGATGTTATTTTGTAAATCTTCCATAATTAAATAATTGACTGGAGGACTTACTCCGTAATGGAAATGTTTTGTGACATTCAGGGCCGGCAGTGATTTAAGAATCAGAGTCTGCAGAAGGAAAAAGATTTGTAGGTCCTTAGGCTCTAAGGAAGAAGCATATTTACTTTCTAGACAGTTTGCCTTCTAGAAAAAGAGAAAGAGCAGGGAACGAAACCAACAGAATAGGGCCACTAGCATTTTTAGCTAATGATATGCAGTGTCAAGAAGGTGCTATTTGTATCTGTGAGATATTGCTGTGGGCTGACAGAATAAGAAAACAAGAAACATATGAAGTAAACTGAAGAAAGCAAAAAGATTCCATCCAGGAAGATAATGAACCAAATAATTTTTTTTTCTTAAAAGTCATAGTTGCTTTAATTGCTTAAGGACTGCATTTTGTAATCTTGAGCATATGAACATAACTATTATAACTATTGTGTTGGCTGTGTCCTGTCTTCCTTAGTTTATCTTTTTTCCTAGATTTCTTACTTTGCAGAGTATGCTAAGCGTATAGTTCTGGTCTACATTTTAACCATGGTAGTACTGAATTAGAATGATAGCTACTGACATATTTAAGCAAAATAATGTGAAAAAAGTAAGTTCTTTTTATAAACCTACAAAATTAGCTGCTGGGCAGGGTGAAGTGGTAAGAGAAGAAGATAGATCCCTGGAATATATTTCCTGATATGATATTGGTAAGTAAGGGATTGTTGGGAAACTCTCCAGATGCAGGGAGGTAAGAATTTTAAGAAACAGTCTGAACATTTACCTACTCCCTTGCTTGCTCCATGGAAGCTTAGATGAATTCAGCTGATACTTTAACTCAGACTTTATCTACTCCCTTTTGGGCAGTAACTCCGCAATTTGTAGCACTGTATTTTAATCTCCCAATGGTATATTTACTATCTTGGATCATATATTAACAGAAGATTGAGTCCCAGAGGAGAAAGGGCAAACCAGTCATTACTCAGATGTATAAAACCTTCTCTCAGGCAACATCCACCAGTGTCTGTCTAAAATGAAACCAAAAGAAAAGTGGACAAATGATACAAACTTTGTGTGCAAATGTTAGTAGGAGAGGAAGTGAAAAATGAGACACTGGCCCCATCACTGCTTTGACTACAAGAATTCAATCTAAGGTAGAGCCTTTCTTGCTCCCAGCTGCCATAACTTTGATTAACCTTGCAGTGTTTCAGCACAGGGTCATGCTATCCTGTTGACACTTTTCCTTTGAGATGTCAGTCACATTTCAATAACTTTCCAGTGCGGGCTTGTAAGTCCTGTCTCTTCATTGACTTAGAATGAGGCAGGTTGCTTATGAATACAGCTTGAAGTGTCAGTCAGATATTCTTGCAGTGTGTTATCTTTGATTGACTTGTCTGGCATGGTGAAAAATTCATGGTGTCTAACTGCCCCTGTTTCCCTGTTTTGACAGTCAGGGATCCTTTTATTTTATTTTTTTTTTAATTTTCATTTTTTAATTACTGAAACTTTCTCACCTTTCTCAGCAAATGAGATTTTGTGTGTGCTTTTTTTCTTTATACTCTTGGCAAGCACAGGAGAGTCTATCCTGCAGATGTAGTATCTTAGTATTACTGTCTGGAGTTTAGGTTCTCACAGCATGAAAAGCATAAGCTCCACTAATGGAAGATAATACATTAATGATAGCAGAGAAAGTACCATTTTAGGAAAGGGCATAAAGGAAATTCTGATTGGTTTAGCTTTTAGCTTGTCTGGCTTGTGTAATTCCTAAGGGTTAGGCCTGAAGCCATTCAAAAAGGCCAGCAAGAAGAAAGGAAAAGCAATTCTGGTTTTTAATGTTTATTATTACCAACTCAGACTGTAGCTGGCTTTGTGGAAGTAGAAAGCTTTGTCCCAGGACAGTGATTATTCCAAGGCTGTGTTATTCAGTAAACTGATTTATAACATATGATTCCAGTTATAATCCAAGAGTTTCTCCATTTATTTTAAACAAAATAAATATTTCCCTGCTGTAGCCACTTGAGATTTATAATCTTGTTTTCAGGAGTGCCCTGGCTCACATAAACAGACTTACTCCCCTTCCAGTGCTAACAGAAAATTCAGGGCCAGTGGTGAAGGAGGGGAAAATTCTTTTATATAAAACAGTTCATATCTGTTTCATAGTGTTTCATAAATCTGGTTCCCAGGCAGTAGAGGAAAATGAATAAAAAGCATTTTTTTCAAGCTGCTACTATAGCTGTTCTTGCTTGGCTGAATAGAAAGAAGTGTATAAAAACAGCTAGTGCTGGAAACTAGATGTAAAACAATAGCAAACAAAAAACTCTTTAACAAGCATAATCTGTTGTCAGTGAAAGGCAAAATCATTAAATTTGCAACGGTGCTTATTTTTCTAATATAAGTTGTGGAGGAGGCAGTCCTGCTGAGATGTGGGAAAGGAAGCAGCGGCTGTATCCGGAGCATTGCCATGCCAAACTCTTGCATGCGTGTCCAAGCCTGAACTTTGGCTAGATCTGTAGCCATCCATGCAGTGCACAGGGAGAGCTCTGTGTCCGGGGTGGCACCCATAATTTACTGCCACGAGGAGACAGCTATTTAAGCAAGAGAGTAGAAGGGATAAGGCAGAGTTATGGATCATCATGTATGGTTTCAACAGCACTAATTAAAAATACTCCATGTTAGCTCATAGTCTGGTGGCTGTGGCACTTTGCTTGGCAATAGGAGCTGGAATATTCTTGAAAAACAGCTGAACTCTGTTTTTTAATGTTACATCAGTCCTTGAACTGCTGGGTAATTGGGACTAATTGTTCTTTCTACAGCCTAGTTTTATTTTTTAAGAGGTACTTGTATAGACCTCCATCTTCTACAAGTGCTTGAGAGTTTATGTAAGATCATGCCCTCAGAAAAAGGAGACAGAAGATCATGTAGTTTATTGATCCTCATAGGACGAAATCCACTCTCGGAGTACAGCTCAGAGAATAGTTGAGTTGAAACCGAGACTCTTCCCCATGTCTTCAGAAGTGGGAACTTAAATGTGTGAAAATCTTCAGTTTATGAAGTGGTGGGTTGATCTTGGCCAGATGCCCACCCAGGAACTCTTTCACTTCTCTTTCTTAGCAGGGCAGACAGAAAATAAGAAGAAAAATTTCATGGATTAAGTTAGAGACAGGGAGATTTGTTATCAGTTACCATCACTGGAAAAACAAGCTTTACTGGAAAAAAAAAATAATTAATATTAAAAAAATCATATTATTTATTTATATTAGCATAGAGCTGGATGTTGAAAAACAAAGGAAAACTAAAACCAAAAATAAATTTCCCCTTCACCAAGAGATGGAAGAGGATGGGAAATGGGGGTACAGGTCAGTCAGTACACAACAACTCTGCTGCACCAGAGCTTCTGCTGCCCCTTCATTATCTTCTCCTGCTGCAGTCTGGGGACATTCATGGGCCAGAGTCCTTTAGAATAAACTTCCTCTGTCATGGGGTCCTCCACAAGCTTCAGGGACGTCTGATTCAGCACCTGGAGCTCCTTCTCCTGACCTTAGTGTCTGCAGGGCTGTTTCTCACACTTTTTTTCCCTCCCCATTCACTTCTTACTGCCTGTGCTCTTTCTGAAACCTGTTTCCTCTGAGATGCCACTCCTCGGCTGTGGGGCTCAGCCATGCCCTGCAGTGGGTTGGATGGAGCTGTCTGCCAGGGCTGCCCCTCACAGACACTATCCTGCAGCCCTGCAGGATCAAAGCCTTGCCACACATACCTAGGACACCGAGAGAATGGTAGATGGTGGGTGAGTCAACATGGGGTGTGGAGCTGGAATGAAGGCAGGAAGTAAATTTATTTCCATTTCCCTTCTCTCTATATTCTCTAATGTTTATCACCTAAAGTTTGTGAATCTTAATATTTGCAGAAGCTTTGAGAACTTTGGCAAAACCAGTAAGTTCAAATTTGTCCAAAAATTAGTGCTTTGACAGGAAGTTCCACCTTCTAATACACATTGCAAGCAGATGTTTTATTTTATTATGTGTCTTAATGGTACCAAGAGATTAACCACACCAGAAAAGGAGAGCTGAGCTATGAAAATATTACAAATACATATGGATGTTAGTTCATCAGCTGATATGGAATCATGACTCTTTTTAAGAAAAGCAGATAACATGCATTCCTAAATATCCAGATACCCTTGCTATTAAATATTTTTTATGATGATTTAATTTCCATGATTAGTTACATATGTTTCTTAATAATCTGATACCTCTTCAATTGTTTTGGAAAATAACACTACCTTGTTTTCCATGCAAGTTATTTCTTTTGATTTTTATTTGCTTATTTTTATACAACAGATTACATCAGTGCAAAGAATATCTACGTATGTGTACATGTGTATTTTATGTTTGCAGTATAATATGTGTAATGCAATGAAAGAATTCTTTCAGCAGCAGCAGCATTATGGCCACTGCAGTGCTAAGGAGCTCAAGAAGTGTTCTTTCTAAAACACACTGTGCTGTGAACTTAATAATTAATTCACCTGTTTAGCAGGGAAATAAGAAAAAAACCAAAACATATCCCAGTGGAAAATGGGACAGCCACGAGGAAAAAGACAGAAAGCTGACACGACTGGGGATATCACGCTGCAGGCCTTTGTCTAACTGCTGAGATCTGTGTATTATCACACTAAGTGGCTGTGGAAAATCTTTTTAGGTGTCTTTATGAAAGTGTTCAGGAACAATATTCTAAAGTTGCAGTCTAATTTGTGCTTTAATATCTACTGCCTATTGAAATACACCTCCTGACTTGTGTGCTTGCATTTTTATACAGTTACTGAAGAGATTTAAGGTACATGAGCGGGTAGGATCGCTCTGGAATCCTGTGAAGGTGTGTAACTTCATTGCAAAGGAAAGTTTCTTGTAGAAGCAAATTATCATACTTCAAGAAGTTGAATTTACCAGATACTTATGATGTAGGTGTAAATAAGTTAGGCTGGAGTGGAAAGGACCACATTTAGCTAGCATGGTCAAATATGTAGTGAATACTGAGTAGAGAAAAAATGAAGGGGGGGATATGGTTTTCAGAAGAATCTCTGAGTGGGAACATATATTTACTTTTTCATTTATTAGTCAGATTTTTAAACATAACTCTTCATAATATTGCAATTTCACCAGTAGCTTTAGCTTATTTAAGGATGAATAAAGATGTTAGAAAGCATCTCTGTCTATACCCAGTACTTTTTTCTCTTTACAGCTCTCTGAGTGCTGCTCGTGTTTAAGCCCTTCTTTTTGAGAGATCATTCCAGACCTGGTATAATTAGGCTCTCTTTCCAGGTACTTTGCCAGCACAGCTCTACTGAGGCTTGCAGGGTAGTGCTGTAGCTACAGGACTGCACAAGCAATTGCAATGTGGTATGCATTTCTGGGATAATGACATCAAATTCATCCTAATCATGTTGGAAATGAGTTAATAAAATGATTAATTTTTTTTTTCAATTATTTTTGGTGTACTGAATCTACCTGACTACATGTAATTATCCTTTGACCAATGGCTATCATGTCTGAGGTGATGAGTCTGGATCGTTAGCCTACTTTTGCAAACACTTCTCATTGCCTCACTCTTTTGAATGAAGCAATGATAGAGTACTGAAATGCTACAATTAGGTTAAGCGTTTATTAGTTTTTATCCCACTTTACTTCACTGTAAGTAATGCATTAATATCTCCCTGTGTGACTAGGAAACATCATTCTCGTGCCCTTCAAGAAAGATGAGTTCAGCCCAGTTCAGAATCTGCATCCTAGTCTGTTTGATGAAGCAGCAGCAACTGCTTCCACTTCGTGTGTGGAGCCAGATTTGGTAGATGTGATCCAAGAGTGCTTACTAAGGAAACTTATCTAGCAAGCTTTTTTCATGGATTTGTCTGGGCTGGAGGAGATACTCAGTCCTGAGAAGGCAAGGAAATTGATTTTGTGCCTGCATTAGGTGTATGACTGAGTTAGAGAATTTCATAGTCAGTGCACAACCTCTGAGCTTCCACAGCAGACTTTGTGAGTACTCTTAGGTGGTGTTAATTGAAACGTAATTAGACACGATCTGTTGATGATCAGCTCTGCTGTGCATGAGGTCATTTGAGAGTGTGATTAAGCCAACTTAGAAAGCAGAAAATACTGATTTTAAATAGGAAAAAAATGGGGCTTTTTTGGGGTTAGTTGTTAAGAAAACTTTTTTGAGTGGCAAAGTTGATTAAGCAGAACTTTTGTGATATTGCTATCACTGCAGATCTTGTAAACATCCTAATTCTTTTCTTATGGGTAGAGGCGACTTGCAGCAGGAGGACTGAAAGGCCCACAAAAGAATTTACTTGCCCTTTTCTACTCAGCAGAAGTTACCTTGTAAGCCTGTGCTATGACCAACCCCTAAAGAGGGTAACCCAAGTTCTTGTTAATAGATCCCTTTGGGGTGGGGTAGACTGAAACAATGTGGAATGATTGGTACTCATAAATATATGTACATAGGGTTTATTTTAGAACAATTTGGTTGCGATGGTTTTGGTTATTATCTATAGTAACATAGCAATGTAACGGGATGAAAGTGACACTTAAGAAAATGTGTAAGGAAAAGAAAGAAAGGTTAATATTAGAAAAGCTATCACCACCTGTGGATCTTGGTGGATGGACTTGATTGTTGCAAGTTTGGTGTCTAGTGAACAAAGTGGTGGCTGCAGACTGAATCCATCAGGTGGGGTGTGGGAGGAAAGCCCCCAAAACAGGAAGTTCCTTGGGCTGGTATTATGTGTAGTCTAGGGGGAAATGCCTCAGAACCTCCCCTGGTACCGGGAGTACTACACTGGATGATGCAATACTGGATCATGGGACATTTCATGACTTTTTTACACCTTGTGAAATGTTGCAGCTGCAATATTAAGGCAGCAGAGTTGAGTCAGTTATGGCCCATCTTGGCCCCTCAACAGGGTCGGATACTTCCAGGCTACGTGCGAATGCCCTGGTACTTCCCCAAAGGGGAGTTATCACAGCTGGGTCACTTAAGGACAAAGAGACAGTACTTTGCCTGGTAGGATTTGCCTCTGTCCTTATCTGGTTCAGCACCATCTGTAGCCGGAGGTGTATGGTGTGCTCTCCCACTGCACCTGGGAGGTTACTTTGCACATTGGCAGCTTGTCCTTGATTGATTGAGCCTCCAGCATTCCAGTCTCTCCCACTTGTGGATATATTCTTCTCAGGAGCCTTATTAACTTCTCCTTAAATTTCTCTAAATTCCTATCATAGTCCGAATTCCAGTTTGTAGGCATATTTGGGGAGGGGTGAGCTTTTGTGGTTGCAGATGAGAAGCTGCACACGTTTTGTGGGCAGAAGTCCTCCAACAGTCTTAATGTTTAAGCCATTAACTATTTCAGTCTCTCACTGCCTGTTGTGGAAGAGGGAACCTCATTGTTATTTCACTAACCCTGCCCTTCGTTTGTGTGGAATATTGAGTCCATATCTTTTGTTTACAATCATCTAGATTTTTTTTTTCTAATCTGTGTGATAGTGCATGCATTTCCGTCTCATTTATACATCCTTTTTTCTGGTTTCTATTTGTTATTTAGATATTTTCCATCCAATTCTGAGCTAGTATGGTTTTGTAAAATTGTTGTTGCTGGTAAAAACTGCAAGAACAAGATATCTATTTTGTTTGAGTTCTTTCATTTAATCTTGAGGGGAAATAAAATTATTTGCCTTTGATGTTTAAAAATGTTCTGTATTTTAAGCAGCATCTATCATTCCTGCCTCTGTATGCTTATGTGCCTCTGGAGAGAAACTGTGAAGTCCCAGGGATGATTTTAACTGCAGCTTCTGTGCTATAGTCACTCCTAGTTTGATTCTTGCCATGCATTCACCCTGGGGCAAATACAGTTTTAATTTCAATAGTATTTGGGTTTTATTAATTTTGCTTCATTGTATATTTTCACTTTCATTTCATTTGGGCATTCTTTTCCTACATAAAAGTTGTGTTGAAACTAGAAAATAAATTAAAAGAATCACTGACACACTAAGAGACACACAGCTCAATAACTCATTAAGGTTTAGAGATGCTTATTACATATAGTCTCAATTTTCATTCACAACATGCAACATGCAAATTCCATTTCTCTTTTGACTTTGCATGGTTGGTAAAATGAATTACATTTTTTCTTTGCACAGGATGTATTGTGCATTGAGAGCCATGGAAATAAACACAATAAAAATTCCGATGAAACGTTATTGTATAGAATAAGTGGTTGCTTTAAAAGTCTGACTATTTCAACTGCATTAATTGTACAAGCTACAGAATTTAATATTTTTGAGGAAAAAAATAGGAAGTTGTTTGAATTATTCATGTTTTTAAAATGGCCTTTATGATAGTTATTTTCATAACTCATTTTTTACTGCAAGCTTAGTGCATACCAAAACTCCCACTAAATTGAGAAATTAGGATAGTTACTATTTTACCTATTTTCATGCTTTCTTTTAAGGATAGAGCTTCCTTACTGTTAATATGCTGCATATTGTAATGAATATGATAGTTTTCTTCATCAGTCTGTAAGATTTTATCCTTCGTAGCACTAACAGGATAGTTTTCTAATTAAAGGACTTTTAATTATGTTTTCTCTCCAGTGTGGGGAAAACCTGGGAGCCTACATAAATGGTACAGCCATAATACACCATGAGGAAACTAGTAACAAAATGAACAGTATTAAGCCTGAGATGCTTTTTCTGGTTCTGGTCTGTAGAGGGGGAGGGTCAGAAACTCAATACTATCTCATTATCCTGTCTTCATTCTGCCTTTCTGGACCACATGGAAATAAAGGCTGTTAAGTATCTTGGGTGGAAAGAGGGAGTAAGGACTGAGGAGCTGGATTTTTCTCTTTGTGGACTCAGGCTGCCTGATGCATGCAGATTAGCCCGAATCTTGGTTCGGGCTTCTCAGAGTCTGAATCCAGCACTTACATTAGCAGATAGAATCCTACTACCCTCCGTGGAAGAATGACTTTAGATCAGTATTTATTCATTATTTTAAGAATCTCATTTATGTGATCAAAAAGGGCACTTTACGTGCAGCTCAACACCCCTATATTACAGTTGTAATGTTTTTGTCCCAGAATACAGACAAATTAATAATTTATTTATATATGCCTGGTTATATTGCTCTTTCCTGACCAAATAAACTGATAGAAATATGTTGCTTGTACTACACTTCGATGCTGACTCTCGTAAATTGTGGTGACATCCAGAAAATTGCTCATTAGGAAGAGGTATTTAGAATAAATGAGCTGTAGATTGAAGAAGCAAATGTGCTATAAATCTCATTTTTAAATGCATTTGATTTAATTTACAGTTCGGCTTCTAGTCCATATTCATCCGAATATTTCTTTCTTCTTCAGGATTTGGAACAAAATATAAGGCAGCCTAACAGGATAGTGTGAATATGTGGTTACCTTTGACAAGCTCTTGGGCTTTAAAGGAGAGTAAGAAAAGATATTTGCCCGAATAAAGGGGTTTTTTGAAACAGAAGAAAAACAATAATTTCTAATGAAAAACTACTAAACATTAAAAAAAATATAATATGCCATATGGCAATTATGCCAAAAGATAGAATTTATTACCAAATAAAACTGTTGGCTTGTGCATTTCACAGTTTCCTCCATTCCCAACCAGTGTGTTTTCAGAGGCTTTCTGTGGGGTTAGTTGCCCAGACTTCTGCAAAAACAACAGTTTGTCGTTATTGCAGGAGGTGTTAGGAAATCAAATCCAACTGGAGCACCGAATGAAATTACAGACTTGTTTTGTCCCAGCTGCGTGACACATGCCAAGAGCTGATTTTTCAGTGCAGACATTTAAAGAAATGAATACAAAATTCTATTTGTTCTCTTACTGAATGAATTGTCCTTACTGTGTTTTTCATACTTCCAAATGCTATTTAATACTGCAGCAAAGTACCTTTTTCCCTCCACCTCAGTGAAAATGCTTTTATGTGTCCTGTTTATTTTAATAAGTGGTCTTAAAATGATAAAAATGTAACAATCTATTTAAAACTTCAGTTTGATAATTAAATAATGTTTATCTGTCTTTAACTGATTTATCAGTGATAGCTTATAATGACTTACAAAAGCTTCCTATGTGATGTATCATTGTTGATGTTTTATCAAGTGACATATTTAAATATATAGAATTTCAGAATGATTCAGTCACTGGTTGCAGAACATTTTTGTAAATTTTCTTCTTATGTTCTCTCATCTCACAGAGCCTGCTAATGAATACTAACGTCCCAACATAGTTTTGAATCTTTAAAAAATGTGTTTAGTATCTGTATGTCTGTGCCATCAATTTCCTTTATTATGTACAGTTTTAATTAGGTTACATTATGGAAAGTATTTCCCTTCTTCCTTCTCCCACCTACTGCAGATGTTCATCTATGAAAGTAGATGTTTGCATTATCACCTCAGATAAGATTGGTGCTCTCAGATTGTGAGGCTGAGTTGCAGTTAGCATGCATTTTTAGATGGCATGCATGTAACTTGCATACAAATTGTAACATGATGTGTTTGGGAGGTTTTTTTGTGTAAGCACCTGCTGAATGAACTTTCTCAGTGTGTTCAGCAGTGCTTACTGCATTCAAATTGTAATGCCATAAAGAGGGTGAGGGGATGAATTTGAAGACGTGAGTTCCCCTTGCTTCCACTTGGGCATGCAGTGTGACTCTCACAACTAAGTTGGCTGAGATCCTTGAGACGTGAAAAGGAATTCTTCAGCAAGAACAATGGTGTTTTTCTTTGGCAGTAGGAAAAGATGCGAGGGAACACAATTAAGCTCCATACGCTTGTGCTGAATGGCTTGATTCAGCTATGTTTGTTCACTGATATTTCACTCCTGTTCCTGTGATTGGCATGGGGAGGAATACAGGAGAATGAGTCCATAGATGCTCTCTCCACAAGGACAGCTTTCTTATCTATAACCTGTCAAATTCGCTAAAAGCTAATGTCAGTGTATTAAATCCTTTCTGAGTGTACTTGTGCAATTTGCTCATCAGTTCGGTTCTGTGAACAGGACACATCCTTGAATTTATTCTGTCTCCCAGGCCTCTGCTAATTTGCCGTCTTTGGCATTTAATGTCAAGGAAATAGTATAATGCGAAATTGTGAAAAATATTTTCAGCAAGTTCATGCTGATACGGAATTTCCCTGAGAGGCAACATTAATAATGGGTTGGCACAACACATTTGCTGGAGTGGGCTTGATGCCTTGATTGAGTTTCCGTGGTGCGTTTGTTGTTGCTTTGGGGAACGTGTGGATATTGGGTTCAACAGACCATAGAATTTTGAATTAACCTCTCTTTTTCTCTTCATGAATATAATGGCTTCACAATCTGTTCTTGCTTTGGCCTTTTATTTAAGGGAAGAAGTGAAGGTTTGATTTAAAATAAAAACTCTGCTATTTTTGAGAGCATTGTGAGGAAAAATAAATATGCATAAGGAAACATTGATTTCTAAGAATCTCTTAGACTACTTTCCCCAAAGAGTTTCCTACACTGATTCTCCATAAAATATTCATTTGAGCCCTACAGTAGAAAAGATGAAAACCATTAGCACAAAGTTCAGAATATGGCAGTTCCAGTTTCACCCTTTGTTTAGGAGAAGCCTATGATGATTTTCAAGAGACTTGGTAAATGCTGGCTGATGTCTCATTTTAGGTAATTTCTCTTTTTCTGAGAGTTGTAATTGAATAATGTAGTTTTATAAGATGAAGACTGAAAAAAATAGTTTTTTTTTTTCCTTTTAAGTTCTCTGTTGCAGTGCTCAGAGTACGTTCTGCTCGCCTTTTCAGTCAGGAATTTGCTCTAAGGGTCTCAAAACACCAGAGCAGCAGTCTGATCCTTTCATTATTTCCAAAGCTTAAGAAGTTCCTTTAGTGTATGAGTGTGTTTGACAGAGCTACACACTCGGATGAGAGAGAGCAAAGCTCCTAATAGAAGATAATAGTTAGAGGCTGTATCTGTATTGCAGGGTGAAAAATGTGCTCAAGTTAACTCAAGGGAAAGTTGGTATAATACCTACTAATGTGGTGATCTGTAAACTGAGAAGCAGGGTGAGTGTGAAATGGATGTTGTTTAATTATGGCATAATTGCTGAATTACATAATTTTAGCGTATTATTTTTACTCCTTAAATTTATATATTACAAGGAAAGTAAAGATTAAGCTTATTTTTCAATATTTCACTGTGTTTAACCCCTTTTTGCTTATCAATGCACATGTTCAAATTACTTTAAATTACTATCTGCCTTCTTTAGCTCAATCTCACTGCATTTTTGTTGCTGCTCTCACAAGTTTGTATCAAAAGTGTTTATATCTAAGCTTTGAATTCAATATTAAAAAACCCAGAAAACTGTGATTTTTTTTTTATTATTATTATTTTAAAGTACAGCTGGTATGAACAGTTTTCCAAGTTTATTAGTTTAACTCTATTTAAATAGCAAGCCATTGGCATATTCCTGAATGTTCTTTCCACCTAAGCGCTGGGCATGATTACAAAGCTGCTTGATGCTTTAGTGATTTGTTTCCAGAAATCCTTGTTGAAATTTGTGTGGGTTTTAGAAAGTGAGTTAAATTGCCTAAAATTAAATTAACCTTTGGGACAGCCTGTCTGTATTCCAAACTGGCAGTAAATGATTTGGGTGAAATTTATTTGCTCTAGGAATTAGCTGAAATGATGGTGACCAGAGTTTTAACTGTTCAGAAAATGGTGTTGTAAGACTTGTAGCATGCTTCTAAAAAAAAAAAAAATTCTTTTCCACAGGTCCAAAAGTGGCAGCTTCCCTTCCTTGATTATAAAACACTACAGCAAGCATAAAATGGCTTTGCATTGGTTATTGGTTATTGTGGATTTTCCCCAAAATTTTCTTGTTCTCACTATTTTAGTTCAATTTTTTGTAACCTCAAGTAAAGTTAGAAACAGATAAATTGGTCTTTGCAGCAAGGCAAGCTTAAAGTAGCATAAGCATGGGGTGAAACTGGAGGAGTAGGTGGCACTGTTTTATTATCAAATGGCTTAATATTTCTGCTCTTTTTGGTTTTGCCTTCGCACCTACCACCTCCACAGGCAAGGTCTTACATGAATCTAATTTTCTGAATGATCAACACCTGTTACTCTAAGCTGGACAAGAGAAGTGAGAATCCCAAGAATCCTGTAAAAAGCTGAGAAACCTTTTTTTTTTTTTTACTACTGTTTCATCCACTATTTTTATCTGTAATAGTGACAAAGGAAAATTTTATCAAAAATTACCATGATGTTGTCAAGCCCACACAAGTGTGCTTGACTTGCCAATCTAGCTTCTTTCATGATGCAAAATGTGGACAGTTTTGGTATCAGAAAAATTGCTGCTTTTCTGCATGCAAGTAGAAGGCACTAAACTTGTGACCATATGGAGCAAAAGTAATTACTGAGGATGAAAGACAAATCAAGACAATTAACATGCTTGGGTTTTGTAAAAGAAACAACCTATGGCTCAGAATGCTGCAGTTCAGGTTTCATGGTGAGGGTTTTTGGGAATGCATCAGAGTAGTGATTTGTAAGATTTATTCATTTATTGCAGTGACAAATGCAATGAAAATGTGTTCAGAGGCTTGCTTTACAGTCAATTGCTTCTTGTAACTGATCCATTTTTCAGGTATTTTACTAGGAAGAGCTCAGTATAATATTGTATTGATGTAGATCAGAGCAGAAAAAAATATGTTGAATTTCAGAGGCTTGGCTATACAGCAGAGCTGAATGTCACTGTATCTTATATATCAGGTATTTTCTTTGGTAGGATTTGCCACCTGTTGAACATGATCTTTCTGTCACAATCTTAGAGAACAATAGTTTATAGTGATAAATATATGAAAATTGTGGATATATAGAAATAATGTAAAGAGATTGCTCCTAATTTTTTGTGTGGTTTTGGTCAAGGATTCGATAAGATCTATTCACTCTTTTGAGGCAGAATATTAAAAACTGTGGGGTTTAGATCTTATCTTCAAATTTTCTCTGATCTAGATGGTAAAAGAGCAGTTAATCTACATAGGATAATACAAATATACAGTCACGTTATTTCATCAGTTGTTTTGTTCTCAGGAATAAAAGCTTTCCAGGGAAGTTTCAGCTCTTACAGTCATTAAGAAAATGCTCTTGACAAAAAGACCCAGCAAAAGAGTTTGCACTGGCCACACAGAATTAATTTGCAGTGAGCATGGGCTATGGCTCATGTGCTATAGGGGTTTTTTTGACACAACTCTGAGAATTAGGGATGACACTAAATCCCCAGGTTCTTCAATCCTGAGTGAAAGAAATCCCTAATGTGGCATGAAAGTTTCTTTTACCTGGATTAAAAATGAAACATTTTGCCCCATTCAGGAAATGCCCCGCATTTTCTCCACCCTTGGTGGAAAAAATTGCTTCCTCTTCGTGGCTCAGTGTACTGGATAGGGAATCTGGAATCTGGATGAATCTGGAATCCAGTGTATGGTCCTACCTATGTTGGAAGTCTCCACATCACATTCATCAGAGTTATGTATATTTTTTAATAGTACTTTCTAATTTTGGAATAAAGAATAGTCAAGCTATGTTTTAGATGTGGCTATGCTATTATATAGTATCCCTTTTCTTGCAACAATTTTTCTTTAATGTAAGATTTGCATGGTATTCCACTCTGAATATTTCAAATATACAAAAATAAGAAGATAGAAAATTATAGGACAGAAATTGGCTTTTTTTGAGCCTTTCCTATCAAGGAGGACATTTTAATAAAAATTAGGGAATATATCAATAAAATACTGTTGGCTACTTGTGAAATGGTGGAAGGAGTCTGAAAATAGATACCAAACAATTAAATTAAAAATTAAGTATGTGTTGGTAACCTACAATAAAAAAAGAACATAAATTTTATTGTTTTCAGTTAGTGCTCTGAAATGGTGTGCTGTACCACACATTTATGTGCCTGCACAAATTTGTATCCATTACTTATGCAGCTGTTTTAATGCTGGAGTAATAATGAGAATGTGAAGCCAGAAAGGATAAGTTACACACACACACAAAGTAATTTTGTAGTTGACCTCACTGACATAACTGTTGACCCAGAGTTGCCAGCAAAGCTATGGCATGTTATGTGATTGACTCGCCTGAGAATAGCAGCAACTTGTCCAAGGGTTGTGTTTTTGTTTTCTTTTTGTATGTCAGAGAAAGCAGCCTTAATTAAGATTTGTGTGATGACTATAGCTGAATTTTTCTTCATTTAGTCAAAGCCTTTAAATTTCTTAATAGTGCTGTTTATAGTATGCTAATTTGAGTTAATTGTACTGCACTAGATGAGACACTGATTTAGAAATGCTTGTAATAGTCCAATTTCGAGTGGAAAGAGACCCTTTCTTGTTTTATTCTTGTAGGGAAGTATTGTCTGCTCTGACCTGCAATTCATGTAATAAATCATTTTTAACACTGGCACAGGTGTCCTTTTGAGTTTAAATATGTTTTCCATTCATGTTGTCTGCTATAATTTTTTCTGATGTATGGCTCATTATCACATCATTCTGTGTGCACGTATTTTTATAACATCAGTTTTTGCAGACATTTCTACTTTTATAGCTGAATTTCCTATACTCATTTTTGAATTTTGTATTCAAACTGTATTCATGAGTTTTAAAATACCATATTCAAATCACTCTTGCAATTTTTCAGTGAAATTTGAATCTGTCTGAATCTGATTTATTCTCCAGTCTGAAAACAAATGGTCTGATCAAGTAATAGTTGAGAAAGTAGCAAAGAATTCTAGAGTTCTATAATTTCAGATATGGATAGATATCTATGGCATTACAGAGGTGAGAGCTTGACTCTGCAGAAATTATTTATAGTATTTCTTAAATGTATAGCTAGTATTTCTGGTAGACTGTGTGTAAAAGAATACAGGATTTTCTCTTTTAAATTTCTCTTCTGTTTGAACTGGGAAAAAAAAAAAAAAAGGAAAATAATATGGTTGATGATGCAGTCCCTTCCAAAGCAGGATTAGGATACCTAGGTCATTCCTGACAGATGTCTGTTTCTTAAAGACACCCAACTGTTGAAACTCCAAGACTTGCTTAGCAATCTGTTTTAGTGCTGCAGTAATCTCTCTAACTGTTAAAAATCTTTTCAGCATCTTGGCACAACTTAATTTCACTAGTTCTTTATCACAGATAAGACATTCCTCTTTAGATCTACCTTTTATACATTAAAAGATTGCTATCATCTTTATCTTTAGCTTCCTCTTCTTTAAGCTTTAACAATCATGTGTTATTAAATCTTAAATCTTTCCTTCTTGGTCAGACTCATGATAGTTTTCCTTTTGACTTTTTCTTATTAATTTCTATCTCTTTGAGCTGCCCAAACAGGATAGAAACAATCCATCTCAAGTTTTCCCAAAACCAGGAGTGAAGCAGAAGATTTATTTGTATTGTGCAGGTACTTTTCAGTTTTACATATCCAAGGTGTGTTTCTTTCAACAGAATGACACTTTTGAATTATTTCCAGATAGGATTGAGATTGAATCTCTAGGTCCTTCTCTGACAAACCTCTACCTACACAA
>PYHW01009483.1:770317-868843 GCA_013186435.1 Turdus rufiventris
AAATAAAGAATAAAATGAGTGAGAATAACAAAACCTACTTTAAAATATGGTGTTTGCTGTGCTTTTTAAGATGTGTTAGCAATTTTCAATTCCACATAAGAGTACATCTGATATTCCTGAGGTATGTAATTGTTGGGATGCAGTGTCACTGCTCAGAGTGACCCATTATTCTATTTCGTTGGTTCATTTATTGCCTGAGGGTGAGAACAGGCAATAGAACAAGGTGTCAAACTTACTTTTAACTTTTGGCTTAGAAGAAGCTAAACTAAAGGTTTAAGTGTATTTTAAGTTATCATCCTTAGACTTGTCTGTCTCTTTCTCTATTTGCAACTGGCAAACATGAATGTTATCCAGTTTTCAGTGTCAGCCTCTTATATTGTGCTCCACATAGACTTGTTGTTTTCACCACAGGTCCCTTCATGCTTTGTGTGATAAGCTGGAAAGCTAGAGGTTGTGTCTGTTAACTTCAGCAATTCCTGCTTAGGGGAAAAAATGTAGAAAAAAAACCCAAAACAAAACAGAAGAAACCCGAAAACAAACAAAACAAAACAAAACAAAAAACCCCTCAAAAAACCGCCAACCCCCCCCCCAAAAAATCACTTTTGAGTGACACCAAAAAAGCAAAAAACTGGCNTTTTAATTTACAGATGTTATAGGTCAGAGAAAGGATTGTGGCACACATGCTTAGAAAGAGGAATAGACTGTTTTGAAATATTGGAGGAGAAAATGACAGAATATGTTTTTATTACAGAAATATTATGGGTTTATGTCAGTAATTGCAATGCTGCTAAAACTTTTTTCTTACTGAGCTTCAGACATAAACTGTTGGTGTAGACCAGACAGAGGGCAAACCAGGCCAAATCTCACCTCTGCTCTAGAGCAGACATGTGGATGTGGGCCAGGAGAACAGGGAAATTAATTTTACTATGAATTTGGAATGAAACCGTAATTGTGTATTTACTCCCACTTTCCTGCCTGCATCCCCTGCCCTCAAAGTCTTCAGTCATCAAGTAATGATGGATGCTGATTGACTAAGGACCATGGTGATGATAGCCTTGCTTTTTTCCCAGAGAAATTTGTGTTTCACAGTATTAATGTGAGGATGTTAGTGTCTCTTAAAAATAAAGAAAAAGAGTTAGAATAATATAGAATAAGGTATATAAGGTAATAAGGTGGAAAGAATTTTTTTAGCAGCTTTAATATTTAAGGAAGCAGCTCCAAAACTCAATTATTGTAAGCCAAGGAGACCTCTGATCTCTTGGGTAAGAATATATATAAGATCCTCTTATGCCTTTGACATTAGAAATCACTAGTGCTCACGGCACTAAACCTGTGATAGTACACATTATACTAATGCTAACTTCCTAATTCAAGTTCATATTCTAGAGTTCAGATTAATTATTTTATTTTCCTTGTCTGATAGTTGTTTTGGGGTAGTGAAGGATGGAAAGTGCTGAACTCTCTCCTCACAGACACTGATGTCATTTAGTGTCCTAGCCTTTGCCCCATACACATTATTCTGCCTGTAGTTTGGTTTGAATAAAGCCAGCTCAGCAAGAAAGACAATTATTTTGAGAGGAGTTTTATGTTACAGCTCTTTATTTCACTACTGAGGGTTTTTCGTCTTTAGTGACTCCATCTTGGGAATCCACCCTATTGACTGCAATGACCTTTGTGTTTATAATGTTTCATCAGTTTCCAAGCAGTCTGTTGGAGGTGAATGCTGTAGAATTAATATATTTATCATTCATTCATGTGATGGGAACATAATTTCCTTAACCCCCCTGGTCCCTTTCCCTTTTAAACTTTTCTGTAATGCATTTTGTTGAAATCTAGAAGAAGTATTAGGTTCATTGCTTTTCAGACAAGTAAGAGGTTTTATGATTTTAGGCTCCTCTTTTAAATATATCAGGTTGCCCTGTTTGTCATTGTACATGATTTTTCCTGTGCTAGAAGTTTAAACACGTATCTGTTGGTTATATCACTGTTAGTGTTTCATCCTTATTACTAAAATAATAATACAATATTATCTTAAATGCATTTCAACCATAAATCTGAGAGTACTCTGTAAAGAAATCCAGTAGTTAGCCACAGTTTACATATTGGAAAAATGAGGTGCAGGAATTGCCTCAAATTAAACTTAGAAAGCCACAATGGAAGTGGACATTTAGGCCACATTGATTACCCTCTTCTGTTTCTAAGAGTGAGGTTATCATGCTCCCATGAAGACAAAGAAAAAAAGTCTTAAATGCATGAGGAACCTTTCAATCTCATTCCTTTACTTTTTAAACTTTTTTTTTCCTTTCTTTCTCAGTAGTATACAGTGTCCTTGTTTATTTCTAAGAAAATTAACGTTTGGTGGTTTATTTGGTTTTTTTTGGTGTTTTTTTTTTTGTTTTGTTTTTTTTTTTTTTTAAATACCTATATTGATGGATTTCTCCAAATACTAGCACACTCAGTTTAAATTAAATAATTTAAATTAAAGCTTCATGTTAAAACTGTCTCTACTCAAGAACAGTAAAGCTTAGCTTTGTTTTTCTTTTGGGTCTGGCTTTTTGCTACTTTAACAAGGTAAGGATGAACTGGAATAAGGTCTTTGCTAGGCAGGGCTATCTGATAACATTCCTTATTTGTGGCCTAGATAGCATTTTACAGCACAAAAAGAAAAAAAATAATGTCAATTGCAAAAATTTAGACATCTCTTTTTGTTGTGATAGTTCTTCTAAAACATTGTTTTATATAACTAATCCTTTAAAAACAATACCACTTCAGAAAAAAAAAAATAAAGACACCAGTTTACTAGTGAAATTTACTGGATTAGTACCATGTTTTCTGTGAAATATTTAATAAAAATCAAAGCTGAACAAGAAAATGCGTACCAAAACACAGTCCCTATTTGAAACTGAATCAGTTTTTGCTAATAATTTACTGAAATTGCACTTAGTTCACTGGAAGCTTATTTACAGGGTCATGTTCAGGAGAATTAATCTGTAAAAACAAATTTAAAGTGGAGTATTTGAACCTAATTAAGTCCTTATATACATGTTAATTCAGAATAAAAATTGCCTTGATTTGGTTTAACTTAACTCCCTTCCAAATGAATTGCAACTACCAGTGATTTAACATAGTTTAAATAATCAACTTTATGAACTAAATAGAATATAATTTTGCTGCATGCTTTGGTGTAGATAGTGTCTCTGGGAGAAATCTGTCTGTCTGACCCTTTCTCAGATGTCAGCATAGGTGTAGACAATAACTGTATTTAAGAGCTAGTGTGAAGTCTTGCAAAAGTTATTAAATCTCTTTGAATTTGGAAGCGATCTTTTAGGAGAGATACAGACATTCACTGTTATGGGGTAGGAGTTTAGGATTGCAGGGACATAATATCTTGGTACCTGCTTCCATTAAATGTGGGAAAAGTCTAGTCTTTAACTTTTAGGCTAACTTTTGTTGAGATGCTCGTAACCCTGTCCCCTGGGAAGGAATACATTGGCTCATCCTCTGTGGGCAGTAGGAGGTTGGAACTTGGCTGGTAATTATAATTACTAGTCATTTATTTAGAGCATGATGGTTTCCTTATTCTGAAATTTCTATTTGGTACATTCTAGTAATAACCCTGAATGATCAATAAAGTACCCGTAAGGTCCTTTGACTGTGCATTTTTTAAAAGGATGGCATTTTTTTCAAAAATTTAGAGTATCACCACGTAGGTTTATGAGTGACAGATGACTTTGAAGCTGACATAGGACCAGACAGATTCCTAAAGGAAAATAAGTCTCATTTCTGCCATAGCTGCGCAGTGCTTGAATGAACGTGGAATCTTGGAGGAACATAGGGGCATGGTCAAAATGAAGAGATCTCTCCCATGAGTGAGCTTCTTAGTATTTAAAAATTAAGTCTCTTATGGGCAGGAGAGACTTGCATTGCAAATGATGACAGTCATTAGAGAATTCAAGGTAACTTTCTCCTGTCCCAGTTTTTCTCTGCCAGTTTTACAAGATGTTGCATTAATCCAGTACTTCCCCTTCAGTTGTAGTGGATTGCATTTTTTCACAAGACACTTAGGAGCCAGCGTTATTTGAGGATAAAATATTTTGAGTGGTGGATCATATCCCCTAATTTAAAGCTACATAATGAATGATGCTTGAGTATGATTTTACCTTGATAAATTTCCCAGTACATCAGGGATGTTAACAGAACCATTCTAAGGTAAAAATGCTGTAACGGCTGGGGAGGGGAAAGTTATTGAAAGTTAAGGGAAAGACTGATGGTTCTATGTGTACAGTAAGTACACAATAATTCCAGATATAGGTGATTTCATTTTCCAAACTTCAGAAGCATTATTGTTTTCTGGATTGATTTTTACATTGTGCAGTTTAAAAACTGGGTTTGTTTCTCTCTGCTTAGTAGAAAATATCAGTGGAGAGAAAACTATCGCTATAACAAGAAGCATCACAGAAATGTTCATTTCAGCAATACTAACATCAGATACTGATTGGGCTATTGGATTTTGAAAGAAGTCAAAGGAAAAAGAAACTGTGAAAGAGTAATAGAAGGAAAGCAATAGAACAGTTTTGAGAACTGAGAACTACTTGTAATATCTTTCACATTTACTTTTCTTTGAAACACAGCGCAGAACCATAATGAAACCTATTAATGGTGCTCAAATGTACTTCTTTGCATGTATGATCAACACTGGAGTAACTGAAAAAAATTCTAATGGTGAAAAACAGAGTTAAACTGTGCAAGCCCAGAACTGCACTTTTCGTGCACTAATTTGACACTTACAGGAAAAAAAATCCTCTCTATTGTGGGTCCTTGGCAGGATAAACCAGTAAAATCTCCCTCACCCCCAGGTTCAAGTCCTCATCCTCTGCTCTGGCTCTCTCTGTGAGCTATTTCTGCTTGAGTCAGGTGAACTCTGGTACCTGTAGGTCAGGAGGAATGTGAACTGAGCCCAGAGTGAAAGAGGAAGGGAAAAGGACAGATTAAACTGTTTTTGCATTCACTTGAACATTCAGGTAAAAAATGTTCAACAAATCCAAAAATGTTTGTTGTCTGTGTAGGTAGGTATTTGTATCATCCTTATGTAGTATATCTGAAGTGATGTGTCTGTTTACTTCCCATTCATAACTTTGGAGTTGAAAATGCTTCTTTCCTTGTTTTTTTATGGGGTTTTGTGTTTTTTATCTTTTCGTTCAGCATCTACAGTAAATATTTCTTGGGTAAACACCTTCTGAAACCTCTGAATTATTAAAGCATAAATTAGATGATTTAAGAGCAGAACATTGTTTATAGAAGTGCACTTGCCAGAGCTGGGGAGGTAAAAGAAATAATCGTACTATGTCAGTAGTCCCTTGGGAAGACCTTACCTTCCTGATACCATCTATGTTTCTTGTAGTTCAGAACACTTGTTAAGCTGAAAGGGGGGGAAGAGAGGTGCATGACATTTATGTTTGTTGTAACATAAACCATTTCTTATCTCTCCCCTCAGACCCTCTCCTCTGCCTCCCTTCTGTCTCCATTTACAACTTCACTATCCCTCCTGCCTACTGGGACCATAACCTTACTGTAATCTTTCTTCTTTTGCAGCCCTCTGCATATCTAAGGCAATCTTTTTTTTTTTTTTTTCTTCCATAGTCTCAAGCCCTCCTCCCTAAAAACAAATCCACATTTCTTTAAATGTGTTTTCTTCCTATTCCCTTTTTTTTTTTTTTTTTTAAGAATAAATTTTCTCCTATCTCATCTCTGCCTCACAATTCCCAAATCAGCCAGCTCATGGGTCTGAAAACGCTGGTGACAGTGCCAATTATATCTGCTAGTTCTTGTCATTGAGTTGTGGAACTGAACACCTTATTTCTTTTCTTTTCTTTGAAAGACAATCTGAGAGAGATCTAATTATGCCAGAATGCACTGTTCTTTCAATCTGGACTGGGTTTCAGTAAGCCTGGAAAGCATCTCTATACCATCATCAACTTCTCAACAATTTAGCAGTCATTTTACTCACACTTGTTAACATATTTCATGGATTTCATCTTAATTAGACATTTGATGGTGTAGTTTTCCATTTCTCAAATTTCCAAATGAGCCTAAAGAATTTTATCAGGGGTGTTTTTTTGGAAGCATTTCTATCTTGGAAGAGCAGTCCAATTTGCACTTGATCCTATTTAGATTTACAGAGTAAGCATCCTTGTGCTGAAATCCCATGGGTAGCTAGTCTGGATTGGTGCTCTGCAAAGGCACTGAATACAGAAGAAGTAGTGAGTTTAGCTGCAAGTAATTGTGACCACAGTCAGTTTAATTCAAAAGACATTTAAAATATAAAGTGATGTGTCTTTCTTTTGGAGCATTTGCTCAGGAAGTGACAAACTTGTGAAGATCTGAATGATGGGAAGTTCCTTTATAGGTTCACCCTGAATTTTGTTGCTTTCCTCAGAAGAATCAAAACAACTTTTTAATATTTTGCAGAATGTTTTAAGATGGTCTCTTGAAGAGAAATGTTTAAAAAAGTTATACAAGTTTGGAAAGAAGCTCTGAAGAGTCCATAATTTTGCATTAATATTTCTGTATTAATAGTTTTGAGGTTCAAATTAATGCTGTTATAAATGGCAGCACTTAAGACATGCTTTCTATGTTCCTAACTGTGCAGTCACCAAGCAAATGTGGTAGTTAGATACCTTATGGCAATTCTATGTGGGAGAACAACTAAAAGTATGAAGTTAATGCAGCAAAATTAAGGACCATTAAGCCCCTATATGGAAACCTATTGAAAAGTGGAGTGCTTAAGGAAGGATTAAACTACAAAAAATAAGGGTGTTTTAATTCAGAATGAGAGCATCTACATATAGCTTAGTGTGTTTTAATTTATCTCCATTAACTTATACTTTTAGTTGATTCTTTTTAACCATCCCAAATGCAGGCAGTCCCAAGTGAACTATTTTTTCCCAAAAGTGTATCTCTGGAAGCTTTCTCTTTAAAATTTTATATCCTTCTTATCCCATTCCATGCAAGTAACCCAAGAAAAATTCTTGTGTAAAAAATGAACAAAACCATGAATAGTTTACAAGTAGAGATTAAAGGCTTGAGGGGAATTTAAAAGTTCATGAATGATGGACACAATGGAAAATAGATAAAAATAGGCCAAGATAATACTAAAAGATATTATGTGCCTGGCCACTGAAACTGAATGTTCAAACCTGACAATTTATGGTTGAAGTGAAAAATACAGATGTTTGTACGTTAGGCACAGTTGATTGTAAAGAAATGCATGAAGCTGTGCTATGCCAAAGCAGGGATTTATCCTATTACTTCATGCTTGCTCCTAAAACAGACTCTCCTCTTTATTTCTGTGTTGTCTTTTCAGGCTTTACTGACTTTGGAGGGATTCAGCTTGGCTGCTTGGTTGTAATTTTATTGTCCCTTAACCAGAATCACAATCTCTATGTAAAGAAATGCATACAAGTGCCACATGAACTGTCCACATTATACTCTATAATCAGTAGAAGTTTCTTGTTGCTCAGGATAGGAACTCTGCAGCCTTTTCACTGCTGCTGAGGTTGTGTCATGGACATGAACATTGCTACACCAGTCCACTGGAATCAACGCTCATTTTTGTGTTGTGCTGTGTCGTGCACTTAAGTAAATGTCCAAACAGCCATAATGAAGACAGACAGTGAAAAACAGAGATATTAATAGCTCATATAGAAAGTAAGCAGAGTGTTTTCTAATTCTAAGAGTTACTGCTTTTGGGAAGGACAAAAGATCTGCTGGTTATTGCTGGTTTGAGATTTTAAAGAACCTTGCTAATGTCACTTTAATGTATTAGAATGCTATTTTATATATATATATATATATATATTAACCTACACAATTAAGAAGATTAAAAAATTCCAATGTATTATTGTTACTTGAGAGATTTCTTGTCATGTGGTAATGATACAGTTGATGCTAAGTGGATGAATTTGCATAATCTGGTCATTAATTTAAAAAATTTAAATAATAACAGTAGACAATGGGGATTAACAGTTGAAACCAGTGTAACATTTCATTTTGGGGATACATAACTAAACTTCAGTGCAGATCTTTAACAGAGGTGTCCTGTTACGGGAGCAGAAGCACATCATAGCAAGATGCCAAAAGCTTGCATTTGTTTTGTCATGAGTTACAGTGGACTGCCAGTCCTGGGGCTAGTGCTTTTTCTTGTTTACCCATGCATTTTGTTGTTAGAGTGTGTAGACTTGCATTCTCCGTTTAGAGAAATCAATGCTTTTGTCCACCATCCCCCTCCCTCTTTTTTTTTTTCCTTCTGCCAGCCTTTTTTTCTTTTCAGTCTGCTTTCCCCATTGCTGGGTGAGCAGCTTATGAGAAATAAACCACTGAGGCACATCAAACCTTATAAGAAGGCCAGGGCAGTAATTCAGTGGCTGAGTTTTTCCAATCCATTCTCTTTCAAGTGGCTTGTTTAAAAACAAACAACAGAAACAAAACCTCACAGTGTCTCTTGTTGGTATTTAACAAAACTATAGAAAGACCTTTTGCCTTAATAATGCCAGTGACATGCATTTTGTTTATCTTTCTAATTATTTATTTATAGTTGACATGAAAATGCTTCCCACTAGACATCGCTAACTGCACAAAACCAGTTGTGCATTGCTTTTGTGAGACTTCTGTTATTATAGCATGATTAAAATAGTACATTAATTATGCATTCTGCTATAAAACTGAATACAGAAGAGGAAATAAATATGTATTAATAATACATTAGTTATTAATCTGTGTACTTGTCATTTCAATGAGATGTAAACTACTGCATCTTCAGTTCATGAAGACCACCACTTACCTGTTTTTAAGTCCACTTACATCTCAATACCGTGGAAGTCAAGTTTTTGTTAAAAGTCACCATGTATTACAAATGAGTAGTCCCAAGCCAAAACTATTATATTAAAAAGCTATAAATTTTACCTGACTGTGAGGTACAGTGATAGCATAATAAAGCAGATTTACCACTAGACTGGGCCATGTACAGTAAACTTTTAATCATTAAAAGTGGTAGATACCTTTCTGAAGCAACAAGATTGATTCTGGCTTTTTTTTTTTTTTTTCCCCTTGAGATTCCTTGTAGCTAGAAAGGGAACTTTTATACTAATGGGAAGTCAGCTACAGTTTATGGACTTGATGAAAAGTGTTGCAGACATGAGTGTTAAAAAAACAGTAGGCCTTGTAAAATGTATCATTTGATTGGATTTCCTTAACAGATTATTGTAGGGGTATGTCAGATATGAAGATGTTACACCTATTAGGTGCTATCCAAGGGATTCCAAAATCTTTGCGCATCAAGCTGTCTTTTAAAGGACAAACTCAGTAGATTATGCAGGAAAACAAGACCCAAATATCTGCAGCAAAATTTTACTAAATAAAACCATTTGCTTTCTTTTTGGCTCAAGATAGAATAAGAATTAGATTATTTAATGTAAGAGCTGCTTGGCAAGATTTGCACTAGGAAATTAAATGTGCCTGGGATTACTGATGCCAAAGAAGCCAACTGTTATGGAGTGACCCATGTCTATATTATTAAAATTTGGTAGTTTACAAAGAAGGTGAGTGCAGAAAAAATGCCTCTAGCGAATACTTTCAACTCTTAAAGTTTGTTTAAAAAATAGTTTGGGATAGGCTTAGTTCTAGCTGTCCAGGAATAAAACTAATCCATGGAGTATTTATGAATGTTAACAGGGAGTTGACTTCCAGTCTCTTGGTACATTTGCTAGCAGTGAGTATTTTTTTTGGTAGTGGTTGTGCTGTTGAATGAATGACCAGTAGATGAAGTTGTCCAAATATATATTTTAGTGGAAGATTTTAGTTTCATCATTAAATGGCATGTATATGACTTCTTGCATTACTCAGAATTTTTTGCTTTAGAATGGAACGATGCACGTGAAGGGGAAACTCCACTGCTACTGAGGTTAAGTTAAAAATACACATAAAATACTTAAATTGACAGCAATGTTATTGTTATATTTTCACATTGTCTTAATATTAAATGAAGTATAAACTTTCATCATGGATGTCTATTACTAAAAGATGTTTGATTATCTTGATTTAAAAGTTGTGTCAGCCAAGAGAGGTTAAAATAATTAATGTTAATATTAGTGATAGCCACACAACAGCAGTAACAATATAATAATATGTAGCTCTCTCTCGGGATTTGCACCAAGAGATCTAGCACTACATTAATAAGAATGTGAATATTATTTTATGTACTGTGAAAATGAGTCACAGTCAAGTAGAGTGTCTTGACCGCAATCACCTTTTAGGTCATGGACAGCATCAGGATTAGAATGCTGATCATTTGAATCCCCCAATACAACTCTGTTCACTGGAACAGCATCTAGACTTTTGCACATAGGTTTAAATTTTTCCTACACAAATTCTGAAAAAGGTTCTAAATGTGTCACGGGCAAGTCATCTTCAAGAGTCGTGATTTAGAACAATGTGGGAATGTTTACTGAACTAAAACAGCTTTCTCTTTTCCTGTCTCTCCTTTCTTGGATTTTAATATCTTCTTAGTTTTCTCTGGCAGAAGATAGAAAAGATGACCCAGTCAAGAAAGCTGTCTGCCAAAAACCAGATTCACCTGTCTATAAAGACTTCCTGGTAAATATTCCACATACTTCTAAAAAAAACAAACTTCCAGTGGCAGAAAATAGCAGTCTCTTTTTATGTAATCTTTTCAGTGCATCATTATGCTTATTCTTGGAAAGATGTTTTTTTCCTTAGTGTCTAACCGGCATTTCCTTTTTTCTAAGTCCATAGTGTCCTCTCCATTTTCCCTTTTATGGTAACTGCTGATATATTGAAAAATTGTTCATGATGTTATGTGTGGAAAATCTTGGTGATAGAGTATACCAAGGAGTGAACCTATTAATTCTTTCATTACCATATGCAAATTTTCCCACCTCTTTCATAAGAACACTCAGGAAATATTTTATAATTTTTCCTTGAAAGTGTGGCTATCCATCTTCTTATTTTTTTAAAACCATGCTGTTCTTGACTGTGTGAACCCCTCTAGTAAGAGAGATGAAAACATGTGAATACTGGTGAATACTAGCTTGCAAACAAGAAAAAAATCAAGCTGAAAAGAAAATCCCCTGATTGATATTATAATCATTCAACTATTGTACTGTTGAATTTCCTTAATTTTAAAACAATGTTGCACAAGTATATATTCACTGTTTTCTTTGTTTTGTAAAAACCCTGGAGTGATTTATGTGAGAGGAAATTAAATCATCTGGCTGGCTCCTGTCTGCTTTGGCTGGTTTAGGGAGCTTTGGTAAGAGGAGTTGTTTTGCATTACCTGTTTGGATTTTTTTCTCCTCTTCTTTAGCCTCTTCCTTTCTTCCTTTCTTTTTCTTTTTTTTTTTTCTTTCTTTTTTTTATCCAAGGGCAAGTTATAAATAATTGTGATAATGTAGCACTACTGTAAGAAACATGTCCTGCTGTTTGCTAAACTAATGTAACAACAGTGCGTTCATTCATTTACTTTGCAGGGATGCTTTGGCAGCTCTGTATTTTCCTAAAGGCATGCAAATCCTTCATTTTAAAGCGCTAGACCTTCTTAAGTTCTGCAGGTAGACAGACGGTGGTGTAGCCAATACAGCACAAAGTGACAATATCAGAAGGGTTATCCCTTTATTACCACACTGCTACATAGATGCTTTCCATGTTTAAACTAACCCTTTGCTTTTTTGCTTACTTTAGTAATGTTTATTTTCGTAACTAAACCTCTCCCTTTTTTTTTCTGTAAGTTTTTGGTTATGCTGCACTCATTCAAGGTTGGTGAGCCATAGAGGAAAAAAACCCTGACACTCCTAGTGGGTTTCTCAGCTGGGGAAGAGGAAGCTGGAGTCATTTCCCTGGGGCTTTGTAACTCTCCTTTAGTTCCAGGCTTGGGGAAATTTCCTTAAATTGCATTGTTTCTCTGGCTATCACCAAGAAATGCCCTCTATATGTACAGGCATTTTAAGATATGGGGAGATGAACAGAGGAAAACCATGAGTCTCAAGCAAACTTGAAACCTCTCTCTAATTCCTGAAAGTGTTCCAGTTCTATCTCAAGACAGCACAACTTTGATAAATTCTTTCAAAATTCACTTTTAGGAAATTCTGTGGCATCTCTCATTTGCTCAGATGACAGCTGAAAGGAGGTCTGCGAAGTAATCTGTAGGGTCTGGAGAGACTAAGTAAAACTTTTTTGCGAAGCTACAGAAAGGTTAATGGGGATTTTACAGGCTTCCTACCATATGCATTGGCCTGAATTATATGATACTTTTTTGTAATATAGAGCAGCAATATAATCTGCAGGAGTTAAATGTTGGGTGGTGGACATATGTGGAATATGAACTTTAAGAATATAGTTTCATGAAGATTTGGAATGTTTCTTGCATTCCCTCCTTATCATTGCAACAAAGAAAGCCTTCACTTTATATATAAAGTCTGTGGCTTCTAGATTTTAAGCAGCTGATAAAGTATAGATGTTTTTGGCCTGGGCATCATTAATTACATGTACACATACACAGACACACATAGGTGCAGACACACATGCACACACCTGCTTTCTCTGACAAGCAAACACAGAATAGATGTCCAGTTGAGGAAATGATAAAAGTGCTATGCAAGTGAATCTACTGCCTTGGGATTTCTTCATACTAATGCTCTTAACAACATGCCAAGGCATTGAACCTCAGGTCCCGTGTACAAACGGAGTCTGTTGTGAAAAATAAAGGGTAAAAAAATGACAAAGTAAAGCTGAGGTGAGGTCAGTGTTGAGTGGTGCTAGCAACTGAGAAAAGAAACAAGAGTGTAAAATTCCTCTTTGATTTTCTTGCTCACTGCCTTTTGTGTTTGATGGACCCCCTTTTATGAGGGAGATAGGCTCTGATTAAGGAAGTGGTGATGCATGAAGTAATACTATGACAATGCATAAAGTGGTCATTGTCCTCACTTACCCTCAGTGCACTTTCACACCATTAACAGTGTAGCTAATAAGACTTAGGCTTGGGATCTCACCTTTGTGCTTCCTCTGGTAGTGCCATGGCTGAAGAGTGACAGACTCTGCTAAAGCACCACAAAATATATCAGGTTGCTCTCATCACTTGAAACAGTCACATTTTATTATTTCCCATTGTGAGGAACTTTAGGAGACTTGTTCGAGCACAAACAAGAATTGGAAATTATGACTGGAAACACATATACTTTTTCATACTCAGTTTATTTGAAATATCATTATAATATTAACAAACATGGAAAATAACTGCATATTTGGCACTGAGGCAAATTACCAGATTGTGATAACTAATTTTAGAATTCTTTACATAAGCAGTTCACCTACCTGTATGAAAGTTGTAATTGTCATCCTACTAATACTGAGGTTTCTTTGTCTGTTTTTTTCTCTTCATTCCCTTCAGCCTTGTTTTTGTGCACGCTCAAAGTACTTTTATTCCTCTATCCACGACCTGCTCCAAAGTATTTTGCTTTCAACAAAAGACTGTAATTTTGTAGCAGATGCCAGTTCCAGTCGGCGGGACTGTAAGCAGAAAGTACCCATGATAACTGATTCATCCTCCACAGAGACCACACATAGTACCTAGGAAATGTCTGCACTTCCGAAGAGTGTATGCTGTCCCCAGCTCAGGCTTCAGTACAAAGGGCCAGAACAGGTGCCAGGAGAATTCATTTTGTATTGAACTTTATGAACAAACTAAGGTACGATGAGGAATGCAGTCTCCATTGACGTTGCTGCCTGCGTTCTTGCTATTTAAAGAACAGAGGAACAAGCTTCAGTGCACAAAGTGTGATCATTTCCCCCAATACCTCATTTAATAGGAGTAATTTCTACTTACACAGTCTCTTTCTATTGAGAAGCTCACACTCTACAAACATGAATTAATTAAGCTTTATACTCCCTCTGTGCTGCATAGGTAGACTCAGGAATAGAGTGGTTTAACATTATACTAGTGTGCCAGTTGGGAAATACCAGAAATCTAGTTTTCTTACTTTGCACATGCCCTGGGGCAGATTCAATGCATACCTTAAATGCAAGGACTGAAAAAGACCATAAGGTATGTGACTGATAATACATCTAGGCTTACAGTTGGAGGTAAGGACTCCTGCTTGGAGAGCTGGAGTGCATATGGCAGTGAAGCAAAAGAGTGATTCCATGCGAAAACATGTATGGCAGAGCATGCCAAGGTACAAAGCTTTTCCAGTGGGCCTTGAAGAGACTGTTGCAGTGACCTGTATAGTTTTGACTTGTTGCTTTCTCTCAACTCAAACCAAGTAAATTGAAGCTACATCTTCCTTATAATGATATTCCCTAAGATCACAGTGGTGGCTGTGTGCAGGTGTGGATTTGCTGGTCAGGCCAAAAGGGTAAGAGCATTTCCATTTGGCATCACTTACTATGACATATACTCCTGAGGTACATGACAGCTTTAAATACTCTAACCAGTAAGACTGGTTCTTTGTATAACTGCTGATATCAGACACGGAATAGTTAGTTGAGTTTAGGAAACTTTTTTTTTTTTTTTTTTTTTTTTTTAACCATTGTCTTTTAATGTGCAGTAAGATTTGATTTGCTTTTCCAGAGTAGTAGCTTTGCACTGTATAAATCATTACCTCAGTGCCAGGACACTCTAACTAGGAAAGTGACAAGAAAGTAAATGGATATTTAAGATGCAGAAACTTTTTCTTTTTTAGAGTAATGTCTACAAGAAAATAAAGCCCTCAGTGTTAAATCATAGGGCTGGGCCAATGCACATTGGGGACTGCAAATTGGAAATGTTGCGTTATTTTTAAATGGCAGAATACCTGCTGCAGCATCCATAATACTTGTTACTTCTCTAAACCTGCACAATTTATTGGAATGGAAAAAAGGAATGAAATTTAATCTATCTACCTAAAGAAAAAAAAAACAAACCAACCTACTCTTAAGTATGCATCTTAGTCCCTTACTGTCCATATGCTTTGGTTTACAAACAAATTACTCAATGTCTTTTCAAGACTTCTAGGTGGGAGAGTTGAGGACATGAACTGCTTGAGCAACAGTTGCTGAAGGCTTTGCAATGACTTAAGCTTGGAATAGCAGTAATATCCCAGTGAGGAGGGTCTCTATGCCCTGGGAGAGATTTCTCTTCTTCTGTAAAATGTTTGTGTTTTTGCAGTGTTTTAGGCTGGTTTCCAACCCCCAGGGGTAGGCTGCAGTGGTGCTGCCACCCAAGGAGACAGAAGCCCCTCAGATCACCCTTGGTTACCTTGGGAAACATGAGATGTTATCGCCTTCCTTTTGGGCTTAGTAACCCTGTACAAATATGTCTTTCCTCTAGAGTTTAAGGGGGCAGTGCAAGGCTTTTTAAATTTTATTTTATTTGTTTAATAATAAAAACTGGATAGAATAAAATTATCCTAAGTTTTTAGCCATTAAAAGTGATCAGGGGTTTATTTCCTGATTTTAGGATGGATTCACAACTAGCATTTCAGACCCGGAATCCATTGATTTCTGAGCCATAAAAATGAATTCCTATCCTACCTTATCTCAGAGTCCCATTACTCAGTATGGGTCAGATTATGTCTAAATTCTGTTTGCATTTCAGGGTCAAGCTAGAACTTCACAGCAGGCTTTTGGAGGGAAAAAAAATTGAGGCATTCTACCATCAGGGTCAGGTTGTCCGTCCAACATTACATTAAAAATGATTAGACTTGCCAGCTTTTTTGTAAGAGTTCTGCTATTATTATGTGCCACCTTGTCCTTAAATGGAGACCACTGGCCAAATCAGTGGATGTCAGGTTATAATATTTAACTATAACTTTTGGCATAGAGTGAATCCTCCAAGGGAGGAAATAACAAACTTTGAAGTCATCTATCTGTACATGTAGCCACTGATGAACTCCTTAAACAGTACAATAGGAACCTTTGCAGAACCTTTTGAAAATTCTAGTTGGGTTTTTATTAAAACAGTTTCTTCACATTTCCAGATCTTCTTGATTGTAGATGTTGGTGTGTGCCCAAAGAAGGGCAGCAAATTGATGAAAAGATTAGAGCACAAGTCTTACGAGGAGGGGCTGAGGGGAGCTGGGGTGGTTTAGTATGGAAAAAGAAGAGGCTCAGGGTGGACCTTATTGCTCTCTACAACTACCTGAAAGGAGGGTGTAGCCATGTGGGTGTCAGTCTCCTCTCTCAGTTAATAGGTGATAGGACAAGAGTAAATGGTCTGAGGTTGCACTACGGGAGTTTTAGCTTAGCTATTAGGACACATTTCTTCACTGAAGTGGTCAGGCATTGGAACAAGCTGCCCAGGCAAGCAGAGGAAATATCATCCCTGAAAGTGTTAAAGACGTGGGGATGTGGTGCTTTGGGATAGGTTTAGTGGTGAATATGGCAGGGCTAGGTTAATAATAGTCTTTATGGTCTTGGAAGCATTTTCTAACCTTGACGATTGCTTTTTAGTTTATGCAACTTCCCTGACGTAGATTGCTGGTAGATGAAATAGGGAAGAGGAATGTCTTCGATTTTCTCAGGTTGCTTCTGAGTTAAAGTTGCTACAGTCTGGACATCTCTGCTCAGTTTAGTTTCCTGTTTTGGTAGCTGACAGGAGGAGAAGCCTGCATGTGTCAGAAAGTAAAATTAGTGTTGTAACTGTGTCATGCTGAGATGGACTGAAGCAGTACAAAATGAAAGGGAGAAACCAGAAAAATGAGGTTACAATGTCAAATTCCCTGATTGATTTTGAATTAGCAGCAGAAATATGTTTTGCTGTATAATCATGATTCAGTTTTACCACCCAGTTCCCCATCCCAAAGAAAACTGCATTCGTTCTTTTGAAATATGGAAAACTGAAAATCCATTGTGATATTGTAAGAGGAAATAAAAAAGGTTGAAAGGTTAATAATAGAATGCCAACGTATGCAGTTGGCAATCCAGGCTTGAACCTGAGGGCAGTTCTTTCAAGGAGTTGAGTGACATCTGTGTGTAATTTAATAAATGACTGTTGTAACACAAGTGGAGAAGCTCTCAAACATTGTTTTTGTGTTGATTGCTCAGTCCAATTACTGTAAACAAATAATGTAATGTTATAATAGTCACTGAAATAAATCTAGCCTAGAAGGGTTGGAAAAAGGTTGGAAATATCAAAGCTGTATTTATTCATAATTCAATGATTTGTTGCTAGACTCACCTAAAAATAAAAGGTCATGCTTTATGAGTGTATCTCTAGCAAGGTTGCCAATTTCAAATGCTTAATGACAACTTTTAGCTGACTGTTGGAATAGACTTTTTTCCCCCAGCATAAATATTCACAAGTTACTGTGCACACAGAAATACTTAGCAACAGGTAGAGGCTAAATATATTAATTGGTAGGCTTTTATTTCTATTTAAAGCCATTCCTATCTGAATGGGGTTTTGAGTAACCTGATCTAGTGGAAGGTTCCCTGCCCATGACAGGATGGTCCCTTCCAACCCAAACCATTCTATGATTCCTATAAAGAGCTGGATTTACAAAGAAAAGATAGATGAACTAAAGTGTATTTTAAATAACCAAGTGGTATCTTAGATAATAAGCCAAATTTCTGTGGAAAGTCCAATTCTGAGATATAACACAGTGCTCCAAAATAATTTTCCTATTCTGCTTTTTCCACATACTACAACTGGTTTCTTCTATTAAAACAATTTTTTCTGCTCAGTAGAGCTTCATGATCTCTAAATTTTCATGCCCTCTCACCTCCTAAGCTCCTTATGTAATTTAGTTACTTCATATCCCCAGCTTTTTCAGCAGCAGCCTTTCTTCCTTCCCACGAGCTAGCCCTACCCAGAGCAATGCCTTAAGGCTGAGAGGACAGGATGCAGCTGCCTCTAAAAGCCTGTCAATGATGCTTCTTTTTAAGTTACTAAGAACTGCTAGCACAGCTGCACAGTGATGTGGATTTACACTTTATATATTTTTTTCTCCCATATGAGGAATTACTCAAAAGAGTAATGAGTTAGCTACTGATGCATGAAAGCAGATGAAGACAACTGCCTTATGCTTAATGGCATCCTAAGGACAGCCCTGCATTTTACAGCCAGTTTTTCTGGGCAGATATTGCTCAGGTCAGAGGCTGTGGTTATTCTTTACAGGGAATTTGAGGAGATTCTCGTCTTCAGATGTGATGGAGTAGGAACAAATTTGAGTTAGCATTAAATCTATAGCTAGAATCTTACATCCTTTGAGCACATAGTTGTTTCAGTCTTGACAGCTAGCACAGTACCAGACAACTGCAGAAAAGAAGCTAATTTTGGGCTGTAATTTATGAATTATGATGCATTTTAACATCAGTGGAGTTTGTTTATCTTTATACAGAGCAGTATCTGGTGGCCTTGGTGACCAGTTTGACTCCCACTTTCCCAGCACTCCTCTTTTATCTGCAGGCTCTATTAGTTACTAGTTTTATCCAGTCTGAGAAAAGCAAAATGCAAGGGAGCAAGCCTGGCAAGGCTATGAGCTGAGATTTCTGTGCCTTCTTGTTTCCATTTTCCCATTTTCTATTTATTTAAGTTGTAGCTGTCATCCACATGGCAGCTGTGCTTGGTTGGAGGAGGGCAGTGAAGGCAGAGAAAATCCAAGCAGTAACACAGCAAAAGTGGATGCTTTCTGGATGTTTGTTACTGTGGTTAAAAATGCCAAGCTCAAAAGATATCTTAACATTGCAAATGAAAACAAGCCATTGTGGCCTTTCTGAAGTTTCCAGCTAGACTGGTTACAAAAGAATCAAACACTTGTTTGATGCCATAAAGATATTCTGTTCAAATGCCTGTCAGAAAATGTGGGTGTATGGTTGGGTAGTGGCTGACCTGATGACTCAGACTCCCTCTAACACCAGATATATGGGAAAAGGCTTGAGTTGCCCCTGCCCACATTCCTTCAAAACTGAAGACAGCTCTTCAAAACTAAGTTCTCATCTTGAAAATGAAAAATCATGTGCATGTGAGGGAGTTTTGCAAGGAGTTGAATGCAAAGGATTGCATTACATTTCCCTACTACTACAACGTTCTTACTACAATAGTATCTTTGTATTTCTGTTTATAAATTTATTTTAATACATTTCACAGAATCACAGAATGGGTAAAGTTGGAAGGGACCATGGTGCGTCATCTGCTTCAGTCTTTCTGCTCAAGCAGGGTTTTCCTAGACCATTTATATTTTTCCATTTGCATCATGTTTAATTGTTTGCAATTTGTGCTTTTGTGCTATAGGTTGGGTTGATAAAGTTGCTATCTTTAAATGGGATAAAAATTTCGTTAAATTAACAAATTTCATTAAATCTCCGATTGTAGAGATCAAAACCTTTGTCTTGTAAATGGGCTGAGAAAACATTTTTTTTAAATGATTAAAAGTTCTTTGAAAATGCAATTCTAATACTTAAAAACAAATTAACTGACAGTTACCATGATTACATGCATTAAAATGAGAATATAAGGTGTGAAACCAGCAGCTTCATATAGTGTAAATTCAAAAGCAGGAGACATCAAATAAACTCAACTATAAAAGGCTAAGAGAATATTTGGAAAGTAAACTTAAGGTTGTACTGTAGGTGATTAGAATTAATTTTATAAATTTTAAAAATATATGGTCTGACTATAATGAAAACACTTCCTTTGGTGCCTTTAATAAATTTCCATTAATGGGTAAAAAAACCCATGAAATGTCACATACAGAGTAGCTACCAATGTGTTACTTTACTAACACTGGGAAATTATTGCTGTATTTCCAAATGTCATTTTAGTTGATTCATGTCATACACAAGTGAATTTCGGAATATTCATGTGAGCTTTTCCAAGCTGACTTCTTTAGGCTTTGGCAGTTAAATCTGCCATAGCTTAAATACCCCACAAATGCATTGCTGTAAATCTTTAATCACTTAAATTATAGATTATGTGGGTATGTTCAGCACTTAGATGGGAATGAAATCGGGAAACCCTTGGTATATACACCATTGTGTCAAAGTTCTCATGTGCCAAAACATCTGCTAGCAAAACCTCCAACCCTACTGCATCAATATATGCGTACAGACGTTCATAAACTGAAGTTTCTATTTTACTAAAAGCCCTGCCTTTTGCATCTTCAAAGAAAATGTCCTTCTTTCTGGGATCCTTTTTTGACAGTTTTCTTGGGATAAGCCTCTCATCACTTGGGCAGAGAGCCTATCACTTAAAAATCATGCTCAGGACACAGTATACATGCTTGTATGAAAGAGAAGTAGCAAGGACAGATAATATTTTCTCTTCCTGAGTTTTACTTAAGAATTAAAGAAATTGTGTGACTCCTACTCCCTTTGGAGCACTTGACTGAAGAAGGAGAGGCAGTGTGCTGGAAAACTCTACAGCCTGATGTTAGTTAGGTGAGGCACTATCCAAGCAGTAGGATATGCATCCACTTACCTTCTTCCACTGATTACTTTCTGCAACTCTTTGTTCAGCTACCGGATTTTGCAAAGCTATTCTCTGGCATATCAAAGTGTGAGAAGAGCCTGACAACGTTACAAGATCTACACAGTCTTGCAAGTGGGTTCCAGATAGATATGTCAGCACTGAGTATTTTATCCTGAGATAATTAGCACTATGATTAGAAGAGCGCCCGCAGACCATGATGTGCAGCAGCGAATTTAGACCAGTACAAGAGAAAGTACTCCTGTGAAAAATGCAGCTTTTGCTGGCATGTGATAAAATAAGCAGTGTCTCTTTTCATGGAACAGCATTGCATGTCATTCTGGCAATGTTAGCTCAGATAGGAAACCTGCTGAGAAAGCATTGAATGAGATTTGTTGGGGCAGCTGCCTTATGCAACTATCCAGGTATAAGGAAATGGTTAAGCCTTTCAAGTTTGGTACACTGGATTCCCAGAAGAAGAAAGCACTAGGAAAAAGGCTAAAGTTTCATCTATAACAATATTAATTTTGGATTGATTTTTAAAATTAATAAATTAGGTGCTCAATAGAGTGAACCTTTTTCTACTTTCAAGGAGTTGGCATGTACTTTTGTTTGGAAGAGATTAGAAATGTGATTTCATAGAGGAAATGTAATCTCATCTTAAATATTTACAGAATGCTAATTTTATGCTTCTACATTGGCAGAAAAACAGAATAGCATTAATTAGTTTAACTTATTTCCTTGCAGAAACATGTTCTCTCCCTTTGGCTAGGACTACATTAGTAAAAAAGACCATTCAGGCCCATTCTTTGGTCCAGAGATAATGCAACACACTTTGCATCCATATGGCTAAATTTCCCCCTGTTCTTTAACTGTCCTCCAAAAGAGGATTGCCTGCTTTGTACCACAAGGTGGAAATTGCAACTGGATCCTCCTATTTCACATGTAATGCATAAGCGCTACTTGAGAGATGCTGTTTGCTATACTCACTAAACAAGTGAGTATTGATAATTGTGTGCCATTGCTTGACCCGTGTGTTTTATATTCTAACCATAGAGACAGCCTGTGACAGATATTGTACGACCACCACCAGGGTTAATACTAAAGGAATAGCTAAGTACTTGTTCTGTACACAGAACTTAATTCACTGGTTGCCTTCATAAATGTTAGACAAAATATAGCATTATACCATAGTTTTAACTAAAAGGACTCTCTGAGCATTGAGAGGTTATGCAGAACACTCTGAAACGCCTTTTTCTGTCTTTAAGTTAGGCGTACTAAATTCTGCATCACATCCCCACACTCTACCAGTGGTTGCTTTCTGTAATGCCATGATGTTAGGGTGCTTCCTTTCTGGAAGTTATGGTATTTGTAGAAAAAAATTGCAAGTGTCTCTTCTACTAACTATACTGTTTCTGGATTTGGGGGGTTTTGTGCTTACTGGGATGGAATTCCAAAATAGTGATTTTTTTTCCTTTTTTTTTTTAGTCTCATAAATTCTATTACAAGAGATTCCTTCAGGTATTTTGATACTGAGACTTTCTCTATATCTAGAAACTGATCTATAGCTGTGTATGCAGATTAATTTTTAAATAGCAAAAAAAAAAGTTTAGAAATATATGTGTGCATTTTTCTTTGATGGTTTAAGAATGCCCAAAGGAATATTTCCTATTGATATAAAATACTTAAGAAGATAAAATGGTTGACAGATTCTTCACAAAAAAAAGACATATAAACATTTGCATTTATAAGTATTCAGTATAATTGTTTCTGACACATAAAATGAAATCTCTTAATACTAATACCTTAGATCCTCTTCCTGACCCCTCCACACACCCCAGGATTTCATATAGGATTGCCTCAGGATACGCAGTGCTAGGAATTAACAGTGTTGTTTTCTCCTGCAAAATTGTCGGTATTTTGGAATATGACTAGCATAAAGTAACTTACACTTTTTGGTTAACTGTCATGATTTATATTTTCCTGTTTTACAGAAAGATTGCTTGAAAATTCAGTTGCAGATTCAAAAAAAAGAAAAAAAAAAAAAAGGATCCTTGGGCTCCTGAGCCCCAAAATCTTATCCCAACTCAACATTGAAAATTTACTTTAATTTTTGTATTAGTTAAACATCAAAGTTAGAAGCTTCTTATGGTGTTTAGTGTCTATAATGTAAAATTACTAAACCATTCCAAGTTATAAGCATACTTCAAATAAAGCTTGTTTTATCTGTCTGAAGAAGAGTGATTCCTTCTCTCCAGACTTCCTAGAATACAGGCATTATTACTGCAGTTTAATGTTGTGTGTGGATTGTGACTGCTAGTTCCCTCTGGGGTTTTTGGGGGATTTTTTTTCAGTTTTTTTTGTTCCTTGGTATGTTTATTTATAGGGGAGTTATGAGATTGTAATTGGAGTTGGAAAAGACTGCTCCCTTGGGCTTGAAAAGGGACTGACCCCAATCAGCAGGGCTTGTTGTCAGTGCTGCTGGAATCTCTTCATCAGTGAGTGGAAAGCAGTTTCCTGTCAAGTTTACTTAGGATTGGGGTTTACTCAGGATTGGGGTTTACTCTGTCTCTCTCTTTTCTCTCTTTTTTTTTTTTTTTTTTTTTTTTTTTGGGGGGGGGTGGTTTTTTGCTTGGTTGTTGGTTTTTTTTGTTGTTGTTGTTGTTTGTTTGTTTGTTTTTGTGGGTTTTTTGTTTGTTTTTGTTTTGTTTTGTTTTGTTTTGTTTTGTTTTGTTTTGTTTTGTTTTGTTTTTCCTTCTTCGTCTTATCTCCAGCATAGCCAATCTCTGTTTTTATGTACAGTGTGACTCCTGGTGCTGTCTTAAATATACAAAGAAGAAACTCTGTGTTTGAAATAGAGAGACTGTTTCATTCTGGTGACCTTTATCTTCTTCCTCTGGAGTTTTAAACTAAGCTTGATTCTGTTCAGGATGTTGGACAGGTGATATATGAGGCTACACAGGTTGAGAGTATACGTGTCTGATGATGCTGTGATTGGATGAAGGAATAAAGGCTATGCCTTTGAAGAAGGACATTTTCTTCATTCTCCAGTGAATGAACTGAAGGGAAACAAAAGTACCTGTCCTTCAGTTTTCCACACTGGACAATTAATAAATGTGAGGTTAGGGTTGTGGTATGCTTTTTATTTGTTGAATAAATTTATGAAGAAAAATATTTCAGTTGAGGGGACTGGATCCATGTTTGAAAAATATCATTACCCCTTTCTGAGAGTGACTTCTGATTTCCTTTCAACATTGCATCTTTTTAAAAATCCATGTTTCTTTGCAATATTTTTCTCAGTATGATGGTCTGGCATTGACCCCTTTGCATTTGGCAGATCCAGGTAAGAAGACGCTGTTCTCAAATAGCCATTTTTTCTGGATGTTTCTGGCTATTGTTCTTATTGTTGCAATAGTGAACAAGTCTCACTCCTGTCATTTTCCCTCTCTAACTTCTGCTTTAGGAGAAGAAAAAAGAAAAGAGGAAAGGAAATCACTAAAGGGAGAGTGACATTTTTCACACTTACTTTTGATGGTCAGAGAATTTATTGAAGTGCTGTTCTTGACAGGATGGTTTCAACTGCAATTCAAGCCTAGCCTGAGATCTGAGTCAGAGCCAGGATCTGACTACAACAGAGGGGGTTTGCCTAAAACCCTCTCACAGTTCCAACTACATCAGCTACCATCACAGCTTCCTGTTTTTGTAGATTGTTGTCAGACTTCTTTATTAGACTAAAGTGCTCCAAGACAAATGGGGCTCTGTCATAGAAGTGCCAAGTGTTATTAATTATTAATAAGATATTTAATTAAATACCACCTCCCTGGTAGCGATCATTAGCAAATTCAAGGGGCAAATTCTGAGATGGCTGGTATGTAAGTAAGGAATTTGTAGCTTTTTTTCTCCCAGGATTTTGGCCCATTGTCATGAGGAATAGCACTCCCTTAGGAAAAAGCTAAAATGCTCCAGTATGTCAGAGGATGGCTTTTGTTTCCTGCGCATCTCAAAGCAACTGCTTCCCTCTCCCTTTGTTTGCTGCCTTTTGACATGCTTAAAGTGAGGAATGATTGAATATCTGATTAACTTCACGTAAGAAGCATTTTTGCCCAGTTTTCTGACGAGATGCCGAACCAGTCCAAATCCTTTGAGTCTTATGTAGGAGGTAATCCCACGATCCAATGTCAGAATAATCCCCCCAAGACAGCTTAAATATTTGTAGTTCTTTCTTAAATCAAGAAATCCCTTGGGGTTTATACCAATCCCAATTTAAAAAATGACTTGACCTGAAAACCCTGGAGGAATGTTTGAATGAGGTTGTCTTGCCTCTGGCTTCCTGGCCAACTTACTCTAATAAGACGTGAATAAGATATACAAGGTCCTAATTTATAATGTGATATGAAAATTATACATTCAGTGAAAGGCTAGGGGGAAAAATAAGGGATGGCAATGGTGATAGAGACAGCATTTATTGTGATTACTAGAAAGGGGCCTTAGTGGGCTGGGATTATTGTACTTTAAGTGAAATTGATTTTGTTCATGATTTGATTTTAATCTAGTTTAGATGAATCAAATTCTACAAGGAGCAGATATTTAATTTAGTACATTAGGATGAAAAGGACATCAGTTCAGAGAAGTTTAATGCATATGATGTGATAAAAGCAGTATCTGATTATGAGGGGTTTTTTTATAGTAATTCCTTGTTATTTCATTACTTCTTGGCCATTTTTTTTCTCTACACATAATATTTTTTATTAAAAGCAGCCAAGATTCTAGTCTCCTTAATGATATTGAGGCTGATTGCCTAAGCTAAAACAATAATAATGCTAAAAATTGGAGGAGGACAGAAAGGAAGACAGAATTCCAGACTTACCACACTGATTTTTGCTAGAGATCTACTATAGGAATAAATGGAAGAGCCTCGCTTGGTTCCAGGACACTTTCTACAGGAGAAGTCCTGTGCAGAATCAGCCTTGTCTGACTTGTTATAGACTGCAGTTGTAAACAGAGAGTCTGTAAAAAACAATCTCCTGCAATTTTCCAGTCTACTGTTTCCTTACCTGGGGGAGCTGGAATGCTTTGCAGTTCGGAAGAAGTTGGTTGCTGTTGAGGTCTCCTACACTTTAGCAGTCAGGGCTGGATGGACCTTTCTTCTGCAGTTAACACCAGATCTGGAAAACTATTCATACTGAGAGTGTAAGGGTCAGCCAATATATATAGATACACATAGATTTATTTTTCCCAAGCAATAGTTTATGTGATGATATTCCTGTTTCTCTCTCTGTTCCCTGACATCCAAATACTAGCAGCCTCTTGTTGGAAGGAAAGTAGTACTGTTGATTCACTGGTTTCCTTGCACATTTTTAGCACTGTTCTTTGGGTTGTTATGGATAAATCAGAGTAGTAGCTTTTTCATTGAGGAATGTTTTCTGTTTGATTGTTTAATGAACAAACCTTTTATATGCTTAAGGAAAAGATTTGCTGTGATGAAAGGGACTTTCCACTACCATCTGCATTCATAAAGATGGGCATGGGTCACAGTGATCTTCATGGGAAAAATAATGAAAAGGAATATTGAAGGAGAATTCTTACATCATAGATGCAGGGCAGGATTTGGCAGAAAAGTGTTTTTAATACATCAGTCTGAGAAGGCTTGGTTATATGTCACCTTCCTGTGCTTGTGTTAAAACAAATTATGAGTGTTTTTGCCCTCTTTGTATAAAATACAATTCAGATTTTTCATCTGCTGAAATACTTTTCAGCAAAAGAAACAAAAAAAAGGAGGAGGGGGAAGAGAAAAACAAAAAGGGAACTCTGTGGGCCTGACAGCCTATGTCTAAAGGATGGGACCTTGAATTTCAATGCCTAAATCTAATCATGCGTCTCAAGCAAAACTACACCCTCTTTCAACTCCCCCTTCCTTGTAACAAGTTGTTCCAATTTAAAACCAATTTAGTTAAACTGGGACACTGGTGGATAATTGTCAGATGCCTCCTATTTGGAGGCAGAATTCACTCTAGAGAAATCTCCAGAGACGGGTTTACACTGACGTAAATGAAATTAAGATTTTAAAAGACTGTGCACTATCTGTAGAGAATTCTCTGATTTTCCCCCTTATTTTATGATTCAAAATCTAGTACCTATCACCTGTTTTCCTGGTCCATGAACTGTGGTCATTGTGGTTCCCCATCAGCGGCTGAAAGTCAGCATAGGAGCCATTTGAATGACACATTGAAAATGGGGTCTGTCATGACAGAGACACTGTTTACATTTCTGCTTGAAGTGTTGGTTCATTTTTGGAGTATCTAGTAAATAAGCCTTAGATGAATCAGCAGAAGTAGATTTTTTTATGTGTTCGTATCTTTTACAGACAGTGTGACAAAAAATATTTATATTTTTTCTTCCGTCCTTAAGTATTTACCTGTTGTAGGCAGCAAGTTCAATTTTAGCTTTCTGTTTTAAAATAGAATGTTTTTATAAATCTACATTTTTTTCTGTCATTAACTAATTGGCACTGGTGTATAAGACTATTATTTTGAATCACACAAAAGTCACTTGAGGCTTGAGTGAATCTGTGTTTGACATGGCAAGCGATAGAGCACCAAATTTGATCCACGTCTTATCAATAATCTTGGATTTCTTCCACCTGCAACAACTATAGTTTCACTGTGTCTCTTGCTCTTTCCTTGAAATGCTGGCAGTAGTGAGAATTTTGTTGTCATTGCTGCCTATAAGTCCTGTACTGAGATTACATCAGCTCATTTAGCAAGAGCTTTTCAGAGAACTACTGGCAGAATTGCTTTCCTTGTTTTGGTCCTTCCATTTTGTGGATTTAACCCAAAAACCAGTCTTCAGTAAAAGAGGTTCTAGTCATATATATATATATATATATATATATATATATATATATATATATATATAAAAACAAAACATATTATGCTAGGGAATCCAATTGTCTTTGTACATGAGTATTTTTAAATTTGCTGAATGCTTTAAAACATTTTGTTTCACATGGCAAGGCTAACATCGTGTCTTTAGAAGAAGAAGGGCAGAAGGGAGCAATGTAAACATGCAAATCTGGTCATTGCATTGATGAGATAAACTAATATGGTGTAATTACAAGCTTTTGTATATTAGTATTTTTATAGAATTGTGTTTCCTTGCTCTTACTAGGCTTTAAAATGCCTGAAACTGTGAAAGCCTATATTCAGTGTCACAGATGTGTGCAGGAGAAAGCAAGCGGGTTGACATGTACTTGTCAGTGTCAGCTGAGAAAAGAGATGGCATGGATTGTTCGGTGGAACAATGAAGGAGGTGGTGTCTCTGGGACAATAGCATTAGCTGGCAGAGCAGATGGACTGCTAGCTTGGGAGGTCTAATGAATCCTCTGTCAGAACAAAGAACAAGAGTTTATGCTTTACTTGGCTAAAATCCATGAAAGTAAAACAGAAATTGGGATGTATCAGGAATCTTTAGTTAGGGCTACCAAGTTCAATAATTTTGCCTGTAAATGCCGTTTGAAATGTTCCAGTATGAGTGAATGTATCAGCACACAGGTTCATTGCTGTTAAACAAATACACAAATTTTAAACATTTTGAATAAATTCTTCTAGGTATAGCGATAACATAATTTCTTAAATACAGAACCTTTACTAGGAGACTGTCTTCAGTTTTTTATAACTTTGCCAAAATTAATTTATCTGACATTTTCACTTGCCAAGATTTGCCTAGCCTCAAGTTTTTAAAAATGTCTAGAGGCAAAATATATTATTAAATAAAATTGTAAAAACTCTTGCATCTGTTTACTACAGCAAATTTATCCCCTCTGTGCTTTGAAAAAAAATGAACCCGGAATTGCTAAGAATGTATCTTTTGCTCTTTCTTTGGGAAAACCACCCATATTTAGTCCACATTTAGTCATCCACATTTAAAACTACCTCAGTTTGCCCTGGCTCAGTAGCAACATTTGCATTTGGCAGCTGAAGTCTGTGATTTGTGCTTGAATTGAGACCGCTTTATCTCTCAGAAATCACTGGTGTGACCTGACTGCACATGAACCATCCCTAAATAGAAATATCCGTGGATATGAGGGTGAGCAGTTCTTCCAGTATGGTACTTGCAGAGGGCTCTTGGTCTCCAGAGGGAGATTTTCTTCTGTGTTTTCAGTAGTTGTCCTGTTGATGTCCAAAAAGAACTGAGAATTGCAGTCTGGTTTGGTTGCAGGGAGGTGAGGAGCAAGTGTGGAGTAGAAGATGGAATTTTTGTGGAAGAGACACCTTGGTCAGCTGGCAGAAGAGAACAGGAGCCACCTGAGCACCAGTGTGGCTCATGGATGGTGCCAGGTGCAGCTGCAGCTAGGCAGGAATGTTAAAACTGGAGAGAAAAGTTATTTTCCAATTATATTGGCATGTTAGGGCTTAAGAATCTGGAGGAACAGTAACAGAGTGGATAGGAATGGTGACCAAGGAAAATGTTAATGAGAAGCCCAGCACTGGACAACAACTGTGAACTAGAAATTTTGAGTCAGAAAATATTAATGAGGGCTAATTAGAGTGTTGCAAGCTTCCTTTTGCAGGATTGCTCTGATACTGAATTGAAAAATCCAGGTCAGCTGCCTCTGCCAGATATGCTGTCATCTTCTTCATTGCCTGGAAAGGGAATTAGAGAAAGAGTACTTTTCTATGCCTGAAGTCATCCTGGAGACACATGACTTAAATGAAACTCTCATTTCAGCAAAGACTTGTGTTTCTCATTGTGTTTCTCACTCCCTGTGTGACAGCCTGTGATGCAGTAACTCTGACATGCAGAATGCCTTTGCACTTGCCCTGGCAGCTGAGGCCAAGGGGTGTCTGTTCAGACCCTATGGGAGGCTATGAAGTGCCAACTACAGGGAGAAGTGAGACCCTGGAGCTCTGAAATTTATTTTACACCTCTCTTCCAGTTTCAACAGATGGACAGCACCCTTCTTTTGTGAAACATGCCCAGCAATGCTACCTCATACTGCACAGTGATGATGTGTGGATAAATCTGTTAATGTTTAGAAAGAACTGAAAAGCTGTAGTGGGAGAATTGGGAGCCCGTGAGGAAGTTAATATTGTCATATCAAGAATGACATGCAGGAAAGGGTGTGTGTGTATTCGCTGAATAGTGAGGATAAAGTAAGCACAGACAAGCTGCTGTTTAACAAGCAGTGTGTGATCTGTGCACTCACTGAGAGGAAATTGCAGATGCCATTTGCAGTGTTTATGTAAAGAGAGGGAAAAACAAAACAGAACGTTTGTTATTCTGACATTCCCTAATTTCTGGTTACTTGATTTTTGTGGTATTAACTGCTGTAGAATTTCAACAGTGAAGCTTTCACTGAAGTTCAGGCTGGGCCTGCTACTCATCTTCCTTAATCTACAAGGATTTCTTTAAAAAAAAAAATCCCTCAAAAAAATCCAACCCAAAAGAACAATCTTACCCACTGCAAAAATCCATGTTTGCTGGGAAGGAGTTAAATAACAGGCCCTTTTTCTGTCTACTTTGCTAATCTGGACACTGTGTTAGATTTACAATTGCCTAAGAGGTTATCTACCCTGTTAAAGCTCAGAAGAATTTTCACTGACGCTCATTTGTAGTTATACCTGCTGGGGAAAGAAAGAGCTTGTGCAATTACAACTTCTCTTATAGCCATTGCTTATCTGAGTCTGCCTCCGAGTCAGGAAGCCTTTTCTGGCTTGAGCAGTGCAGTGAAGAATGACTCTGCTGCCAACAGAATGGAAACTCAAAACGAGATTGAGTTTAAATCCACAGCTGGGACTTGAGCACTTGGCACCAGGGATCATAAGGTCATTGCAGTAAGACAGGGAATGTGCATGCATAGTGTGTAAGAAACTCAGCAGCTTGCCAGTCCTCACTGCAGATTTTCACTCTCTGGTTTATGTGCGCTGTACAATAGATATCCATTTTTTCAACCTGCAAGAAGGTCCCAAGTCTGTATGATTTTTTTTTTTTTTCATTTATATGGTCAGACTATATTTACCCACAGTAAATATTTATTTATTAGAATTGTCACTTCCAACACAGTGGAAAATGGATTTTCCTATTCTTTTTGACAATCAAAATACACAAAATGCCCTATGAAATATGATTATATTGTTCAGGATAACAAAACTCACATAACTGAAGGCGACTTCTTTTCCAAACATTGTTTAGGACTTGTGTGTATCTTTTAATGCCTTGCAGATTCCAAATTGCATGACAACTGCATTTAGTAATAATATTAAATTCAGGGAAAAATGCACATTGTTTGTAAAGGTTAAGCTATATTAGTAGATAGTTGCATTCTTACATATTTTCTTTTCACTGTTTATTCCAGGTTAGATATATTACCTTGCATTATTCTTGATAAATGACCAAAACAGAAATTGGTTCTTTTTAAAGAGCCAGTATGACCTCTGAAACTAGAGGTGCATATTAATCTTGCAGCCAATAATCCTGCCTGAAAAATACATAAAATACATTTTAATAGAATTAGAAGTAATAATTTCTTGCAGTGAAGGAAAGGTGAAAGCTTCACTTAGACAGAAAGCAGAAGCTAGTCTTGCTGCAAGGACTTAGGGTAAAATGTGGTAGTGTACAGGGAAACAGGCATGGGATAATATTTGGGAATCTGGAGATTAAATAGGCAGGAATAGAATTGTTTGGTAACAATGTACTAATAAGAAAAACATTTAGTTGACATTTATAATCTCTTTGTAACTTCAGTAGTTGCTAATGCACTGATCTCCCAGCCACTGAGCATGTTTTGTCTGTCGTCTGATAAGTATGACAAACTTGTCAGAGATTAGATACACATACTTTATACAGTATATAAACTATACTTTTAGACATCTGAATCCTCACAAGAGAGAGCTGATGAACCCTTTAAGCTTTGAAAAACAGAGCTTGCGTAGGATAATTGAAATGCCAGACATAAAGCCATATTAAACTGAGCTTCATCAGTTAAGCCTCTCACAGAGACTCATGTGCTGTGTAAAAACCAGCAAAGCAACCAACTGGTATTCTAACTTTCAGATGGCAAGATTGGTTTCTTTTTCTATGGAAAATGAGGAATAACTAGGATCTAAAAATGAAAATAAGGCACACCAAGGATAGACTAAATGTGTGAAGGAAACCGTGAGAGCTCCAAAAGGTAGAGCTGAAAGCTCTAACATTTGATTTAAATAGACTGTAACACTGGAGACTATTAAAAGAAAAACTAATCCAGGTTTGGGAGTCTTATCATTTGAGAAAATATTCGGTTTTCTCAAATGATAAGATAGATAGAAAAAAAACCCCAAAAAACGAACAAACCCTTTTGCAATTCACTGAATCAAAAATTTAAAAAAAAAAAAGGAAAAAGAGTTTAAAGAGTGATGGCACATATTGTTCTGAATTTAAATGGGCTCCCTGCAGTTGCTCAGTGAAGCTGGCATTCTTGACAGGCCAGCAACTTCAGTTTAGTGATCAGCTACTTTGAGTTGTAGGATCTGTGGCTCTGATAGAAATTGGGATACTTCAGGCAGTCCTCATTGAAGAATGAGAGGTAAGTGCAGGGAGAATTGGGCCTCTCAGCACTTCCAGTATCCAGGCTGAACAGGAGATAGAACACCCCTGGCATGATTAACTGCCCTTATGGGAGTTCCTAAAACACTCCTTTGGAATCATCGGCAGCTCATCTATGCAGCAAACATAAACCAAATATTTGTTGGGGTCAATGAATACACAGTCAGAGGAACTCCTCAGGGAAGATGGATAGAACTTGCAGTAAGGAGGAAAATGTCACTTTTCAGTGACTTTCCTGTCATTTGTTTTCTGTTTTGTAGTAGTGTCTTGTTAACTTTGCTTGACAAAGCTTCACACCTATTCCAAAGCTATTAAAACTTTCATTTATAATGAAACGATTTTCAGCCTTTATTCAGTAAAATAAATATTTCTGGCTTTGATATGTTGTGGCATCTTCATATTTATTTAAATCCTTTCTCTCTCTCTCTCTCTCTTTTTTTTTTTTTTTTTTTTTTTTTTTTTTTTTTNTTTTATTTTGAGGCTTATTCTGCCAAATTATTAACACTCTTCATAAGTATCAAGGTTAGAATATGGACCTGTGTTTATTGCCACTAATTTATCTTGGTAAAATGAAGATCAGGCTCTTAAAATATGTTAGGAAATTGACCATTAATCTCCCACCTCCTAACCTTTCACTCTGGTTTCCACGTTTATGTATTAACCACAGCACTTTCTTTCATTCTGATTTGTTTTCATTGTACTCTCCTATCAGGCTTGCAGTAATGTTGCTTTAGGTGGCTTCTATGTGTAAAACACATGATCTTGCAATAATCTGCATTTTGTTTATTCCATTTCAGGGGTAAGGGGGTTTGAAGAGAATTACCATGAAGCATTCTCTTCGTGCTTTCTGTAGCAACAGGTTACAAATTATCTTAGACTCCTGTTGTAGGCAGAAGTGTACTGTAATGACAAAAGTGTATTGGTGGATGAAGGAATCCATTAACTGTTTGTGGCTGTTATCTTTCTCATCTGTGGTGCACAAGTTCCAGTATATATTCTGCCAAACAAACCGTAGCTCACAGACACTAACAAACAGTTTCAAGAGGTTTCACTCATACAGAATACCTTTGTCTGCTGAAAGTATTGTGGAATTATGCTGCTGACATTTCAGCTATTGAAAGTGGCCTTTCTTTGCTCTAATTAGACAGCTGAGACTGTCAGCTTTTTCTGTGGAGTGAATTTTTTATGGAATTTATAGTGRCCTCTTCTTCAAGAGGAATTAACTGTGAAAGAACATGTCTGAGTAGGAAAACTCCCCACTATGCAAACTGTTCAGATTGTGCTTGAGAGTGTGAGGAGAGTTATGAGAGTGTGATGAGTGCTATTAAAGACACACTGGCACAGGATTGGTGGTTTCACAGAATCTTTTTCAAAAATTAACTCTACACATCCCAGGCTTGTCCTGTGAGTACAGCAGTCAGTCTTTGGTGGATCTGTATAAACTTTCATGGTCATTGGCAGGACATGCTTCATAGACTGTATTTGGTCACTGATTGGAATAGGCTTCTTGTAAATGCTTTTTTTCATGTTTGTGAGAAAGGGCTCTTCACAGCCCCTTCCTTTGTTAGAGCAGTGCATGTGTACATCACTCAGCAGGATTTTCTAGCTCTCAGGCCTTGAGTACTGTGACTGTATGAAGGGAGGAAAATGTTAGATTGCTGTATTTCCCTTAAATATCTCATGTGCTGTTTGCTTCCCTGTAAGTTCAGTGTTTACAGCTCTTGAGAACAAAACCTTGAGAAGTTTTCAATAAAAGTAGACAGAATGGTGGTGTACTAGCTGTCGTTATTTTGTTGGTGAGGAAGCAAATGCAGAAGTGATGTATAAGAAAATCAGAGCTCAGGGTGTATAGTGTATGCAGTATTGTGAGACCTACCACACAAGATCATCTCTGCTTGTCAGTGAAACTGGATTTTTAGGATCAGATGATTTGATATTTGAAACAAGACAAGCTTGACAAAGTCATTTCTTTACTATCTTCCAGTAGATACACTCCTTGTTTAAATCAATAAAATACCCATCCTCAGCTTTCATTAAGCATGAGCCAAATGTCACCACCTCCTAAGAGTGTGTGCAAGATTCCAATATGTAGCTGCCTTCTGCTTATACTCCAGTAAGCTTGTGATAAATTCACTTTAAAACAGATTTTCTTCCTGTTCCTTGCTTCCTTACCCTCCTTTCTTTGCTCATAAGGGTTTAATTTTCACTAGCTTGCCAAAAGCATAATTATGTTTGCTGCTTATAAAAACCCAGTGAAGATCAGAAGAGAAGACAGAGAAAGTAATTTTTAGAATTCTAAAAAAAAAAGTCAAATGTAAACTGGAAGTGCCAACAATATTGGAAGTGTGTGGGCTGGATCACTAATTTTCACTAAGGCAAGCTTCATTCAAGGGGAAAATATGGTTAAATTAGACACACTTAGGTAATGAATTCTTGCATGTCCCTAATGAGCACTTCAGATTACTGGTTATTAGAATTCTAGTGTACCCAACCTAAATTTGGATGGGATGCTGCCTACACAACTCCCAGGAAAAAGAATTACATGCACTTTTTAGTATATGGACAGCTCATTTGAATGTATAATATTGTCTGTTATAAATTTTGTCAGTTTAAATGGGATTTAACTATCTGTGTACGCAGAAAATAGTCTGGATTACGTGGAGAGTCTTTGTTCTTTGTGTTAATTTGTGATTCACTGAATTCCTGTGAGGCAATTTTAGCAGATTGAAATTGCAGCAGCCCCAGTGACTTTCAGCAAGTTTTCAGGGCATTCATTTATCACTTTCTCTAACCTTTGATAAACAATACAAACTATGGGTTGGAAACACCACAGATTCATAATTTAGATTATTTAGAGTTATATTTTTACACGGGCTGTGTTTCTGTTAGCATGACTTAAAGAAAAAAAATGCCTTCAGATCACCAAGGTGAAATTCATATGGTCTGATCAGAAGTCCCTTGGAGTCAATTAAAAAAAAAAAAAAAGACTCCTGTTAATGCAAATGAACCTTATATTAGACTGAAAGCCATCTCCTTCAAAGTTCTTCTGAGCTCTGCAGCTGCTTATTTTTATAGATTGCAGTTTCTCTAGTTCTCTTACTAAGGGTGTCTAGAGCTGATCTCTTTTTCTCTATTTTTCCCTAATAGCTTTCTCCTTCAGGTCTTGTATTCTGGATCTCACTGTTAACTTCTGTACACTTCTATAGAGTTAAATCCCCATCTTCTGTCTTCAATCAAATAACTCTTCAAAACTCATCCATTTTATGGAGCCTTTAGGGAGAACTCATTGATTTCAAGAAATCTGAAAAACAAAGAATATGCTAGCCAAATATGTAATATGGTTAATTACATTCACTAGAAAACTTTTTTTCAGCACACTCAGGAATATTCTAATTTCCCATGTGTTTTTTCCTTATGCCACTTTTCTTGTTTTGCATTCTCCACTATTTTTTTTTTTTTGTTCATTGGCATTAAAGAGCTTCTGCACTTAGTATATTATCACTAACATTTTTAAATTTTTGCAGAAAGCTTCTCACCTTATTCCCCTATAATGTGTGATTCATACATGGGGTTAATATATCTCTGAGTATAGAAAACCATTAGATCTTTAAAGTACTCTGCTGCTAATGTATTGCCATACTTTGCTTTTATCAGGTAGTTCTATTTTAACAACACATATAAATTTATTTGAATGTCTGGCCAAAGTCAGAATGCTAACATAGCAAATAAGAATAAATTGTCCTCTAATATTTTCTGATTTTTGAACATTTGTTTTTTGTTACTCTGCAATTATAATGAATATCTTTCACTACTTGCTATGGACCAAGTGTTTAATAGGAAAACACTGATAGGTGGATAGGACTTAATTTTGAACATCTTTGCATATACAAAATATTAATAAACTAGTTGAAAGTAAAATATACTTCTGTAGCTTTCTGTATGCATTAAAATTTATGTCAGGCTTTTCGTTCTGTGTCAGGTCATGGGTGACATTTGAACAAAAATTTTTGTTCTCATGTGGCATATCTAGACTATCTCTGGATTTCTCTTTAAAAATAAGATCAATCTCATCCCCATCCCCTCCTCAAGCCCACAAACCCAGAACAATTCCATAATGATGCCATTTTCAAAGCCTCTTCTGTCTACTAGAAGGATATACACAAGTCATTCTTTTGTTATATAGAATTGGTACTGTATCTTATTTTGCATGCATATGAAGGTTATTTTGTTATAAACAAAGACTACCAGCGTCCTTGTAATGGAGAAGTGTTTCAAATATCATTTTTCTATTATCACCAGAATAATATCACAAAACAAGGTTATTCTTATTTTACCAAATCCAGTTATATACTAGACCTTGGTTTTTGCCTCTGTAGCACAACAGAAGCAAAAAACTCTATGAATTTGCATTAAGATTATTTTGTGCGTATAATGTTGAAATTTATTTTTCCTATTTGTACTTTACAACCAAGGTTAAAAGTAATAGATACAGGAAAAAAAATTAGATCTAGAAATATTTGAAATTACAGGCTCAGATTTTCCTTAGCTAAGAGCTCAGAGTAAAATATAAAGGGGTTATTATGGATCTGTTTACTAATAACTATGATTATCCCAAATGAAAAGAGTAGTTGTTATATATAAATTGCACATGGGTCCTCACAAAGCAGCATGTTTTCTCACGACCTGTGGGCAATGCAAATATAGCAGGGTAGTTGTTCTAATAAGGCTTACCAAACATCTATTCCAGCAACTTTCCTTTTTTTTGTCAAATTTGTGAAACCAAACACTTATCTATGACAAAAATATAATGATAAGAAAAAGTAGGGCTGCTTGGCATAAGATAATATCAAATGCAAGACACTTGCAAGATGTTCTCTTAAAGATCAGAAAATTGTTGGTTATCATTGGGTATGTTTCAACAGGAGGTCTGTTTTTTATTTTTGTCTTGAGAGGTGTTTCTCTTTACAGTTGACATCTAACTTTCACATCAAACCTTCACATGTATAAACAAGATCAAAAGTTTTGAAAAACTTTAAATTCCTCAGTCAGCACTTCTTTTATGAGCTCAGCCGTAATGTTACTTTACATAGCATGGTATATCTTAGAAACGGAGAAGCATCAGAAAATGGGGTAAATGAATGATCTGGATTAAAAGGTCTGGATGCAAATGTATAGCTATCATTGATCAAAAAGGAATGGACAGAATGGTTGGATTGTCATACTCTGCTGCTTTTCAGTTCTCAAACTGCTCTATTTTTTTAAAGATAGCAGTAGTTTTTTATGCATAAACCTGCATTTTGGATAATCTATACTAAATCAAAGCTAGAGGCAGGGGTGCTCCTGGGAGGCAGAGGAATTGGGCTGTAAGGGATCAATGGGAAATATTCTAAGGAAAGGGGAGCCTTTGTGTTCAATTCGTGCACACCGGCACAAAGCTGTTTCACAGAACCCCTTGTTTAATTTTGTTTTACCTTTTTTTATGAAGACAGTACCAGAAAATGAAAAATCATTAAAATATTAAAATTATGTGATGCTTTTTGAACACCATGATGTCTCTGTCATTGAAGGTCAGATTTTTTGTTGCTCTGGTACAGTACGATTCCATCAAGTTTGTGCCTCCATCAACAACGATGAATTTGCTGAGATTCATGACAACTGAAACTGATTTTCGAACTGAATTCTCTGATTTTATTTTCACTTTTTCTTAAGCTGCTCAGAATCTGGTTTAAGTACAATTGCATATTTCTTCCCCTGACATTTGTCTGACCTTAAGTAGTTAAAGGTGACACTCAAGTAGGCCTTTTTTAGTGCACAAGTCTTTGTGATATGCATTTAGGTGTTGTCTGTTTCCATTTCACTAACTGTGTAGTTCATCTAACTTCTCCAAGTTGAGCTGAGAGACTTGTATTTGGAGCTGTAGCTATCAGTGAAAGTAAATGAGTTGCCTCTAGTTACAACATTTTTTTTTTCTCCCCCCTCTACCCCCTTAAGCAGCAGTAGTCAGGAAGCCTGGAACAGGATAAAAAAAAATCAAAATAATTGGATGTAAGAAATCTGAAGGTACAGCAGAGATTTTTTTTTTTTTTTTTTTTTTACTGGTAACTGTAGAATTTGAATAATTTAACCTTTAAAATATTGTTTATTCTGTTGTGATCAAGAGGAAAAAATGTCACTCCTTTCTTTTGCTGATGCCATTTACAGAGTATGATTACAGATGCATGGTGTAGGTCTTGTGTACAAGGAGACTTCATCTCGGTGAGGAGCTTTACTCCAGGAAACAAATCAACCAGAATGCTTAGGAAAAAAAAAAAATTCCTAAGAAAAATTAAGAGTTTGACTTGCAAAACTAGACACGATAAATCTGTCATAAACTGTAAGAAGAGTTTTTTTGGTTTATTGCCCAAACCTTGACTATTTCCTTGCTTTTTAAAATAGATAATTGTGGTCACCCCATCTCTTGTACTCTGGAGTTGGTTGCTGCCTGGGTGCTATTTGGGACAGGGGTGAGCTGGGGCTGGCAGCTGGAATTGTCCTCTCAGGGAGGGCAGGGCCCCTGTTGCCCCAGCCAGCAGCAGGAGCAGCCTGAGCCCTGGGCATCAGGGCCCCCATGGAGACTGGATGAGACGCCCAAGGTCTGGACTAGTGGCAGGAGAGCTGGGCACAGCAGGGATGTTGATGCAAATGATGGTTATGAGTAGGTAGCATCTCCTCTTCACACCATGTAGTGTTTCACCTGTGTTCCCTTTCCTGAGTGCACAGTGGCACACACACTGAAATTGCAGCTCTGTGTGACTAAACAAACAGGCATTGGGATGATCAGTTCCAGCTGCCATGAAATGATTTGGTACCATTTTGTCAGTTCCAGAAGTTGGAAAATTGCTGTTGCCTTGCTTTTCCTTGAGGAGATGCAGTTCAGACTGTCGTTGTTACACTGTGCATAAGTAGTGCTATGTGCTGCCTGGTACTAGTCTTTGTGGAGCCTTATTCATAGTGTCATGCCCATATGTGATTTGTCAGCACTGCTTCACCACTTGTGGGAAGATGGTGGTGTGCTGTCATTAATATTCCTATTCTGGGAAAGCCAACAGAAAGTGTTCATGAAAAAATGCAAATAAATCAAGGAGCAGATCTCTTACTCAGAACTTCGTAGTAGAACTTTGTGTGCTTCGAAATGTGAAAAAAACACTAAAAAAACCCAAACCGAAACAAAACAATAAAAGAAACAAACAAAAAAAAACCCCACAAAAAATCCTCTAAAAAACAAAACAAACAAAAACCCAGAAAAAAAAAAAAAAAAAANCAGAAAAAAAAAAAAAAACAACAGCAAAAAAAACTTCACAGCATGCTACCCTTGTGCCTACCAGCAAAAAAAACCCCAAAAAAACCAAAAAAACAGAAAAAAACCCACTGTGTTTCCTGGAACATATTCCTTTGGCAGGTCTAGAATATATTTTCTGTTCTCTGTCACACCACTGCAGATAGTCCAGTGGAAATACTTTGCTTGCCATGTGAATCATGGCCTGTAGCACGCCTTAGGGCATGGCACTTGTGGGGCTCAAGTGAGAGCTGAGTTAGAGTATATGCACTGTATAGTTGCTTAAACTTACTTCAACATAAAACAGCACATTTACACATTAGACAAGCACAAAGTGGTCCATGTGGAACTGCTTTCACTTGAGGCAAAGTGTCCTTGTAGAGTTTTGAAGTGTGAAGTGAATTTTATCATTTTAAATTGTACAAATAAGCAGAAAGAAAAGTTGATTGGTATTCTTTTTCCTGTTTCAGGGCAATCAAGGAAAATTTCTTCTTTTTTAGGGTAGGAGGGCTAAGACAAATTAGCCTTTTGTAAGGATGTAAGCCAAAGGAATATAAAATACAATAAAGGATGTGGGGAGTGAGCCTCTCAGACGAATTGAGAGATGTGATGAATATATTTATTTTGTGCTTTATTATGTGCAGCTTTTTGTTTAGATGGGTAGAAAGGAAATAATTGTGTTGGGTTCGTGGTCTATCAGAAAAAGTGAAATTCATTTCTCTTTTTCTGAGAAAACCCTATTTATTGGATACACCAGTTGCATATTTGAATATATTTCAAGATCAGTCTTACAGGTTGTACTGTATCCTACTTGAAACACTGGCATGTGCAGGGGGATAGTGCAGTGTGAAATTTATCACTTTATGCTACAGGTTTTGGGGCAAGTGTGTTGTTCCCGTGAGTTTTTAAAAACTTTTTCGCATCTTATGTTCTAGTTATTTTAATTCAAAATTGGTTTGGTTTTATTTTTATCCCTGAGGAGGTTTCCTAAAAATAGTAAACAATTTAAATTATTTGGATTTGATGATTGAGGTGGGATTATTCCCAGTGTGCAGTGGCAGATCTGAGGTGATTCATTCATGAACAGCAGTAGTAATTCAGAGACCAAATGTGGTCCTTTGAGCTTTTAGGGCACTATGACTTGCAGAGGATTAAAACTAAATTCCTTCTGTGGATGACATTGGAATTACATCTCAGAATGAAGCCACCACATCCCAATCACCATACAGCAATAGTAAGCTGCATGTAAAATGCCTGCTGGAGCAACTGAGGAGTACTTATTTTTGCTGTGACTATGAAAGCTCTGGCAGCTGCCTTTTCAAACCTAGAATGTCTGGGTTTCATGGAGAGCTTGGGATTGCCTGACAAGAGGTGGTCTCTACAGCTGCCTGAACCTGAATAGACAGAACAATCTAAAAATCAGCCTCTCTAGCATGTAGTTCACTGTGTTAAGCCCCCATTTTAATTTACAGTGCATAATATAGTTTCTCTGGCAGCCATTCATAAATCTCCATGTCATCTGTACGACTGCTGCATTATAATGGTGCTTTCCCTGGTGCTGCCTCTATCTCCATGACACCTTTTAGGACATGCAGCATTCAGTGCTAGGAATGTCACCTGATGCCAGTCCTTGCAGATGCCTAGTGTTATTGAAAATGCATTGGTACCTCACATTGCCATGCATGGCCATGGTCATTAAAATTTTATCATGTAAACCGTGCTATCTTCACCAAAGAGGAATTGAAAGCCATAGCAGAGGATGTTCATCCATTTTATCAGAATCTTCTGAAAGGAAAAAAAACCAGCAGGCTCAGAGCAGGAAGAAACCAGGCTTGCATTCCCTTTAATTTAAATATAATATAATACAATGTCAAAACCCGTGAAATTGACATTTATCTACTGTAGTTCATTTTAACTTTTTCCCCAGAGTGGCTCAGTGTCCCATGGTTGCACAACAGTTCAAACCAGTTGCACATGATGTGATTTTCATATGTTTTTCCTGCAGGGCAGATATTCATCAAAGCATGCAACAGACAGCTAAAGCAAAAGGCAGCAAGCTGGAGATTATCACATTGATTTTTTTAGGGGTCAGACTGGCAGATTAGTAGGTTTAGGGGCTGGGCCATTTGTGCTTCCTAGCACCAATGCAGATAGAAACTGGCAGGCCTGAAACTAAGCAGAGAATTCTGCAGGTAAAGCAATTAAGAAATTTCCATTTAAAAAAAGCAAACAACAACAACAAACATTTATTGGCTAAAATATTTTGCTTTTTTTTTCTTAGCAAAACATCACAAAAAATAAGTTTGTCCTTGTTTTGATTTTACCAGGATTCTTTGCTTTTTCTTAATATTTTGCTTGTGTATGTGCGGTTTCCTTTCCAGTTAGAAGTAAAAAGAAATTAGAGAAAGAAGATTACAGAATGAATTAATTTTTTAGAAATATATAGGAAGTATTTATAAAATGCCTATTCTGGGTTAACTAGGAAATATATGAAAAAAGGTGAATTTGAGCTGTTTTCTGAAGTGATAACTCCTTTTATTTTTTTCTACTGTCTTAAGCTAACTAGTATGCAGAAATTAAACTTCACTCCTACTGAAGACGGAGTCCTTCTGACTTTCTTTGCACCTTTTGTATTAAGATCTAGTTCCCCCAGAAGAAATACTAAGAATATAATAATTTGAATTCACAGCCTGTTGGAAACTTTAGATTCACTAGTTTGCCCCTAAGAGAAGTAAGATCTATAGTCAAAAGTTTCTAGCCCATGTAATTGATCCTTAAATGGATAAAGACAAAACCAGAACTCCTGCAGGTAAAAATGTATATCTGTTCTCATGTTTCATGCATAATGTGAACTATTTTAGTGATAAGTGGACTTCTCTGAGTAATGAATTCAGGAAAGGCAAACCAAATTTTCCTAGAAGACTGGTATCTAGCTGTTCTTACTTTAAAAGTAAAAAGGAGGACATTTTTCCTATAAAGCATTAATACTAGTGCCAAACACTTCAAAGACACTTAAAAGAAGTAGATGTTTCCATTATTTAATGAAAAAAAGGAGAAAAAAAGAAAAAAGTTTATTTCTTATTGAGAAATAATAAGTTTATTCTTAGCATTGTCGGCAGTGGGTATTGTATGAATGCTACTTCTGGATTTATTTCTTATTTTTTCAAGGAACATTGGCTTTAGATCAGGTGGCTATCAAGTACTTACCTTTGTAAATGTACATATTATCCCCATGATTTCATTTCACTTAGGAGCTAAAAAAATTCATTTTAGAGGTTGACTTATCTTCTCATTCTTTTATAAATTAATGCACTTGTTTATCTCTGTCAGGCTAGCTTTGATTACATAGAACGTTGGCTTTCCCCAAGATTTTTAGTAACTTAAGCAACAATTTACATCAGGGGGTCTAGTGCCACAATGACAAAATGTTGTGAAATGACATACAAGCAAAGATATGCTGATGTTAAAAAAATTAACTGTCCTCTCTGAACAAATTTATATTCTGAGCTACAGGGAGGATTTTTTTTTTTTTTGTAAGTGTGATTCTACATGTGCCAGAGATACTCACAATTTTACAATTCTCTTAAAACTCTCAAAAGAGAATGTGAATGGTAAAAAGAACTGTGATGTCACCATCTGTGAAAAGAGGAACTGATTCCTCCAGTGTGAAAATCTCCACAGCTTCATCTTTGTCCAGCCTTTTCTTCTACAAGCCCTCTGAGAAAGGAGGTTGGCAGGTTTGAGAAGCTTTGCAGTAACGGGTGTGCTTCTTTGAGGACCTGCTTCTGGCATTGTTTCAGACCACTGATCTTATTCCTATGGCTTCAAGTGTATTAGAAAGAAATAAAAAAGGAATTTCGCATGAAAGATTTCTTTTTACATTTTGTCTTTCACTGTACTTTATGATCTAGTGAGTATTTTCAGTTACTTAGTGGAAAATAACAGGTTGCTCTTACCTATTAGAAATATCTTCTATCCTTTCTGAATATGAAGAAACAAAAGACCTTGCACCAAATACCTACTTTCTATAAAAATCAGCTAAATAATTATACTTTGCAGCTCTTATTAGTAATTGTGGACAAAGTTGGGATCATTTAAATTTAAAATTTGAAATTATTTTGCAACTGTCAAGATTTCTGTCCAACCAACATATCACTAATATTTAGAATATTATTTTTCTTCCTTGTTCTTGTAGGTATGGTTAATATACTTGTAGTTGAAGTCTGCTTGCTTGCCAAAAAAAAAAAAAAAAAAAAAAANTTGCTTGCCAAAAAAAAAAAAAAACAAACAAAAAAAAAGTATGCCCTATTTTTTGAATGCATATAATAACCTTTTGAAACTTGTAAGTTGATGAAATCTGTTTGGACTTGTTTTCATGGATCTAGCAAAAGAGAACTATGTGATCTCAGTTATCTTTTTTTGCTTCATACTGGGTTGTAGGTCAAAGCCTTCATGAAGCTCTTCAAAAAAAGTACTGGAAGAATTCTCATTATGAGTAGTAGCTAAATTACTTGGGTTTAAATTGCGTCCTTTTCAAAAACAAAAAAAAAAATTAAAAATCGCACTGAAATATTTAAATTAAGTCAATGCAACACATCAATATAAAAAGCCAGTATTATTCAGATGAAAGGCATCATTTTGATTACACACAGCACAAGTTGCACAGTACAAGAAGTGTAAGCAAATGAGAACACAGCTCCCCCTATGTTCAAGAAAATTTGGCAGCCTTCACTAGGGGTATTTCTACCAGATGTAATCATTATATTATTATTTCTTGCATTCCTTCAGCTGTGGGAAATATGATGAATAAGATCAGTCTCATAATGTGTATTGATCACCTAAGTATTAATCTGCTCAAGCAACATTTACCACTCACTTAGCACTTTTCATTTCTTTAAATATGAAAGCATTTTTAAAAGGATGATTTGGTCTGTATTTTTCCATTTTACTTATGGAGAAAACAAAGCAGGGCATGGCTGAGTGACTCTCCCCAGTCATGACCTCAGAAGGGCAAGTGAAGTGGCTTGAACTCTCATGTTCCTTGGACTGAAAGTGGGGACAAAGTTGGCCAATTTCAACTGTGGTTGTGCCTGCTATTTCTGTAAAAGCATCTCTTTTGGAAATGCTTCTCTCTATATTTATTCTCTAAAAATAGCAACTTCTTCCACCATGTTTGTTCTGTCACCGTTTTTTCACCTCTACCCATCTTTATACCTTTTCTAGGCCTGAAAAACACATGCACACAGACATCCATGTAGATTTTGAGGGCTGAGTACAAGGTTCTCTTGTTCCTCCTCTTGATTGTGGTGTACAGTCAATCTTAGGAAAAGGTGCTTGTAGGGAAGTCTAGCTCAGCACTTCAGCTTTAACAGATGTAGTACTTCATTTTTATCTCTTTCTGACAGTACTCCAGCAGGAGTTTTCCAGGGGTCTGGGACAATGTTTTCTGCAAGATAAGATAATACAGTGCACACATGCTGATTCCTAAAAGTGTGCTCTCTAGCCTACCACGTTGATAGCACAGCAGGTAAACAACAATAACTACCTCTCTGGCACACACATCCACAGCTATCGCCGAGGGACACTGCCATCCGAAACCTTTTCTTCCATGCAGTGCTGCACAGCTGGGCACGGGCACTGTGATTTATGGTCCACTGACTGCAGCTTCAGCTTGCCTTCTCTGAAGCAGATTTTGCTTTTAAAACGGCCAGTCTCTGCTTTGTTCTTTGTTTGAAAAAAGAAATCAACTGAGTTTTCCACTAGATTTATAAAGTTCCAAAACCTTTTGTTTCAGTGACAAATACTTCATCCATTGAAACCTTTTACATGACAGGATGGAACCATCCCCAGGCTGATTTAAAGGCAGAAGACAGAAATGGGCCACTCCAGGCTTCCCCAAAGTAGTTTAGATGAGAACAATGAGCTAGCAGTTCCACACAGGTTTCAGAGCAGCTGAATTTGCTGGATTGCTGAGTCACTGAAAAGCTGTCGCATGAACGAAACAATAATTTCTTTCAATTAGAAACCCATAGAGGCAGGAATATACTTCAGCTATCATGGAGGCAAAGTGGAAGTTCAGCTCTCTTTTGGTGATGTATTCCTCCACTGCAGTAGGGTAAGCAGCAGACAATGGAACTGTGTATCTGCTTACAGACACCAAACTTTTCCTTTCCTTTTTCTTTCTTCTTTTAAGTATTTCCTAACCATCTTTTCTAAATTCATTTTACTGTTGGCTGACTGTCACTGGTCACCATAGCAACAACCTCTGGTAGCAGCAGGTCTGGGTAGCCCGATGTGAGCATCTTCACATTTGAGCCTTGCCAAGGCTAACTATTAATCCAGGGTTATATATTGGCTCAACACAGTAAGATTGTTTTCTCCTACTTTAACTGTCTCCCCTACTCTTCTTTTCCCGAGTTGGTTCCTCCTCTTTCCTAATTTACCTTTTGGCCAATCTGGTGTTAATTTAAATTCTTAAATTTTTTGTTATTTTGGAGGACTAGTTAGCTTAAGTATCTTTTAACAAAATAACATACAACACAATTGCATTAAAGAACCTCTTGTAAAAGTATGATTCATAATTAAAAAGAAGGATTTGAGATAACCTTGTTCTTAGGACAAAGATTTACAGTTTATTAGAAAAAAACCAATTACTTTAGATGCTTTGCTTGGGATAGCAATGGTGAGGTTTTTTTTCCTAGGGTAATGTGGAGAGAAATATATTTATGGTAGTGTGTTTGGAGACAAGCAACTGGTATGGAATAGGTGGGAATGATGCAGCACATAATGGCAGCATAACAGTCTTTAAAATTTTTTAAACCCCTATACTCTGACCATAAAACACATCTAATAGCAGTTGAAACCTTGCTGTAAAGCAAATGTAGCAAAGTGGTTAAGAGTACTTGTTTGGGAAATGAGAGCTGAAAGAGAAAACTGCAGTGCAGTGATTGGTTTGATTTGCTGAATAAATTGCTATGTTCAGATTCAATTTGTATCAATAAGGAAAGCACTGTACACCTGCAGAGCCTGTCACACTTGGTATCCAAAATTCTGGCACAGCTAGTCTTAAACAATCTTTTTACTTTTGTCAATAACAAAAGCAAAAAAACCTCAAAGCACCCCACCAAAAACACCCAACCTGTAAACTTGGACTATTTGCATTTTTATTCCATATATGTGAAAAAAGTGAGCAATGCTTCTTTGGGGTATTTCCTTAAGGAAACATAATACTTTTAATAAATGTATGGAATATTGCACTATTCTCAATGGATTATTTTAAAAGTAGCCAAAGGGTACTGTTCATTCAGTAGAAGGGTTTCTCTTTATTAAACCTGACTGAAAGCTAGAAGCATAATATGCTGTCTCCTTAATAAAGTGGAAATTGCACTTAGATATTTTGCGACTATGATATAAAACGAACAAATGTGTAGGCTTTTACATTTGCACCTCAGCAACCGATGTTTATCCCTGTCTGTAATCCCTGTAGCATTTCAGGATTGAAAACAGCTGGTTTCAAGGGAGCACTCTTCATGAGGTTTTGGGTTCTGCTTTGTTTTTTTGGTTTTTTTTAATTTTTTTTTTGGGGGGTGGGGGGAGCGTTGGAATCCGAACCTCTTTGGATTTGTTTTGCAATGACCAAATCATTCAAATTCTGAACTGTGCATATTTGGTGGGTATTTTGTTTTGGTTTTTGGGTTGGTTTCTTGCTTTTTTTTTTTTTTCTTTTGTGTTTGGAAAATCCCTGCAAATTTCTTTTTGGAGTTCAAGCTACTGCGATGGGGTTTTGCAGGAGAAACAGAACTGAACCCTTATAGATGATTGATATGAAATAATATTTCTGAAGAAAAGGGAAGGATTAATATTAAGAGAAGGTATAATGGCTCCAAGGTGTAGAAGCTGTTTTAGACCCCACCTAGCAGATTTGAAGGAAATTTTCCAGGTATTTATAAAGTGGCAGACCTGACTGAGAGGCCTGCAAGTTTAGTATTTTCTATGAGGGAATTCCATTTTTGTCTAAGAGAATAAAAAGAGTGTAAATTAATACTTTGTTTGAGAGAGTAAGTAGGGTGATTTGATGCTAGGTACCTTTTGTCTTGACTCTTTGAGCTACTATGCTCATATCTGATTTTAGTCAGAATCCTGCAGATTCTTTCTGGTGGTAAACATGCATCTTTTTGCATAGCCCAGCACTAGGTACAATTAATTACAATTCACATTTGTGAGCTTAGAAATAAGGTACTTTTTGAAAAAATGCCTACGTGTCAAATTTCAAAGCATGTTTGGCACTTGCATCCCAAAAGACTTATGGTCAGTTCTATGAACTCTTTTTCATTTTCCCTTACTATTAGTTTAACACACTAATGTTTAATCAAAGTGTTTGATATTTAAATATTAAATACTGCCATTTTCCTCTGGATACCTAAACCAATATTAAAACAGAGTAAACTCGAGCAACTTATTTAATTATTGGTAATGGTCCAGGCAAATTCAAAGACTGAAAAATCATCAGTTACTATACATTTAACAGGAATGTGATTCTATCTAATTTTTTTGTATTTTTACTATGTGAACTTAAAATATTCTGAGCTGCTGTAGCCTTTTCAATAGATAATTTTTTGTACTGAAGGGATGTTTGGTGTTGGGATGAAAACTATTCTGAGTTTTTGATGACTAACTTAAAGAAGGCCTCCTTCCTAATATAGACAGGATTTAAAAGTCAGTGGTCAGAAACATATTTTCAGTTTGGAATATCTATCACCAGGTATTCTGGGATTAATTTTTTAAGCCATGTATTCTTGCCCTACATCTAATGTGAGACCTTCATATTATAGGTTAGTCCTCAAAAATACTCAAAACATTACAGAAAATTAGTCTTAAAAATTGATATTTCCATGCAATATATATATATAATATACATTTATATATATTTAATACATCTATATATATGATATATATTTTTTAATGTATATATGTAGTTATATGGATTAATTGGATTCTTTTCATTTTGAGAGGAAAAATACCCCAAACAAACAAGTAAATAAAAAATTAAAAACAAAAACAAAAACAAAAACAAAAACAAACAAAAAAAAACAAGCTTGATTTTTAAATCCAGAATGTAGTTAAAAAAACCAAAAAAAGTGGTAGCTAGGAGAAGACCTTGACAGTGGAACTGCCTGGTCTGTTAAACAGGGTTAAATTAATTTCTTTGGCTTTGATTTCTAAGTTTGCTCACAGACCTAGTTAAATTCATGGCTATGTTGGCTCACCATACTTCCTTCGGGCTGCACAGAAGGAGCAATTAACTACTTTTTTATGTAGTCACTGCTGGAAACAGTAGAAACTGTGCTGCAAAGTGTTTGGCTGTGTAGCAGAACTTGTACCTACCCACCTTAAGAAATAAAACCTATTTCTAAAATATAAATTCAGGGCCAGTGGATTTATTGTCTGCAGCTGCGAGGGTGAGTGGCTAAAAGCAGGAGCAGTAGTCATGGCCATTCAGCTGTGAAGATGCCAAAAATCCACCAACAAAATATGCAAAATACAAAAATTTAATCAAGATTTTGCTGTGTTCTAGGGTTGGGCTTCAATTGTTGTTAGTGTTGTATTTCTGATCATGAAAGCTGTATTTTGTGTCCAATTTTTAGACAAAGTCAGGTGTCCTGACATTTACTGTAAGTAAACAAGAATATACAAAGTAAATTTTCTATTATACCTTTGTTTCTCTTAACAGAAAGAGCAAGTAAGTTCTTTACCAACGGCAAGACATTCAAGATAAAATATGCACAGTGGCATTAATTGTTGAGGTATTTGAAAAGTTAGGTGGACTGTTGTACTTGTGCCATGCTTCAAAGGCATGATTTTTTCTTACATACTATTTAATGCATCATTTTGTTATAAATTCCAAGTATATTCATTCAGCACCTACCATACATAGAGAGGTTTGCCTGAGTTCCTGTCCAATCTCTGTTAGTTTATAGAAATATTTAAAGCACTTTAGCCTGAAGGAATTTGGTCTTGTGGTGCCGGTGTGTGCTGCCAGAATTTGTCATTTTATCTATTTATGTTCTTGATAGATGAACTGTTTCCTGTCTTCCTCTACTTTTAGGGAGCTTTGCTCCATTCAACTATGTTGTTAATGTAGGTAAGGAATCTCTTCTACACATCTTTATTGACTCTCAAACTTTTGAATGGCGGAACCGAGTCCTGACTTTTGATTTCTTTTTGGTTTGAGAACAAACAGGTAAGAAGCACTGAGCTGCTGAACAAAGGAGATCAGACTTAGATGATGATGCAAATGATGATTCAGAAGAGGTTTTAAAAGCAATGCCAATAAAAATTATCACAAACCATACCTACTCAGCTATTTTCTCGATCTGCTGGCACAGCTCTGTATGTGTTTGCTACCCAAAGCCATTAAGCAATTTGTTTGCAATGAAGTTGGTTAGGCCAAATGCCTGAAACAGAATTACTATGCTAGTCATGCCAATATTCCTTAGTGTACAAAGACAGAAAGCTTCCTGAGGCTGTGGCTTGTTGATAGGTATGTAAAGACCTACAAGTCAAGAAGAAATTAAGAGGATGTTCAAGGATCTTCCTGTTTTTCTGGATTGGGAAGGAAAGGATAAATACTGAATAATAGCTAAACAAGTCTAGCAGTAGGAGACGAGAGGCTTTTTCAGTCATGTGACAAACATTTGCTTCATTCATGTATCATAAATCTGCAGCTTGTTGTTGGTTTTTCCCTTAGTCTTCCGGTACAGAGCCCTCGAGCGTACACACACTACTTGTTCTTGGAAATATATTGAAATAATAACTGTGATTCAGTTTGAGGTAAATAGAAAAGGGAGGGACTTCTAATTTGTAGTGGCTAGATAAGGGCTGTTCATGAGTTTGCATTTATTTGCTCTTTTCAAAGATTTCCCCCCCTCCCCAAGGTCCTACCCTTCGTGTGCTGCTTTTCATTTAAAACCAGATAGAGCCAATTACATTGCAGGGAGTTTGTGAAGAACAAATTTTGAGGCCTGATTTGCTCCTGTCTTTATATAACACAGAGTAAAACTAAAATATGGTAAAATTTACATTGCCAAAGAGTAAAGGGTTTAAAGAAAACACCAAAAAAGCAAATCAGTAATTTATTAAGAGAGATACCTATTGTAGAGACTGGGATTTGTGCTGGAAGGAGTTTACCTTAATTGTTCCTTAAAATAACATTTCAACATATCTGGCAGTCGAGCTGGTGAGCTTTCTAAGGTGCTTTCTAAGGTTGACACCTGCAAGAGTGGTGTTGTTTTCTCCCTGTATTGGGTTTATGTGGCAAAGTTTTGATAGTGGGGGCAGCTACAGTGGTTGCTTCAGTGAAAAGCTGCCAGAAACTTTCCTGATGTCCATTGGAGCCAATGCCAGCCAGCTCTAGGATGAACTCACAGCTGATTGAAGGCCAAACATTATCAGTGGTGGTGGTAACACCTCTGTGGTAATATATTTAAGAAGGGTAAAAAGTTACTGTGTTTCAGTCCATGGTGCAGATCATGCTCTGGCATTGGGTTCTCCACAGGCTCTGGTGAACCCAGTGCCGGAGCAGGTGGATACCCAAAGGAAGCTGTGACCCTGTGCTGGAGCAGATTCCTGGCATGACCTGTGGACTCATGGAAAGAAGGGAACCCATGCTGGAGCAGGTTTGCTGGCAGGACTTGTGACTTGTCCCATGTGAGTCCCACACTGGCAACCTGCTCTGAATGACTTCACCCTGCAGAAATGACCCGTGCTGGAGCAGGTGCTGAAGAACTGCATCCTCTGGGAACAACTTCCCCAGGAGAATTTCACAGAGGACTGTCTTTTGTGGGAGGGACACCATGCTGGAGCAGGGAAGAGTGTGATGTCCTCTTCCCCTGAGGGGGAAGCACTGACCACAACCCCTTTCCTCGTTATCTGTGCTGCAGGGGGGAGGAGGTAGAGGTTAGGGTATGAGTTAAGTCCAGGAAGGAGGGAGGTATGGAAGAAAGATGTCACTAAGGTTTGGGTTCACTTCTCATTATCCAACTCTAATTTGATTGGTAATGAATTTGGTCAATTTTCCCAACTGTAGTCTGTTCTGCCTGTGACAGTACTTGCTGAGTGATTTCTTGCTGTCCTTATCTTGACCCATGAGCTTTTCATTATATTTTCTTTCACCTGTGCAGATGAAGAAGGGAGTGATAGAGCAGCTTTTGTGGATACCTGGTGTCCAGACAGTGTCAATCCACCACATGCTCCCATTTTTTGATTTGGAAATGCTTAGCTTTCCTCTCAATTCTGCTCACCTAGACAACTAGTATTACTGCTGTGAAAAACTCCAGTTGCACTTTCTTTGTCACATTTTGGGTTGTCACTTGGTAATTCTCATTGACTTCCCAAAGAATTCATTTGCAATACAGAGTGATTTACAGAGGTACTTGACAATTATTTGATTGGTTATTGTTTTGTTTCAATCAATTCACATACTGAATGTCACATAAAATTGAAAAGATTTCATAACACCTGTCCCAAATTGTGGGTTTGTGAGTGAAATTTAGAATGAAAATATTTTTAATCATAACTTTTTTTTTCCTATGATTGTGTTTCTTCTTTTTTATTTCTTCTTCTTCTTTTTTCTTTTTTCTTTTTTTTTTTTTTTTAATGGGATGAACTCTTTGTTGGAATCATTCTCAATTATCATTAAATACATAGGATTTAAATATAAATTGGAAATAGAGATTAGTCTCTTATTTATGAATATTAGGGAACCTCAGATGAGAACAAGCATTTTCTGTTGCATTATTTTTCAGGTTTTGCTTTTATTTAACTCCATATCTCTAATTGCCAGATAGCATTTTTTGTGATGATAAGTGATAAGGACAGTGAGTCCCACCAGTGGCCATTACCTGCAGCTGGTGCCCAGTTCACATTCTAATCTATTACTAGCAAGTGATGGTTTATGTTCATTTATGTAAAATTGCCATTGTATCTCAAACTTTGTATTCCAGTAAGATATGCTCCTTTAGAGAATGTTTAAAATAAGAGTCACAAAATCCTGTGTTTTAAAAATAAAGGCAGAAGCTTTTAAAGTTGCTTTTTTTTTTTTTAAGCAACTCTTTGCAGAGGGGAAGCAAACCACAAACACATCAAGAAAGCAGAGTATGATAGACATCAAGAAAAGCATGGACTTTGTCTCCTTTTTTAAGCAGATAGCTTGAAAATGTCATATAAAGGCTATGTTGTTCTTTTCATACTACCTAGAAAATCTCAGCAATGCCTAGACAGCAGGGAGAAAATATTCATGGCTTGTTGCATTATAGTCATAGTTCCTCTCATTTCCCAAAATGCACAGCTACTTGTCATTTTAAGATTTAGAAGTCACTGCATTTATGTTTTAATGATCAATGGCAGCTCTTGATCTGAGTCATTAATGAGATTTTGACTGCATCTGCATTTAAACCTTGTATATTCTGCAAGAGAGAGAGTATGCTGGGAAATGAGATTTTTGTCATGGTAATAATAAGTTTTATATGCTCAAACTGAGAGGATTCACTCTCGTGAATCCTTTCCTCTACATTCTGGAAGATTACGCAATGCAACGTTTCTGATGAATGAGAAGGGGCAGAGGGAGAGCTTTTGTTATTCCCAATAAAGCCATTTGTTCTACAAACACATAGGAAATGGCCTCTACTTGAAGGGACCTCCAACTTCTATGTTGAGAGTAAAGTAGTAGGAAAGTCTCTTCAAAGTGAAATGTGATTTTGTATCTTGCTTATTTATTAAAATGCTTTCACTTTCTTTGAGGGCAGCAGAGCACCTTGAGAATGACAGATTGAGTGCATATGGTGTTACTTGTGGGATGTTTAATATATTGTCATAGATATTTGGGTATAGTTGAACTGCTCTTAAAAATAGCAAATAATGACCTTACCAAACAGTGCCTGAATTGCAATTCTATTCCTTAAAATCATTCCTTATAATTGTTTTTGTATTATAACGTTTTTAAGTTTGTGAATATCAGTGGGTATTTTTATCAGAAATAACTTGATTACAGGTGAGAGAAGTATAAATATTTTTCATGCTAAAGAGTGAATTTTTTAACAGGGTTTGCCTTTTAGCATGCTGCTTTCTCTGATGTATGCATTTCATCAGTCTTTCTATACTTTCATGCAGACACTTGTTCTGTCTACTTTTTGTGATCTTGTGAAGTAGTTCTGGTTAATTTATCTTTGGCAATAGGCTAAATTTAAATTCCCAGTACAACAAAAAGACAGAATTTTCCAAATTAGAAGTTGGTGAATATATCCAAAAAACCATAGAATGAACAATGATAGTTTTATTGTAAAAGTGTTACAATGTTGTATTTAGACCTGCTGAAAATGGAGTAGTAATAGGTGCCTCACTGATTCCTTTATAAAGCCACAAGTTTTTCAGGGGTTCGCTAGCTATAGGCTAAATAGGTCAACAGCTGTTGCAAAGCCAAAACACTGCCCATTAGGACATGTGAGAAATAGCTTGGGACAGCTACAGATAATTTGCAGAAATGTTGGGACCAACCTAGCAGTTCAAATACTTCACTGGAATGAAAACTAAATTGTAAATTGCCCAAGACAGTAGAAGATACTGGTAGAGGGGTAGCACACACAGTAACAAATCAACTAAATGCTAATTTTTTTTTTTTTTTTTGGACAACACTACTACTGCTGCTGTCTGCTACTGATTCCTGTTAAGGCCAAGAGTCATAACCTTAACCACTGTTTTAGAAAGAAATATTAAAAGTGTATTAAGTTATGAATAAAGGTTGTTCTTAGGCTATTCATTATTTGGAGTTAACAATATGGAAATTTGGTTGGCATGAACGATTTAGTAAGAGATACTACTTCTAATTTGACCATAGTAATTAAGGAGAGTGGGAGACAATTTTAAGATTGACAAGATCAATAACATCTTTTTATTATCTCTATCAAAAATTGTCCACTGTTGATTAAGATTATTTCTCAACCCTGTTTGTACTATACAAATCTTTAGTTTGGCCAAATGCCAGCTCTCGGGTCTTCAGCCATCATCTCATTTACTGCAGAGCGCTTATCCTTTGGCTTTTGACTTACCATGTAGCAATTGCAGCCTGGGTTAGCACTCGGGAACTGCAGAACTTAATAACTAATCAGAATTATATAATTTTACACAAATAGCTACAATTCCAATAGATTAATTCACTTGGAACACCTATGACTATATGATTCTGAGTCTCAGTTCTTTTAGAGCTCGAGTGGAGGACAGAATATCTATACCCCAAATATACCTTCCCTCCAAATGTTGAAAAAAATCAGACTGCAACATGTTTAGGACTTACTCCTTCATTCCATATCAGAACTTTTCAGAATCAGAAACATTTAGATGTGAAAGATCCTTTAAGATCATTGAGTCCAACTGTTAACCCAGCACTGCCAAGTCCATCCTTAAGCCATGTCTGTAAGTGCCACAACTGCATGTCTTAAATACCTCTGGGAGTGGTGGCTCAGTAACTTCCCTGGGAAGCCTGTTTAAATGCTTGTCAACCCTTTCTCTGAGATATTTTCCTGGTATCCTATCTAAACCTCCCTCAGCACAATTTGAGGCCATTTCCTCTTATCCTATCACTTTTCACCTGGGAGAACAGCCCCCACCTGGCTACAGCATCCTCTCAGGTATTTGCAGAGTACACAAATTCACTCCTGAACCTTCTTTTTATGAGGCTAATCAACCTTGGTACTCTCAGCTGCACCTTGTGGGATGTGGACTTCAGACTCTTCACCAGATTCTTTGACCTTCTCTGGACACCTTCCAGCACCACAATGTCTTTGTAGGAGAGACCCAAAACTGAGGACATAATTTGAGGTGTGGCCTCACCAGTGCCATGTACTGGAGGACAATCACTGCTCTGCTCCTGCTGGCCACACTGCTGCTGATACAGGCCAGGATGCCATTGGCCTCTTGGCCACCTGGGCACACACTGGATCTTGCCCAGCCAGCTGTCAACCAGCACCCCCAGGTCCTTTCCTGCTGGGAAGCTTTCCAGCCATCCATCCCCAAAACTGTAGGGCTGAATGAGATTATTGTGACCCAAGTGCAGAACCTGTCACTTTGTCATATTTAACCTCATGTAATTCACCTAAGTCCATTGATACAGCCTTTCTAGATCCCTCTGCTGATCCTTCCTACCCTCCAACATAAAACACTCACACCCAACTTGGTATCGTCTGCAAACTTACTAAAAATGTGACAATAGTGTCCACTTTCATCCATCTCTGGATAAATAATTGTCTGCTTTGTACTTTGACATCTTTTGGAAGAAATGAATGAGCTCAAAAAAAATGTTCTTATATCTGAACACTGACAGTTTTGGAGATTAGAAGGGAAATGAAGAATAGTTCAAGAGACAACTCTGGTTACCATGAACTGAAAATCTACCGAATTTCACAAATTAAGGAAAAGAATGATCCAGAATGTCTATCTCTGCGGTGGTTTATAAAAGTCTCATTAGTTCAGAGATTGCTTTGCATTTTCATAATTCCTCTTACTAACAATTTTAGTCTCAGGGGAAACAAAAGACCAAGATATTTTATGTAGTAATTGTCCACTGCATAGCATAAGATGATCACTCTGCAATGCCCCTTATAAATCTAGAATTTCCCTTTATAAACTTAAAATATCCAAAACCGACCTTCTTGGATAAATCTGAAAGGACTTAAAATTTTGAATTTAAAATAATTTTTTAAAATAGCAAGCTATATATGCATAAACCACTGGCTAAGAAAAAAAATCAACCATATCAGGCCTCATCCTACAAACATCTTTCTTTAGTAATTATTTACTTATATGTAAGTAGTGAATATCATGGGATTAATTATATGGATAAGGGTTGTACATCTGGTCCCTTTGGAATCCTGAATACAGACTGATTTTGATACAAGAGTGGTTGTGTGGGAGCTGTTACAAATCTGGTATTACCTATATTTTAATACTGGAAAATTTTAATGTGGACAAAGGGAATAGTAGCAGCTTAGATTCCATGCAGCAATTCCCAGAGATAAATATATGCTAGGACAATAGAAGCAGAGAATTTGTTATTATCTTTGCTAATGCTCGGACCCTGCAGTTTATTTTAGGGTTTTTTTTTTAAAGGCATAGATGCATAAACCATATCATATACTTAGGTTAAGTGCAAGTTACATTTATAATTATACTTAGGTATTAGTTATATTTAGAGTTAATAGTAAGTATGTTTAAGCTTTTCGATTGCTTAACTATTTTAATGGAAATGTGGGTTATGTCCTCATGAAAACTACAAAATAAAAAAAGCTGTACTTGGCCATTCATGTCTCCAACCACACCATTCCTGATTAAAATGTCAGGAAAAAAAAGGATCTTTTCAGCCTTAGGGAAACCAATTCAACACCATTAAGCATAGCTCAATCTCTGCACTGAAGGGGAAAACAAAAATCACTTTTGGATTGAGGAAAAAGTGTTGTGTACACCAAATCCCAAATAATGTGTAGAGAAACCTACAAGCAAGTTTGTGAGTTCTGCATAGGACTGAATATGATTTTCTATGTTATATAGATAAAGTTGTAATAGATTGGAGAGCATAAAACTCAGTAGGCCTTTGTTCCTAGAGGGTCTCTTAGTTTAACCTTTACTCTGAAACCTCACTTGCAATTGGGTAAGTGAAATTCCGGGTTTAGAAGGTTCACTTTTTAGAAGTGCTGAATGGGGTCTTATAACACTCTGCACTTTTTTTTTTTTTTTTTTTTTTTTTTTTTTTTTTNTTTTGTATTTTAAAATAGGTACCAATTTTCTTTTCTGTTTTTAAAAGACATTTACCATAATGGAAGCAGATGGAGTGGTATTCACTGGTCCTTCTTCCAAAGCTCAACTGTACAGTGGCACAAAACAAAACCAAGTGCTCTACAGTGACAAAACAAAACAAAGTACCCCTTCTTTAACTAAAATGTTGAAATCTATCACATCCCTATTTCATCCCATGCACATTTCTGTCTAATCTAATTGACTTAAATTTTCAAAATAAAAAGATTGTTTTATGGTAACAGAAGTGTATTTGTCCGTAAAAACACAATTCATAACAAAAGAACACAGACCTAATATGAGATATAGGAAAGAAAAGTACAATATATAGTTTAGTTTCACTAGGCAAAACAGGAAGATAGCATTTGTGTAACAGGAATGAGGTAATACAGGAAACCTAATTTCACATAACTATAATGAAATATTTTATCTTTTAATTGTTGGGTGACAATTATTTTTCTTTGCTAAGAAGGGGAAAGCATATTAGTTAGAATAGTTTTCATTATTTGTGTAAATTTTTCATATGAAAATGTTTCTTGACTTTAGTCCATGCTTTTTAACTGGTGACTATTTAGAACTTCAAAATGAAGCCTGGCAGACTTGAAAAGGGACCATAAACATTTGGTGAAAACATTTGTTGCAAAATAATGAACATTTAGGTAAATCTGCTCCTCCTGATCAGGTGGTATGATACTTCTTTTCACAGTATGTATTGTCAAGAAGGAAGATAAGTTAAAAGTTGATGAGTTTTAGTAAAATACAATGGCCAAAATGTGGCTGAAAATACAGTATTTGTGCATCATTTTTTTTCATGTAGGTAGTACTTTAAAAAGCAAAAATACAATGCACAATTTTGCTAGTAGGCGCCTTTCAAATTAAAGGTATATTTCCTTGTTTCATGATGGAGGAATTGTAATCAATGAGAATTAAGTCTTTAAAAGGTGAAAAACAATAAACATACTAGTTATTTGGAGTTAATGTTTGTAAATACTCATAGATTGGAAAAAAACTCTCGTATTCCTGTGAGACTAGCAATAGTCATGCTTTTTATTATCTCACATAATATAGGATCCATTTTTTTCTTGGCTTTTGAAATTAAATTCCTTATAGTTGCTTACCAGCTCCTTCTATTTTGCTATTGAATGTTGTACTACAATAGCATATTTATGCCTGAGTGTCCCCAGTACATGTCCTGTGGACTGAACTCAGCCTAAAACCAGTCTTGCAGACTAACTGTAAACCCTCAGGCATATCTAAACCATATGGTGAGTGCAATGAGGATGTCCTAAAGACAGCACAAATATATATAATCTGCATAGTGCTTTGTAGCATTGTGTGTGATATACCAGCTCAATTTGTGAGAGGCAGAACATTATCTGGTTTTGCTACTTGAATATTTTTATCCTGAAATAGAAAAAAGAGAAAATAATTATAGGACTATGTTTGGTTAGTGAGGCATGCATGTGAAAGTTCAGAAAAGCATTCAGTACCAAAGCAGTGTACTAATATATACAGTGCCAATTCATAGAATCATACAAGAGCCCAGGTTGGAAGGGGCCTTCAAAGGTCCCTTTTCTGGGAAGGATAGCTTTGATGGGATTATCTGGCAACCTGCCACATTGAATCTTGAAAACCTTCTGTGATGGATGTTGTTGGGGAAGAGGACACAAAACATACCACATGTTTTGGTGTGGTAGCTAGTCACGTCTTAGCTCAGTTGGGGCTGCCTCTCCTTTCAGGTGTTATCCCTTGGTATCTTCACAGTCTCTCTATGGTGACCAGTTTGTAAGCACTGTCTGAATTCAACTTCTCTTCAAGGTACATACAGCCCCCCAGCTGGCCCTGCAAGCACAGCTGCTCTCTGTGCTCCCACCCCCAATATCTTTGCTTACTTTGTAGTTACCACCAAAACACCACAGAATTTAGCAGGTATTTTGCTGGCTACTTAGGTAGGTACTTCAAGGTTTGTTTCCTGCCTCTCCCCCCTCCAGTTTTGAGAATGTAATGAAATTAATAACAGTAGGAGGAAGACCTGTTTCAGAATGCTGTTCAAGATCTGCGATGCTGCTTCTACCAAGTACCTCTCACACCCTGTTTTTGAGTCAGTTTTCATTTAACAGATCTGATCTGAGAAGTTCTTTTATGCTTATGCCTGTCACTGTTTACCTGCACTGAAAGCCTTCATATAGAAAAAAATAGGTGAAGAAAAAGCTAATGAATTAGAAAAGAAATATTATAAGAACAAAATTGGGAACAAGAATACTTTATCTCTCTGAGCAGCCAGGCAGGCAGAAAGGAGAAAAATGTGGTAAGTAAACTGCAGAGAATAGGAAGTTTAAAAACTAAAGTGCCTCTATTTTAGAGACATTGCATATGTTTTCCAGCTGCAGGATGTGAAGCAAGAAGTCAATAGCATAGCTGGAGGTTAAGATAAGGTTGGAAGAAACACAGAATCAATTGTATAGCTGTCATAACAAAAATGTACTTGGTTCTGCATCTAGAAGTTTCACAGTTGCTCCAAACACATGCACAATGCCATATAGCTTACAGCAATGGTTATACTAATTCACAATGGGTGACAAATCTGCTTGGCTAACTGGAATGGAGTGGAATACAATAGAGCATATGACAATTATTCTGTTAAAGTGAAGCCCAAAGTCCTAATACTAATATTTTATAGGAGATACTGATACTTGGGTAGTACTGGGATAATAGCAATTAGAACAGAATAGTGATTCAGTGTTACACAGCCTCCCTCCCAGACTGTCCAGATGCCTCATGTGAAAATGCCAACACAGCACACAAAGAAAAGAACCAAATAATCAAACAGCCAGAGATGGGAAAATCCACTTAGAGGGAATTTTTCTCCAAATTATTTTTTAAATTATTGTCTTTTAAATAATGAAATATGGCACATAACCTCTCTTTCAAAACATTTTAACAATTAGTTAGCATAGAAGTCCCAAGAATATCAAGAGCTGTAAGTACCAAGTCCTTCTTTGAGTCTTGGAAAGGTCTTGACATCAGTGACATCCTGTGGCATTGAATTCCATAATCTAATTATGTGCTGCATTAAAAAGTATGTTCTTTTATCAGATTTGGAGATGTTGCTTTTCACTTTCACTTAGTGTCCTTTTGTTCTTGAATTATGGTACACAGGACTACAGAAGCTCCTGATCTATTTTCTCTTTGCCACTTGCCATTTTTACACTTTCATCATATCCCTCCTTTTCATCTTTTTTTTTTATTTTCCCCCTAAGGTTAACAGTGCCAGTTTTTCAGTCTTTTCATATGAAGGCTTCTCTCTATGCCTAATTATCACAATCACTCTTTTCTGAATACCTTCTAATTCAGTAATATCTTTTTCTGATGGGATGACCAGTACTTCACACTATTCCAGAGAAGGGAAAATTATTGATTTTGTTTCTTTCTTATTCCCCACCTCATTTCTTATGCATCTGAAAATTTTATGTGCTTCTTTGACTGCAGCTGCTTGTCAAGCAAGGCTCTTCATTGAGGTGTCTGCAGTGAGACCCAGGTGTTTTTCCTAAGATGATGCTAGTAATCGAGATCGCTGATAAAACAAATGATCTCTTGCAGGCTGAGGTTTCTTTATTTTGATTTTGGGTTTTTGGGTTTGTTCGTTTGGATTTTCGGTTTTCTGTTTTTGGGGGTTTTGGGGTTTTTTGGGTTTTTTGGGGTTTTTTTGGGTTTTGTTGGGGGGTTTTTTTGTTTGTTTTGTTTATTGTTTATTGTTTTTGGTTTTGTTTTTTTATTTTATTTTTATTTTTATTTGGTTTTTTTCTAAATAGGCCTTATTTTGTATTTAAATAAATTATTTTCACATCTTTTAAAATGGCCATCCATCTTCCTGAGTCAATTTTCTCTCAGGTTTCCTGTCTTATTTAGACTTGGTTAACAGGATTTTCTTGTTATTTGTAATTTTTGCTAAATTGTTGTTCACTTCTTTTATCAACAATGATTAATACATTTTGAATACTTGGTTCTTATATGGTGCCTTGAAGCACTCTGCTGTTCAGTTTTTGCTATAATGAAAATTGACAATATATATGCTTTTGTTTTTTTAATCTTTGATAAAAGTTTTGCTTCATTTTGCATCCTGTCCTAAAATTGCTTAGTCTCTGAGATGGAGAATGAGTCTCTTGAGAGGAACATTGTTCTTGCCACATTTATTCAATTACTCTAACACGGTTAAGGGCCAAGTTTCTTTCACAATTAAAGCTAAATATTTGAGGGACAACTATCCTGCTTTTAATCACAAGTATGGAAATTAAGGACAGAGAATGGAAAAGTAATTAATTCATCATGTTGGGCAGACGCATTCAAAATCAAGATGGGATCAAGCTTTTAGCGTAACAGTGCTTAGAATTGTCTTGGTGACAATACTAAAAACCAGGAATATAATCACTCCAAATAGGCAGGAGTATATGAGTCTATTTCTTACACCTAAGACTTTGTATGAAAATAAGGAAAAAGCAGATTAGTGGTATGGTCTAGACAGCTAGAACAAGATATTTTGAGATTTGGAATATATAAAGTTCTTGTTGGAAAGGGGAAGGGCAAACTTATTTTGAGGCTTTATACATCCTAACCTCCCCTAGGCCTTCTTATTTCCTGGTATCTCTCTCTCTTTCTCTCAAGTGTTCTCCATCCTCTCCCTGAGAGAGTCTATGTGTACTTCATCAACCCTGACTGCCTACAGTATGCAACAGACTTCACCTCCTTCCTTCACCAAGAAGATTGCTTGCACAGAGAAGGCTGCTCAGACTGCTTGGGACACCTTGCACAGATGCATGCTACTGCCTTGAACTCAGAATGGACACTAAAAGAGATCCTGAACATATTGGTGGAAAATGTGATCAGACCCTACCTGTTTGGTAAAGGAACTATAAGGACAGCTAGAACTTCTCCTGATATTCCCATAGTTTTATCTGACACAAATCCAGTAATTCCCATACCGCAGTCCACCCAACCCTAATCCAAACTATTTTGCGTGGAACAGAGGTTGACAACAGTTAACAGGTGACAACAGGTATCAAGTATTTAGTTTGTGAACGAGCCTGTGAAAATGCTAGTAACCCCTCTAGTGCTGGTGCCTGATGAGAGGACAGAACATGGAATATAATCTATGGCTATCTATGGACCAATTATGCATACATATATATATATGCACACATACATATCTCTGTGTATAAGATTATTTGAATGCATATATTCTTTTTCCTTTAGCAAGCTACTTTGATAAAGTAAAATATAGGATGCAGAATTATAAGGGAGTAGCAGTAAAACTTGCCACTGTGACCTTTTCATTCGTTCATAGCAACACAAAAATTACCAGTATAATAATATAGCACAATGGAAAATATAAATATAGTTTCTTATTTGAAGGAAGAATAGGAAGCAAACTCAGTGCTCTTCACTTGGAAGGCTTTAAAATACCACAGGGCTCGTGTAGCATAAGAAAGTGACAGAGGTAGTAAACAGTACAGTCACACCTATTAGTGAACATAATGCTGTATTAATGACACTTTTGCATCAAATATAAGAACAGAAACTCTACTGTGTGTCTTTTAGTTAATTTAGAGGAAAAACTGGAAAAACTTATACCAAAAATAGGTGCTCACTGCAACAATTCAAAGCTGAATGCTTTTCACAATAGATTTGCAATATAAGCAGCAACCTGATAAAAGTTATGTCAGTCTTTACAGTTTGCCAGCCAAACCTAAGAAAATAACATTAAATGATTGGCGGCAGAGTTTTGTGGAAACAATACATATGAAAAACAGTGACAATACTGTGCCTGGTGCTGGCTTCATACTCAATATATCTGTGCTTTAAAATTACTGTGGATTAATATATCTCTTGAAATCTGTGTACATTCACATAGTATTAAGACATAAATATATGCCTGTTCAATGGTGTTTTTCATTTGGGAGAATGTCACAGAAGGAAGCTGTTACTCACTAAACAAAGCCTGTAGCCCATTATTTTTCATGTAAACCCATCATGATAAAATATATCAATAAATAAGTATTAAAATGCTGTCTGGAATAAACCTGTATCACTATAACATTTCAGGGAAGTATCTGTATTTCTTTCTTTGCAGGATTTCTTTTCTTTCCTTTTTCTCTAGAACCGGTATAAGATTTGATTTGAATATATTCAGATTTTCATATTTTCGGACATGCTTCTTAGTTCTCTATTTTCCTTAAAAGGCTGTGCATCCACCTATGTTCCCCTGTGTAGTGGGATGTCAGAACCTATAAGAGACACTACATTTTTCAAATTGAATTTTTTAATACTTTCCATCCATCCATGCTGTTAGTCCCAAGTACTGATTTCTTTCTGGGGAGTGGTATCAATGGTTATTACTTGAATGCACAAGATAGTAAGTGAAATATCGCAGTGGAAATAAACTGTTAAGGATGATATTGGCTAAAATACTTGTTTATTTAGAAAGTCCAGTTTCATCCTGAAATCTGTGACAAGAAAAACATCAAGGTTGCATCATAGGAGTTTGCATAACTCCTGGGAGAAGGATTGGATGGTGTTTTTGGTACCTCTGCATTTTAATTTCATATAAGTCATAACAGAGTTATGATTTAGGCTAAGCAAACTAATAGAATTATGAGGCACAAAAGGTAACTTTTTGAATTTAGCTTTTTTTTTTTTCTTTTTCCTTTTTTTTTTTTTTTAACCTGAAGTTTGCAGGTGTAGAAGTACATGTGTAAGATACTCAGCTGTCCTATACTTGATCAAGAACTTGATCAAGGGACAATTTTTCGCTCTGGGGATTTTCTGCATCTGTACAATCACAGGGATATAAATATAAGCAATTCTTCTGTTTAGTTCTTACAATATCACTTAAAGTTAAAAATCATATCTGTAAAAACCAACAGGAATTCTGGTTTCATTAAAGTGGAACTCAGATTTCATGTAAATATGGCAAAGACACTGTTGAAAAGCTGTTTTGTATGAAAACTGTCAAATCACATGGGATTTTGCTGTATTTTTTAAATTATACTTTTCTTTTTTCACTTTTAATTACATTTTTCTATGCAAGACCAACTGTGATCCTTAAACCATCCAGTCAAATCTCTCAGAGCACAATTATATATGGCTCCCAGAAGAAAATAGCTGAAAACACTAAAGCTAGATGGACAGATACATTAATTACTATATTAACTTCAAATATTTTTTTTCCATACTGATATGACTTTGAGGAATGGAGAATCTATCAAATCAAGTATTTGACAGGTAACATATAAGGTATCATGTCAATTATCTGTTAGACAAGAAAATGCTCTTCTAGCTGAATCTTATAAAATAAACTTCTGTCCTCATATTTAAAAAGATTTCACAAGATACTCGGATCTTGCCTATGTACAAGATGTCCATATAATTTTCTTCCATTTTAAGTATTCTCTTAAGTATATTAGTGTATCATTAACAACTTGTGTACAACAAAGGTGTGTGAATGCTATCCATTCACAGAAAAGATTGCCTTTTGAAAACATAATTCTCAGAGTGCCTCCTTTTATTTTTCCAATTGGTATGGAACCCAAGGCTGAATCAGTAGAAATACTTAATCTTTCAAAATTAAATACAGTATTGGAAACTTTTGTGGTATATTCTCAAGCTCTTACTATCCATTTATTGTAAAATCGTATCAAAAAAAGAACATAAAAAAAATTTAAAATGTTCTCTAGCCTGAATATTTCTATGTTGTATTTATCTCTGTAGTTTTGTAAAACCCCCGTTCTACTGAATGAATATTATTTTTATTTTAAAGACAAGTCGTTAGTGGGCAACTCAATAGAAATCAATTGCCTTGTCGTTTGAAAGCAATGGCAGCTGTGATAGCTTCACTCATTAACTTGCTTTTCGTTGTTCATCTAGTTTTTGTTAAATTTCAGATGTCATTAATTTTGAACAGCAAAATCAGATTGGCCTTTAACTTTTAGCTTACAATTCATATTCCATTAAGCAGGTATGACACAGTTCTGTTATACATACCTTCTGTTACTCTGTCATAGTAAGTTAGAGCTGCAGGAGACAGTGGAAGAGGAAAACCCCCAAAGAGAAAAGCAATAAAGTTTATCTTTTCTTTTTCTTTAAAATTTAAAAGAATATATTATTTCAATTATTTCAATTAAGTTCTTTTTATAACTTCAGAACTATGTATTTTCAAGGTACTGGATTTTTTTTTTTTTTGGCCCTAGCTAATTTTAGGAAAGCAATTAAAGATTTAAAGTATAGACAGAAGTGTTGATCATAGTTACATCATAGTTAGCTCTTATACAATATGCTTTTTCTCACCACAAGACCTAAAAAACTTGAACTCCCTCCCACCTCCCAAAGACATAATACTTCTTTTAAAAAATAGCAACTAGTAAAGAAACTTGTGAATCCTGTGCCTAACTGTAAAATAATTTTAATGTAGCGGTAGCTAGTTTGCATGAAAACAGATGTTTTCTGAACTGCCTTGTAAATTTTAGCCCAGTGTTTGAAGGTTTTTTCATAACAATAACTAAGAAATATGAGATTTAAAGTAGAGTATATTATGTAAGATCTTTTCACCTCCCAGGATTTGCTAAATCCAAGTAAGAAGGCCTATCATGAATGTCAGTCAGTATGCCTTAATACAGATTCAGTTTGAAATGCTTCTTATACTGGAAAACCTACTTGGACATGTCTTTTATCATTCCGTATCCTGTGCTTCTCCATAGAGGATCAGTTTGTAGTAATTGCTGTGGGGGAAGAAGATCTGATCAGGATGAATAAACAATGTTGTGTTGAGTAAAACTAGTTCTACTTATTTTGATTGAACTTTAGATATATTTGAATTAATAGTAATTGTTAGATCTGTGAGGTTTTTTAAGTTTAGTGAACCACATATTGAAATACCACTCTTCTATCAAAGTAATTCTTTGTATGCCTGTGTCAGCTAAAGATTTTCTTGTACACTCAAAATAGATTAGTGGTCTTTATAGTATATTGTTTGTGAGATCATGAACATGTATCCTGCTATATATTTATATTTCCTTACTCTTGATGCATAACCCACTTCTTTTTTTTTTATGCTATGGACAGTTCCCCTCTCTAAGTTTTTGCCAAAATTGCATGCATTCATTTTGCAACTGAGGCAGAAAAAAATTTCCTCTTTTTCTGTCTCTCATCACCTTATCTCATTAACATTTACATCATCTTATCTCTTTAAATAAATAATTCGATAGTTGAGTCATATGGTGCTTAAGCCTTTTATTATGGCTTGGTTGAAGGGGAGGCTTTCAGAAGCTAAGTTTGAATACCTGGCTTGCAGCTCTCATTATGCTGTATTAGGATGCATAATTTATGGCCATATATTAGTTGTGATATATGTAAACAAATATTTTAACATTGTCCTGATACAAAAGAATTTAGTAATTTCTTAGATGACTGAGTTCGTATGTGAGAGATGATAAGCTAAACAAAACCAACAATGTACCAGGAAATCCTTCAGATATTTACAGTATAAGCTTTTCTGTGTCCCGAGAGATCAAAAGAAAAGTATGTGGGTGGTGCACTTACCTGCTTCTCATCTTGAGGCTTACCAAAGTGGTTGTCAGTGGAAGATCTGTATTGAGCCAATCAGGCATCCAGTATTAAGCAAAATGCGTGATCTTTGTCCCCTTGGTAACAGTTGTGTTTAGCAGAAAGCAAAATGTGTTGCTCTAAATCATTGCTTTAATTGGCACCTTTGTTGACAGTCTCAAAAGAAAGGTCAAGATGTGGTTAGGCGTGGGACTGATGTACTGTCTTACAGCTGCAGCCTCCTTGGCTGAATGCAGCAATTTATTGAGCAGGCATTTGCTTTTTAAATTCTATGGATATTTTAGCAAATTCCATGAGTAGATGCTATTTGCATTTAATCTTTTATTTTTAATTTTTTTTTTCTTTTCCACTTTGATACAGATAGCATGCTTACTGCGTTTAATCTAGGTGAGAAAAAAGGAAAGTGGGGTGCCAACCTAGTGCAAAAATACCTGTAACCCAGTCACTTAATAAATTTGCTTTCTGTTGACAGGCACTGCTTTGTGCAGTGGAATATTAACACCACCTAGGCCAAGCTACTTTGGGTGTTTGAAAAAAGTACATATTAGAACACCTGGTTTAAAAATGTCTATTCCATATATAGTCATATTCTATGAGATGTAGGCACTCAAAGAGGGTGATTCAGAGCCCCAAATTAGTTGACTAAAGTTAGACAGTGTGAATACCTCCTACAGTAGCAATATGTTGTAGAGGGACAGAAAACAGGCAAGTGAAGACAGAAAGGGAGGGATGGAGTGGTAAGGACAATAATGAAGTAAATCTGTAGTGAACTTTAGGAATTATTAGAAATTATTAGGAATTTTTTGACAAAAGGAAGATCAGTTTTTCTTGTTTTAGCACATACTCTAAACCAAGAAGCATCTTCATAGGTAACTGTAACGATAGTGTAGGCATGACACTTTCAGCAGTGACTGTCTGGACATCCATTTGTTGTATCTGCATTACAATTTTTCCTGCAGTCCACAGTCAATACTGGAGGATTAAAGTACAGATATAAATAATTCCTTCTTCAACGAGCTTACCAGAAAAATAGGATTCATAGGTGAAGAATGGGAAGGCAAAGGGGAGAAAAAAGAATGAAATTACCTGCTCAAAGTCATGAAGGATAATAATTCTTTCTGACTAGAACATGGACTACAATCTGTAATCCCTAACAATTTCCATGTATGAAAGGATTTACAATGCACAGCTTTTAGAAATTCCTTTGTTTTTTAAAAAGTTTCCATTCTTAACAAGAGAAAGTATTTATGATCATGAGTAATGGTATCACAGTAAACAGTCTCATTTGCATTTATAAGGATTGGGTAAAGTTTTTGAAAATGTAGTCCTTTCACAATGTTTATGGGTTTTATTGTGTTTTATTGTATTCTATATTTTATTAAAATAATTCATTTAGGTTGTAGTCATTTTTTTGAAGAGAAATCAAGAATTCTGCATTCATCTGTCTGTAAATTTATTAGCTCATAAGTCACTCTACAAGTGGATGACAAATGTCAATTTTTCATCCTCAAAACCAGAGGTTACTAAAGGACAACATCCTACATGTCCCAGACTTTTTCAATGTTATGTTTTTGGTTTTTTTTAATTTGTATTTAACATCTACTTAGAAGACTCATTGGCATTTAATGGGATTGCTACTAAACTTTGTTGTCATGCATGGACATTTATATGCACGCACATAATAATGCTTTGTACCTATCCTTTTATCTATCTCCTTATCCATCCATTACCTCGTGTTGTGTAGGATAAAATCATTTGACACATAATCATCTGTTGAGATCTAGGTACCACTAAGAAATTTTCCATTAGAAACTGTCATTATTTGTCATGTTAAAGTAAGTGCATGATAAAAAAATAACTATCGTTGTTTGGTAAGAAAGGAGAAGCAAATTCTTCTATTAAAATCAGCAGAACTGTTATTTCCCTTGCTATTCTCCTTGATGGATATTCAGTTTGCTGAGTCATTGTAAATTGATACAGTTTTGAAAGTTCATATTCTTAGTTTTGGTAAAGCTAATGACATGAGTAACTAGTTGTAGATTCAGGGTTTCCAGTTGTAATAACTAATATTACAGATGGTCTGAGATCAATCTATTTCTAGCGGCTTTTTAAACAAAAGTCCATTATATTGGTCAAGAGCAATATTTCTTGATTGTATGTGGATTTCCTAATTTGTATGGTGTTTTAGATTTGGGGTTAGATTTGACCTGGGCCATCTGTTGAAGACATAATATATACACAACTGTATGTATTATATTGTGAATGCAATTTAGCATCCAATACCAGTTATTTTAAATCTGTTTGATCTTACTTCATAGAAGGCTTCAGCTGTATACCTATTTATTAGCAGAGAAGTGCTAATTTCAGCTTGCATTCTTTTATTTGATAACATTCAAGAAAAGTATTTAGGCATGTTGGTTTCTGCCTGAAAATACTGAAATTAATTTATATGGCCATTTATCCTATTCACCAAGAACATGTGGGGTTTTGATTAGCTGTAGAAAAGTTGTCTATATTTGATGCCTAATAGCAATAGTTTTCTTTAGATAGGCTCATAAATTTTGTCTCTTAATAGACAAAAAAGAAATTGAACTAACACCTGTTGCAGTGACACATATTTAGCTATGTGAGCTTTATAACTACTAATTATTGAGATTTGTACAGTTCTAGAAAAAATCCTAAATGTAAAGAATTAGAAAAAAAATAAGATTTACTTCTTATTGTAGCTATCACTTTATAAATCTCTCCATTCCATACTTTCTTGGGTCATTTTAGTAGCTTGTTCAGATATACTGGATCAAGAATGTATCCTTAGGTAACAACTACTGCAATCAGACATGACTTTCTTTGTTCTTGAGTAAAGAGATAAGCCCTTTCATCCCACCAATATCAAATTTCTCTTTACTGTGGAGCAGGAACCAGACACTGAGTCTATCTGTAGCATGGGACATATCAACCCTGCAAATGTTTATGGAGCACGTTCCCAACATGATGCAAATCTTGTATTTTGGCAACAAAAAGACATTTCCTATACTGCTCTTGTTGGTATCCTGATAAACCTAGATAGGAAAGAGGACACATGGATGGGGTAGCATATGGAGTCACGGTCTGAGAGCATGAAGTTTAGATTCAGCTGGAACATTCTGAGCCACTTATGCTGTTCTTGATTTTCTGCTCTCTTACAGCATCCTCACTAAACATATTTATTTTGCTCGCTTATGTACACATTTTTTGCTTAAAAGTGTTGACATCTTTTGTGTGTCTGGATTACAAAGCAGCATATACATCAAAAATGGCTAAAGCAATTGGCTTCATCTATTAGCTGAACTGTGTCTAAACTCCCTTTAAATCTGGATCTGTCTTCCTTCTCACCACCAAAGGTGATTTGAAAATTAAGAAGAAAACCACCTAAANAAAAAAAGGTTGTATTATAATGAAGGGAAAAAAATTAAAAAAAAAAAACAAAAAACCACGCCGTGGTTTACCTTGTACCAGAATAATTAAAAGCTGATTGTGGTTTAACCCCAGCAGGCAGCTCAGCCCCACACAATCACTGGATCATTCTCCCACAGTGGGATGGAGGAAGGGAATCAGAAGGGTTAAAGTGAGAAAATTCTTAGATCGTGATAAATTCAGTTTCATAGGAAAGCAGAAACCACTCACACAAGCAGAGAAAAACAAGGAATTAGATTGCCACAAAGCAAGGAATTAGTCCTGTGGGTAGGCAGGTGTTCAGCCATCTCCAGGCAAGCAGGGCTCCATCATGTGCCGCATGTGACATGGAAAAAAACATGCCATCACTCTGAGCATCCTCCTTTCCTTCTTCTACCCCCAGCTTCATATGCTGAGCATGACATCATGTTGTATGGAAGATCCTTCAGTCGGTTTGGGATCAGCTGTCCCAGATGTGTCCCCTCCCAACTTCTTCTGTACCCTCAGCCTCGTTGGTAGGGAGGGGTGGGGTGAGAAGCAGAGGTCTCGAGGCTGTGCAAGCACTGCTTATAAATATGTAAGACATGTGGGTGTTATCAACAGTGTTTTAGTCTGAAATCCAGAACATAGCAACATACAATCTACTGTGAAGACAATTAACTCTATCTCAGCCAAAACATATAGAAAATTAAATTCAGGATATTAATTATCTAATTTATTTCTTGAACCCAATGTATTCTTCATATAAATACATAGCACAATATTTTCAAAACTAGTTTCTGTTCTTGGATCCAGTGATGTACAGTTCAGTAGAGAGCATTGTCTAAGTTATTATTCTCATGGAAGGAAAGAAAAAAAAACATTTATTTTTTGTATTTTTTCCTTCACATTTTGAAATTTTTTTAAAAATCCCTTTAAAGATGTAGTTTCTGTTATAAACTGTTCTTGTCTGAGGCTACAATATATTTCCTTGGGTCACTTAAAGGCAGATAGGATTAGATATAGTGTAGCTCAGCTCTGGTTTTTTTGTCTTTTTTATGGTAGCAAGTTCATCTCATTGCTTCTCTTTCCATGCAACCATATGTGATATGTTTATGTGATGTCACGTTTCACTTTTTGATGAATAAAGTCCTTCTAATTTCCTCTCACATCAGTTGTAGGACTCATAAGTGAGGTGCAAGTGTCATGTAGTTAGACCAAGAATATCATATATTTAGAACTTATCAGCATAATTATGTGTTTTGTTTAATTATTCAGAACTTATCAGCCCAATTGTGTGTTTTGTTTTGTCATTCACTTTCCTTTATAGAGTTTACATGCTGAGAATTTTCTTCCTGGCTTTCTGGAAGAATGCCAGACTCCAAAGAAGTTTCTCTTCCTCTTCCTTTTTACCTTCTTATTCAAATGCTCTTGTGTATTCAGCAAGAGGATGCCAGCTGCATGAACTCAAACAGCAGAGAGTGCAGGAGAAGACAATTTCAGCACAACTCACTGCTTTCTGTGGTTTTGCACGCTGATTGTTGGAACATGTTGTTCATGTGCTAGCTAACATTGGAACATGTGGCAGTGTGAGACGGTCAGCTACTGAACACCAACATTTTAGAATTCTAGCAAAAAAGCATACTATGCATTTTCTTCTGTTTGACAATGAGAGGAAGGGCAGTTTTCTGGCCACTTTAACAGCCATTTGCAATCATTTAGTTTAGTGTCGTGGAAATACATAGTGCAGCTCAACTATGCCATGACAGCTTTTCAGTGCCCGTGTTAGTGTTGAGCTGTCCTGCCTTATGTAAGCCGAACGTTTTCGAAAGGGAGACGCTTGCAGAAATCTTGTCTCTGGAGAGATGTGCCAGGACAGGGGCATATTGGTTTTGACTTGAGAACTTGTAACCATTTTTCTTAGCCAGATTAAATATTACTAATGACAGTAGTTCTACAGGGAAATGCAAGTGAACATTCTGTTGATAACTGTACAGGAGGGAGAGTATATATCTTCTCCATGCCTGTTGTTTTCAAAGTCTAGTCTTAGAAAATTAAAGGACAGGAGAAAAATAAATTATTAATACTGCTCATGAAATTTTAAATGTACAAACATATCTTGAAATATAGTAGCAGGAGGGTGATAAACCCACACCCTTTCCACTTTTTTTCAGTAGTGGACATGTTTGTGCAACAGCACTCAAGCACAGCTTCTTACTGCAGGTGCTTTTACCATCTTGGGAGTTCACTGCCCTTGTTTTGTTAGCCTCAGCAGTTTGAAAGTGTTGGCTCACCCGCAGTGCTTGCAAATATATCACTGTCCATGCTGCTTTTGCTTTTTGTATTTACTGGTGTCTTATGCTTCAGGGTTTCCAATGCCCTTGAGAAGCCGTGATCATTTTTTACATCTGAAAGAGTGCCAATTCATTTATTAAGACAGAGTCTGCGAGGCCTGGATAAATTTATTCTATCTAACATTTAATAAAACATTAAATTAAAAATGTGACTTATGCAGTGACATACTCAGCATTATCCTTCCAAGGTTTAGATTTGAGTGTTGCAGGGGCCCACCTCTCCAGAAGGTAACATGCTATCAATCTAGCTCTGGGGTGACAAGGCCACTGATGTTTTTCTGTGGTGGTTATTTAATAATTAATTTTTCATTGCTAGTCTGTTCAATAAATGGATTGCAACATTTAAGACCAGTTTAATAGGTTTACAGGTCCCTTATAAATTCCAACAATGATAATAGTTAATAGGAGAATAATGAATTTGTGCTCAAAGATCTCAAGATCAATCAAGCAAATTAAATCTGGCCTAGGCTGTGGCTGCTGAAGTGATTTTTTTTTGTTTGCTTGAGCGTTTCTTTTTGGATTTTTTTCTTATAAAATATACTCTATGTGGATAACTGTATCTGATGGTTTGTTGAATTTCTTATTGTTTCTCTTGTCATATTAATTTAAATCTTTAATCTGAGGGTGTGGAATGTATATGAAGTGGAACATTAAATCAATATCATATTGCAAACGATGTCTCCAAAGAGGGTACCATTGTGTAGGGGAATACAATAATAGGAACAATAGAAAAGAAATTGTATCTTGATTTTTTCACATATCTTAGTGCAATGCTGTTTATCAATTAAAAAAACCCCAAAAACAAAACCAACCAAACAAACAAAAAAAAACCACCCCAAAAAATCAACATATACCTCTGCTTGTAAAGGCAAAAATTTGCATTGGGCTTTATCACATTCTCAGAATACAAAGTAGAAAAAAAGTCCAGATGATGAGGAAGCCTTGCCAGTTACTATGAGAATCTGAGACCATCAGCCCTACAAAGAAAGAGTCTATTATTGTTTAGCAGGGGTTTGCTTGGCATCTAAAATAGATGGTCCTTGGTCTCATTAGAGTTCATGGCAGTCAGAGGTAACCTCGCTACGAAAGTTAATAAAGAAGAAAGGTACATTTAGTTTTCTTGCTTTACGTTTCACCCAGAGCTAGATTTTCCTCTTTTCTTCAAACTTTTTTGTATAATCACTGGGGTGATTCTGCCATTTCACAACCATTTCCACAGCTCTTTATTATTGCGCACACAGTACACTGGAAGGATATTCAAAGCCCTGTTATTCATTCCTGGCTCTGAAATTATCTTACTGAATCTCCATTCACTTCATTACCCATTTTGTACATTTGTTAAATACAAACCAATTTGATGACCTCTGTAAAATGTATGAATTAAAAATGCTGGATAAGAACATAGTAAGATACACAACAGCAGGAAATTGGGGCATTCATTTTTCCAGAGCTTTGGGATCTGACTTAAAATCTTTTCTTATCAGTTCTTTTTAAAAGGAATTCTTCTTAGACAGGACACTATCAAGAAAATTTTGATATAACCTGAAAAATAAGTGGAGGGGGAGGGGGAACTCTGCACAACTACCACATTTCTTGTAATCTAGGTTCTAAAGAAAACAACCTTGGGTAAGACTACAAATTTAAACCAACCCCAGGCAACCAATACTGCATGTGATACATCAAGGTATTTCCTTAGCTTTCCTCATTCTTGACATAAACCCAGACTACCACCTCTCAAGCTTGTAGACAGCAATGTAGCAAGTAAACATTGCCTGGCAGCATTTAGCTATGGATGCTGCCCCAGTTTTTTTCTGAATAACCTCTAGAGAGACCATAGCCTATGTACCCGAATGGAGGTGGAGAAAAGAAGGGAAGGAATTGGGAAAATTGGGAAAATGAACCTGAAATTTTATATTGCACTTTTAAACTCTAGAGAGAGGGTGGGAGGATACTGTAGCAAAATATAATATAAAAACTTGGTCATGAGGGTATCACAAGATTATAAAAAGAGGAGAAACACTGGTAAACCTCCATTGCTACAAGAAGTAATTATTTAGCTTTGATTAGTGAGGATTACACGTACTTAGAACAAGTACTACCTATCATTAACTGGTAATAGCCTGTTTCCAGTCTGGGCAGTACCTGATTAATAGTTACTATCGATGTTGATGTCTATCCTGGCAAAACTAGATATTTCACTACTGTAAGCTGATGTGGATTTTCCATGCTGCAATCCATCAGTATCATCTGCTGTTACTGCAATATCTGCCATTTTCAAATTTGTATTCACAATAATAGAATCATACGGTGGTTTGTATTGGAAGGAACCTTTAGAGGTCATCCTGTCTAACTCCCTGCAAAGAGCAGGGACATCTTCAACTAGAGCAGGTTGCTCAGAGCACTGTCCATGCTGACCTTGGATGTTTCCAGGGATGAAGCATCTATCACCTCTCTGAGAAACCTATGACAACTCGTCCTGTGACAGGAGACATTGATGACCCATTTCTGCACACCATTTCAGTGGCTGGCAGTGAACATTTTTCCCAACAGTGAACAATCATCGCTGAGAAGCAATGGGCACTGGCCAGTGAATGCAAATTGCACTTACTGCATAGCAACTCACCAGGAGGGTATAGTCTGTCTTAGCTCTTATTTTGGGGCAAGAAGATGCAGAAAGCTGTGCAACAGCTTCCTGCCAGCTATAGGTCCATGAGTAGTTTCTGCAGTGAGTTTGTGATTCACAGCGGGTGATGAACAGCCATAGTTTACTAGTGAAGTATGTAGTGACTTCAGATAAAAAGCCTGGGGCTGAAGAGTGAGAAGATAGGAAATGTAGTAGGAAAATGGGATTATTGTAGCTAGAAGAGAGAATCAGGTAGCAATTTTTTTTTTTCTAAGACAGAAGATGTAACAAACATGCTTTTGAAGTAAGAGAGAAGAAAGGAGATAGGGAGAGGGATTATAGAATGGAAATTTTAGATTGAAATTTTAAGTGGGTCACCCCTTCCTTTTCCTCATACACTCCTCTTTAGTCTAACAAATGACTTGATATTGCTGTGGCTGAAATCCACTTAATATTTTGTCTCTGAATACCCTTGCAATTTCAGTGAAGTCATTCCTGAAACACAGTGGAAGATTCAAACTTAGCTCATATGGGCCTACAGATCAGTCACTAAATCCCAAGGAATGCTATTTTCTAAAGGGTGGGAGGAGCATTGGTGGGTGGCTTGATTGAGTATAAGTATTAAGAATAGATATGATAATGAGATTTGTCCTTGATGTACAATAAGTGCACAGAAGGAATAGCAAAAGCAAACCTATGAAGCTGGAAATACATAGAAAGAAATCAGAACATTTAGCAACTATTCTCTCTTAGAGTAGGAAAATTTATTAAAAGTAGCACCTTACTGATGGCACTATATAGGCAAATAGAAGAGTATAGTAATTTGTTTAGTGTTTTTTTGACTTCATGGGGTTAGAAATAGCACTGCAAATACTGCAGTGATGCAGAATGATAATGTACAAAGGCTTGCATGAATTTGTGGCCCTTTAAAATGCATCCTGATGTTACAAAAATCAGGCAGGCATTTATTGCACTAGTCCTTACTATTGAGAAGAATTTCACTTGATGTGTAAAATATCCTGTTATAGCCTAAAATAAATTTTGAAAAGGGAATTACTAGAAATTATATTTCCTTACCTGTTAGAAGTGCAATGAAATAACTCTTAAGAAATCAGGAAGGCGTGAGTTTATCTAAATTGTACACTCAGTTCATTCCTATTCTCTACATTTGTAACGCATATATAAAATCAACATTATCTCAATTACAATATCATCACCTTTAACTCTCCTTCTCTGGGAGCTAGTTTTTTCAATGAATTTGGCAGTGAAAAATCCTGTTCCTTGCACTCTGCCCAACAGTTTTTTGGGTTGGGCAGAGTGCAAAGATCTGAGTGGGAAATCTTTGCTTCTGTATGCTGAGAATCTTTCTGTAGCCTATCCAAAGTACATTTTATATTTTTTGGATTGCTTTCAGCCTAATATAATTGTAACCTTCTAGAAATTGGTGTTAATATTTGTTCATTTAAGATGTGGAATCTTACATCACTCCTTAAATACCTCTTAGGGTTGGACATGCTATTTAAAACCCTAGGGTTGTTAATAAAGTATGCTATGTGAAGTGTCAGTTCATTCTATTTTGGGTTTATGAAAAATGCCATTTTAGTTCTACAGTATTGTAACATTTGAAAAATGTTGACTTAAAGACAATCACTACATATTTCTGCAGAAAATGCTTTGAAGACATTTACTTTTAGAAAAAAAAATATTATTAGGTTTTAGGCAGACAAAATAACTCTTCCAACTCCATCTAAATTATTTCTTTTGTACTAGTGCTACTTTTAGAGGACTCTGGGAATGTTTAAATGTCCACATAACAAATTTGATGTGTGTGCCTCACTTAAAACTTGGGATCAACATAATAATTTTGTTAATAAGTTTCCAAATAAAATACAGTAGTTAGGTTTTTGCTTACTGTCTGAATTCCTTAGTTTTCAGGCTATCCTATGGAGGATAAGAATGGTTGTCCTTCAGGGTCCTTTTCTAGCAGTAGACGGCATCAGAGGGAAACTCAATGAACCATGAAAAACTCTAAAATGGAAACATTGCAGCACTTCCACTGAACTTGTTTTATCCCATATTTCTAGTAACTAAGTTATACACAGGAAAGCTTATTTTATTAAAAAAAAAAAGAAAAAAAAATTAGAAAAAAGTATATATATACACTGTCCAGTGTAGCAGTCAATGGTCTTGTTATTCACATAAACACCTAAAGGTCCTTAGAATCTGTCTGGGCTCTTAGCTTCAGTGATATCTTGAGGGAATATGATAAACGGTGTTTCCCAACACCTAATTTCTTCTTTCCTGGGAATGAACTATTTGTTATTATGAGAATATAGTCACTATGGTCCTCCGGCTCCGAGAGACCTGATCAAGCAACTTCCTACCAGAGTGGCCAGCTTCTTATTCCCTGGAACAGAAACAAATGTGTTTGATCCTCTCCATTCTATTAATAGGGTTTTGATTCTAATGGATTGGTCTTGAGGTTTTGAATTCATACCTGCTGAAAGCACCAGCTTAGGCTTGATTCAGCCATATAGATCATTTATGGACCATGGAGAGCCTGAGGGCAATGCTTCTGCAAAAATAAGTAAGAAAGTATGATATGAACTCTGTATAAATCCACATCAGACTTAAAACAGGTGGGTTGAAGTAAAAGTAATTTAGAAAAAAGATTAGTGCTCCTTTCAGGAATATGCAGATTAATGAAGTAATTAGGACAGAGGGCCAGATCCTCAGGGCGTTGTAAATCATCATCACTTAGCTGAAGCTACTGAAGCTGTGTTGATTTATAGCACCTACAGAACTGATCCAGTAGCAAATCCTTAGTGATAATGTTGGTGTTTTCTCCTGGTAATAGAGCTGCAGGCATCCAGGATGACAGTTGGTTTGAGGGGCAAGTTCAGAATATAGATAAAAGACAACATGCATATTTAGAGCATGTGGGGAACTTAAGACTACAGAAGACCTTCTGGAGTTTCTGTGCTCAGTTCCTTTTTACTGTTGCAAGCAATGACATCTTATCATGCCATTCAAATGTTTTCTTAGAAATGAAAAGTGGTTGGTTGAAGCAGGATGGTATTTTAAGCACACACAGCATTACTCTGAAAAACAGATTGAATAGAACTTTTATCACATGCTGTCCTCTGGTCTCTGGTTTCTTTTATGATCATTATTTCATCTTTCATTTGGAAAAGGAAAGAATTTGTACATTAAAGAGTGGTGATGGGGGGTGAGCTCTCTGTGTTTGTGGGATCCATCTAGATGGCCTATGTTTCTAGAACATTGAGGATCATGATAGAAAAGCACAGTAAGCTCATTTGGTGCTTTGTAGAACAGTATGAAGCTTCACTTAGCTTACCACCTGAAGTATCTGTTCCTTTGGGAATGGTCAGCACACCCCAGTTCTCTGCACCGTGTCTATTGAGCAAGGGGTTTGGTCTGCCTAATCTTTAGTGCTGGCAGCAGTATGCGAAGCCAGAAGGACAACAGCTTGGCTTACAAGTAGCATGCTGAGTCTGCAAAGACCAGATAGATTGAAAGACTATCTATTGACTTGTAAATTCAGGAAATTTGATACTGAATCCTGTGGCGTACTGAAAATGCAAAAGTGTTCTGTACTGTTTATGAATGCAGTTTACAGAATAGGATTACACTTTGGATGAAAATCAGCTTTTTATGCAGAAGTTCTGAATAAACTCTGAAAATTTTTGATTAGTAATGAAGTGCAACCTCAGCTCCACAAACATTTGAAATTGTATGTCATTGTTTTTAGCTGGAGATTTTTGCTTGTTTCAGATACCAGAGGATCTGTGACATATGTGACAATATGGTATGCAAAGGGGGAAGATGTGAGAGAAGGAGAGAAAGGAGGGCTTATTTGATCTTCCAAAATGCTTTTCCTGGTTCCTGATAGGGAAGATAACATGGATAAGCATTTGCTGTTCATTCCCCAAACTCAATCTTTTTTATTTGAATTTATCCAAATTTCCATATCTCCAGAGAAGAATGAAAATGAAAATTTTGCTGAGAAATGTATTATGATATTTCTAGATGTATTTTTTTTCTGAATAGCTTTCAGAGTCTCTGATGTTTTCCAGATTCAGTTAAGGTGCCATCAAATCTTTGCAAGGCAATGTATACAGAAATTGACTGTCATGAAACACTAATGAAAGTTATCAAGCTTGTTGTCTTTCTAAAACTGCATGTTCTTATTTTCCTTATCAAATACAACATATTGTGGATGAGAGCTGCTTTATTTATCCAACTAAATTTTTTTAAACAATAACAAAATATTTCCATGTCTGCTTTGCTGGAAATCTATCATTTGCTCCTCCTAAGAAAACATTGGCTTTCCTGCAGAAGTGTAGTTACATTTCAAATCTGGAGCTAAATCACATTAACATTAAAGATAACTGCATATGGGGAACAGGTTAAAATATCTTCGTCTTTAACTGATGAGTTTTGGGGTTGTGACTTCAGCGTTTTTTGCCATTTTGAGGTGGGTTTCCTTTGTTTGTTTTTTAAAGGTGAAAGGTATTTTTGCTGTTGTTTTTTTCTTAATTTGTTTTTAGGAACAGGTCAAAGGTCAAAGAATTCAGGTCATGAAGAAATTCATAGCAATATCTGGTAAATCGAAGGTTTGAGACAGGACACTGTCTCTTACAGGAATAATATCAATTCAGATGATATTTTAAATATCAGTAGTAGTGCATGTGTTCACTGGCTTAGTATTCTTGTGGAAATTGCACAAGAGGAGACAAACTCACCCAAGTCTTTAGGAAAGTGGCATTGTGAAGGAGCTTCAATATGGGCTCATTTTGTATAGTGCTACTTCCATTCTCATTTGCATTCATCACTACCAAAAATTAATTGGGAGATGCATTACATAGTTTCTTAAGGAGCTCACACACATGAAAATAAAATTTGAATTATGAAATCTAAATTTTAGAAACTGTTTGCTAGCTATAGTATTTAAAGGAAAATGGTGCATGTTAAATCAGCAGCAACACCAACACCCAACAGTTATTTTAGTATATTGCTCAATAAAGGGCACTGTTTAGACATATTATGCAATGAAAGTGATTAATTGAGCTAAACTGACTGCACTAAGAAAGATGATATTAAATTGGTAAGCTTGACTTTTTATATTAGAAACTCCCTTTTCATAGTAGTTGCACCAATGTGAAGCTGTCTTGGTCTGCTGGATGACATACAAAACTGTCCTCAATTCCCCTGGCTAGTATCCATCAGCAAGAGCCTGTGGATGTGCTTCTGTCTGTGTTTGGTGCTGTGCAAGACAAGAATTTAAATAGATCCACTGTACTTCATCTGTGGTACAGAAGTTTTGATACTGCAGATGCCAACCATTCTTTTTGAACAGCACAATTTAATGTATGTATGGAAAATCTAAGACGCTCTGTCCAAATGCTTTGTGGTTATCTTGTTAAAAAAAAAGAAAGAAAAAGATTGAATTAGCCAATACAAAACTGGTGGTATACATAATCTTAAGGACATTAGAGAAAAAATGTTGAACAAGAAGAAGAAACTTCAAGCTGAACCAGAACCCTCAAGAAGAATTAAATTAGGGTAACCAAAATAAAACCAGAGCTAAAGATTAAATTCATTGACTCTGCAACTTAAAAGAATGTGGTATTCTGCATCAATCTGGCCTCTGCATTTTTTCTCAGGTGTAGATCTGTAAAGAGATAATTTACCCCTTTTCTAGGAGCAGCTGGACATTGGATAGGAGGAGTGAAGGAAGAGGAAATTTTTAAAAAATGATGAGACTTGCACATAACAGAGACTTGAAAGTTGCTGGGCAGAGCAGGGAACTGAGGTGCAAGCAATTGTAGGAATGATGGAGGAAAAGGTTGCTCTTTTTTTTTCCCTGTTATTTTTCTTCCCTGAGGGACAGTAATTTCTATGATGCTGTTTGCAACAGGCAAGCTATTGTAAGCTAGCTGATCTGAGAGAAAGCATGAGGAAGAGACACATTAGGCCAGAGAGAGATTTGTCTCTAGTCTTTTCTTATTTTCTCATTTTTGCTACATTTAGGGTTTTTTTTTTCCATGTTATGTATCAGGTTTTCTGAATTATTCTCTAATACATCTCAGTCTAGAGAAAAAAAGTAGGTATAAAGGGAAAAAAAAAGTCATGTTTTGAATTGCCTGTAAAGATCACCTGTAAGAAAGAGAATTGGCAGGTTTGCTTCCAAACTGTTGCTGAATCAAATACTGTCATAGTAAAAAAAGAAATAAAATAAAAGAAGTTATTAGAGATGCTATGCAAAATTTTCCAGATGGCAAAGCCTCAGGAACTTTTAGCCTGATTAAAAGCAGTATGAATAACTGACTCTGATGGTTACCAAGACAGCAGCCACCACATTTGGTGACCTTTCCTTATCATCAAGTGGGTTTGTTGTAGATGTTAATGGAGAGCACATGCAGACTTACTACCAAGGCCAGTGTTTTGGGGCATTTCAGCTTTCCCACAGGGAACTGACTACTGAAGGCATTTTTTTTCTTTGATAAATGGATTTTCACCTGAAACTTTGGGATGGGCATCAGGGTATTATCTTGGCATCTGTCCTTAACAGTCCAAATTCTGTGTTAGCCAGTTTGGTCCTATGTATAGGAGTTAATCAGGAGCAACCAGGCATGTCTGACAAGCACAATAACAAGCATTATAACTTGGGAGGTGTTTTCAGCATGTGGCATTTAGATATTTTCACAGTGTACATACAATTGTTTTGAAGCAGCTTATGTAATGCACTGTGCTAACAGTGATGATATAGGCACTTAGTGAGGAAATAGCTAGGATAATGATGCACGCAGGTGAGTAACTGGGTCCAAAAATGCCTCTGACAAAACTTAACATATCGCAGTGTATGGGGAGATGAATATTCTAAGAATAGGATGGTAGAGTCAGAATGCATGTCGATATCTCTCTTTCCATAAATGCTGGATTTAGGGAAATTTTCTCAGAGTTATGCTCTCATTGGACCTAACCTTTTTAGTCTGAAATATATCTAAAATTCCAAATTCTTCTACCTCCCTGTGCACTACCTCCAGTAATTTCAGAGGGGCAGGCAGCTCTCTGACACGTATTTGGAGTAACAAGGTTATTTACCTTAGCTATATACATGACATCTAAAGCATTCAATTAAGAATGGATTTTATGTATTTTCTTAGAAATATAATTACATCTTCATTTAGATATAGACTGGCAATTAATGTGATTTTATATGATTTGCAGCTTGACAATTCAATGAGTTGGCTAGGGCATGATAATATCTTCTCCAGTATTTTTGTGTAGCATATTAGAATGAGTCTGTGGCTTAAAGCCTTTTCCAGCCATCTACAAACAGCAATTTTCATTCACTATGATTAGGACTGAGTTTGATATAAGGTCAGGAGCTGATTCACTAAGTACTCTGACCTCCTTTCAGTGTCTTATTGCAACACTAAATTCTGTCCTTTTTTGCTTTTGTCCCATCAGCTGAGTTCACATCTTCTTTCTGTGTATCTATAGAGGCTTTTCCTCTACTTTGCAGGTTTTTTTAAGTCACTGGTACTCCCTTTTATATATATGTATGTATGGCTATAAATACATCTTCCTACTTACAAATAGCAGATCCTTTTGGCGTAATTTTGTTGTACATTAGCTGACATTTTGTCTCCAGAAGGTAAAGATAATTCATCCCATGGAAGGGCTGAGCTCAGGTCACACAGGTATGTGTATATACCTGTGTTAAATTGCTTGAGAGAGATCCAGAGCCTTTCCTTCAACCTCTGTGTAGCCTCAAGACTCTAACTGAATTTGGTCATGCTAAACAATTTGTATTTTAAATATATTTTGAAAGATGGGATGAAATTTATAAAAGGTTGAAAGTAACAGGAAAACCTGTCGTGACATTATCTTACCATACTTTACCAGTCAGCCTATATTTCATACTTTTTTTCCTCTGTATGTCATAACATTTTTTGACATGAATATGCATTACACTTATTTTCCAGTTTATTTTATTATAGCTTGTGATGTTAAAAGGAAAATTTTATTTTGGGTATTCAAAGTTTTGATTATCTAGGCATTTTTTTGGTATGTAAAATCAGTCTAACTGAAGTCATTAGCTCTACTTTGTTTGAAGGTAATTGTTGCTCTTTTTTATTATATGTATCTATTATTGTATTAATGAATATAATTTAGATTATTGAACCTGATAATTCTTTGGGTGAGTTCACAGCAAGGGCACTTTGAGCTGAATGAAAAGTTGTAAAATTGTAGTCAATAAACCAATTAATGTTTCAACAGTGTACACTATTAGGCAGTGGTGCAAAGCTGATCTTACAGCAGTCTTTAATGTTTAATCTTGAAGAGGAATAAGATGTTACTCTCCTTTTTTTATTTGTACTTTTTAAAAAAATAATGTGAAAGTCGTGAAAAGTAAGAGCAAGTTTCTTCAAATTATTCTTTCAAATAAATCACTTTTGAATAGGTTCTAGCTTTAAGAAACATCAACAACAAAGATAAACAATGAAAATAGTGTAATTTAAGAGATTGTTTCAGCTTCTTAAAACGCAATTTGTTTATGAAATTAAATGTCTATTATAATATTCTGAGTGCTATCGATGGAATTAAGTGAGGTTTTTATTTTCAGGAAATGATAAACTGTGTTGAAGACTGTGCCACACCCTGCAGTTTCTCTTCCCCCTTGTTTTAAGATTAAGAGCCTCAAGTATCATTAACAATCAAGGCAGGCTTTTCCACAGGAACAGTATCATTACAAATAAGTAGCTTAGCACTCAGTGCACGTTAATGCACAGAACAAATCCTAGCACTGATTTGCGAGCTCTAAAACCCATTAGAACACAGGCCCCAAAAGGGGCAAATCACTGAAATGTACTAATTATCGGTCAGGCTCTTCAGAAAGACTTTGGGTCAATGCCAGGCATTTTTAACATTTTCAGTAAGTCTAGACTGAGTTTTCAGTTTGGTTCCTTCAAAGAAACTTGTAGGTAGAGAATTTGTTTAATGTACATGTGTATTGAAACCTTATGGATTTATGTGAGGTTTTGTGTCAGAAGAAAATCCGTATTTAGTGAGTTCCAGAGCATTGCTGGGATAGGAAGGGCTATCGCACTGAGCCATTTCTGAAACCTAAATTTACCCTGTATTGGTTTTTGAACCTGGTCCAGGTTGTATCACCATTGTTACTTGCCTGTCTGTTTCTGGGAGCTGAAAAGCAGTCAGCGTAAAATAATAAATGCATAAATGTTGATGCCGATGTCATGCCTGGTGTATTGCAGAGTGTCTGGGGCGGGGAGCTTCTCTGTGAAAAATGGACAACATGTGAATTTATGACTCTGTCAGGTTGTTCTCACGTCTAAGGGAATGGGTATAGTGGTTATCGACCAGTAGAGAATTTATATCTGGGATTGACTATCGTTTTTCAGTACAATGGATTGTTTTTCACATGTCTCATAAATAATGTTCAGCTTTTCATTCAAACTGATGAGTCTACCAAAAAGTTGTATTTTCTGCCTTCTTTCTGTTTGGTGTTCAAACAGTGATGACATCTTGCCACTTTCTTCTGCAGCTTTTATATCTATGAGGCCGGAGAGAGAAAAGAAGATAAACAGCAATAGAAGTGCCTACTTGCTTATTTTTTTTTTTAAGCAGTCAGAAGCCATCTGTTAAAGGATGTGTACTGACACTGTCTTTCATCCTGGCTGAGTCAGTGGTGATGGGAATGGTTCTCTACACTTTGGCATCTCAGCCGAAAGTGTTCCAGGAAGGTGGAAACTGAAGCTTCCCACTAAGTGAATGGGATGTTCATTGACTTCAGTGAAATTTGTTTTTTACAGTACAGGAGAGGCTGGCAGGTTTTAAAAGCACATATTCCTTCATATAAGCTATTCATTCATGTAGGAGCTGATGAAAGCAAACCACTCATGGTCAGGTTTGTTCTATCTAACTAAAATAAATCCATCATTTGCCTTTTTGGTGACCGGACCCCAGTCCTACACCATTCTTTCTTTCAGCTGTGTTTGTGGGAGCTGGGGAGAGTAGAACAAGACAGGGTACTTCAAATAGTTATAAAAATTCATTGTAGGCTTTTCCAGCCTACATTCTTCATTTGTGAGCAGCGTGCCCATGGAATTGGTGGAAAGCATTGACCACAAGACTTGTGACTTCCTGAGTTTCACAGGGAAATCAGATGTCGGTGGTTGGGGACATGGAGCCTCTTCTGGTGTGACTATCCTTCTGTCCACTTCAGAGCCAAAGTAGTATTCACTCCTTTTCTCCACTAACAGTGTTGGACCCCAGAGCTGATGGCCCACTTAGTGCTTGACTAGCAACTGTGTACTTTGGCAGGCCACACTAGGAACAATACTGCAGCTTAATTCCCAATTTAGCTTGAAATAAGGCAGCTTTACTTTTGCTAGTAGTGTAGGCATGGAAAGTTTGGTGGCAGCTATTTGCTGAAGTACTTACTCAGAATCTCCTGGATTGGGCAGTCCTTAATGGCCTGATATAATGGATACACTCTCATATGAAATGTGAGTGGTAGGAGCTGTTGTACAGCTTACACCACAGCTGTAATGGGTCTCCTGGGGATTTGCACCTCATAAAATGCTGAGCGCTGGGTATGACTTTTTTTTTTTTTGGTTGGGGAAGGAATTGGTTTTGGTTTGTTTGGCTTTTGAGGGGGTTGTTTGTTTTGGTGGTGTTTCTTTTGGTTTTCCCTTCAGCTTAATTCTACCTCAGAACAAAGATGTACCCATTCTTAAAGTGAAAACTATGCCCCATTTTTTTTTTTTCTTTTCAGGAAGAAAATTACTTTCTACTAATTTCTAATGCTTTTCCTGCACTATCATATGAGTGGAAGTACTGCATGGGTTTTTGTTACAATGCATTCCTTTTCATAATAAGAGAAAGTGTGATTTAGAAAGGTCTGAAGTGGATAAACAAATAAATTTTTCTTGATTTTTATTTTGGCTTATTTTAGTATTCTTCAGCTGTGTTTTAACTACTGTATATTAATTTGGATTTTTTCTGTGTCTTTGTGAAAGCAGATTGTTGTTGCTGTTATAGTAGATCACCAATCAACACTAAAAATATTTTTCCTGGATTTTGAACTCTTAATATCAAGGTTAAAGTATATTTGGATTAGATTTGGTTTGAATTATTTCTTCCTCCTGTTTGAGGGGAATACAATTAAGGTTGAAACAAGATCTTTTTTCTTAATAAAGAGAGAACAGTGTATCCGCTATGTGTATCTTTATCCCCAAAGTCTCAGAAGTGAATTCATTAGAAGGGAAGCTAAAGTAGTGATTAGGTGATAAGGCAGCATGCTTCCACATGGAAGATTTAAGTTCAAATTTACAGCTTTTTCTTCATGCTTTGGAGTAGCTTCTAATAAGAAGACATAGTATAATTTCTTAACAATTTTCCCTTTGTCATACACTGAATTGCAGTAATTGAAAGTGCGTCCAGAGCCTCAGGTCAAAGAATGAAATATATTCAGGAGTTCATGCACTGGGCGCTGCCTATCCTATGGCAAGGGGCCATGCTATTAGAAACTCTAAAGAAGTGCAGGGAGAAACTATTTCTGAATGCAGGTCCAATGTTATCTGTGTGAGACCACTTTATGTTTGGACTTGGGGTTTGGTTTTATTGTATTTTCACTTCAAAAGAGAACTTAACTGTAGCTGAGCAGTAATACTTCACCAGGCTTTGCTTGCTATAGCCTGCTAGGCATGGGTCCCCCGGGAACAGCATACTCCCCTCAGATGCCTCTGAACAGACAAGGTTTCTTTTCCTTGACCTGTGGATTTGATCCCAATCTACAGGGATCCTGGAGCGCAACTGATACTCTCTCCCTTGATCCATCTGAAAGCATGTGGTGTTGCTATACAGTTGGTGGGCTTAGACAATGTATACACATAAAAGGCTCAAATGGAAATCGCTGACCTTGTTTGCTTATTCTAGCATGGTCTTTTTTATCCATTATGAAACTGAGATCAAGCGCACAGTGATGCTGAAAGCAAAAGGCTTGTCATGAACAACCAAGGGAATGTGTGTCCAATGATGAGGATCAGTAGAGGAGGTGCATCTGACTAATGTGAAGCAGAGTTAAATATGTCTCAGGCTTCCATAAATGTGAGTGACAAAGGAGCCTCCATTCTTTGTGAGCTTCATCCTTTATGAATTGGTATACTTTTCACAGCACGGTACCTCCTTTCTGTATCCCCCATGCCAGTGTAGGTTTTGTGTCTAATCCCTTGGAGTTTATCCGTGTGTCTAAAATGCATCCCATAAGCTCAGTGAGAGAATTTTGAATAAGCAAGTAGGATTTCTTGAATAGTACTTCATTTGTAAGAATTTCTATGCATCGTACTGTGGTCAAAATTGTGTTGATAGCCTGTGAATTTCTCAAGAGAAGAAAGATTATGTGTTCATCATTTACACAGAAAAATTATTCTTCTTTCTGCTGATATTTGCTTGCGGGTTGGGTTTTTTGTTTGCTTCTCAATGAAAAAAGTTGTATATTTAGAGATGGCTGTAAGTATGTATGTTTTTTAATCATATAATAGATATGATGCTGTGCCACTCAAAAATAATATGCTGTGATAAAGCACTGAGCTGAGATCTGGTGCTCAGTCTCAACTTCTGTAAAGATTTTGAATAACCCTTGGTAGCTCGCTTATCTCTGTAATTAATTTCACATCTGTGAAGTAAAAGTGATTCTTACTTTTTCTCTTCCTCATATATATAATTGTTAAATAGATGAAAGATTTTTTAAAGAGAATATTTCTATTAAACAAATTGAGCTAGCTGTATCTTATCTAGTTTTTCAGTTAATCCTCTAATTTACCCAAATGAGATTATTAAAAGTAAGAAAGTCCTTTTTCACTGTTGTAGAAGAGTAAGGAGAAATAAAGTCTTTTTAACGATAATGAAATTAGGAATCATTATTATATTTTTTAAAAAACAGAGAGTTCTATTCTTGCATAAGTATGAGGACAAATCTTTTTTTTTTTCTTTTTTTCCTTTCTGTTTTCCAAAGTCATATTCATTTTTCCATTTGTGTCCCATTGATCAGTTTGGGATTTACACATAAAAACAGAATGCTTGCTAAGATTAATGACTTTTTGCATTATATACATAATACACATACATTTTTAATTCCTTGCATTCAAATGATAGCTTAGACTATTTTTATAGCTCTCCTTACTGTGAAACTCATGCCATTTCAGCCAGTGCCTGATTCAGTCTCTGAAGTCTGACAAAGCAAATAAAGATCTAACAGCACTGTGAACAACGATGTTGTACCTTTCAGAACAGCAGTATTACCTTAAATCACTAATTTGTCTTTGCAGGGCCTAGAAAATAGAATAGTGGGCTGTATTCAGTGTTGGTGAATGTTGTTACTGGAATGAGGATTCAGGTGGCTTAGTAATGAGTAAGAGAAAAGCAAAGTTCAAGCATGCTGTCTCAAAACCTAGTAGGAAAGTTGCTAAATAATCAACTATTGGGGTGGCATCTGGGAACAGCTAATGATTTCTAAAATGAAGGTTGTGCCCTAGCTGTGTAAAGTGGACACTTTCAGAGTTTGACAGCAGCTGAGATGATGTTTTAAAAATCATAGTTTTATACAAGGATACCCACTTGTTTTCATAAAAATATATTTTCTTTACCTATTAAATGACAAAAACCACTCCAACTTCCAGTGTAGCTGCAAATATACATTTAATTTTCAACATATATTTTCTTTTGCCTCTGAACTTGAACAAAAGTGGTTTCAGTGGCTTTAACTAATGGAAATGCCACAAAGTAGGATTTGGATTACTATATAAATTCTTTATATTATTTTGAGAGTCTAAGAAAAATACCAGATCTAAACTTTCAAAGTACATGCTTCAATTTCTAAGTTTTGGGGCATGCAATATTGAGGCTGGATTATCTTATAACAAGCACCTATTATGTATGTTTAGTGATCAGCATTATTAATGTTGTGTCTGCAATAATGGCTGCTAATGCTACTGTCATTCTAAAATAAACAGAGAAGAATGGTTCAGTTTGAAGGGAAGGGACCTACAAGGGCTATCTAATCCAGCTTCCTGTTGGATTTTACTTTCTGATATAAGTTTGATTGATTCTGAGAGTACTGGGTAAATTCTTAAAATAAGTAAAATCATTATCTGAGAGATAAATATTCATAAAATGATAGAGGTCATTTATCTACACATAGAATTTGCAAGAGATTAATTTCATACTAACTCAAAATTCAGGACATCCACCTGCTGGCAAGGTCAAATTGCAGAAACAATTTCTAGCTAATTGGAAAAGAACAAATCCAACAGCAAACTCTTTACTATGCACAGATCACCAAGTTACTCAGCTAAAGGCACTGAAATATTTTTGGTACATGCTGATATAAAGATTTCCTAAAATCAGACAAAATTTTGAAAACTATAGCTAGATTTGTTATTTTGAAATTTGAGGGAGTTTTGGTTGAATAACAGCTTATAAAAATTCCTATTATTTATAATAGAAGATCAAGCCGTGACTTGCATTAGAGAAACTGTTTTGATTTCTATGCATATCACAAGCTTCCAAATCATTGCTGCCTTAAAAGCAACCTCAGTCTTTTCTCTCCACTCTCACCTTATTTCCTAAAATAATGTCATTTTTATCTTTGTCACATATGTTGAGAGTTCATTCTTACACCTGCAGTAATTTCTGTGTTTCTAAGTGCCACTGGAAGACAGTAAGCTTAGATTGGATATTAGGAAGAAATTCTTTACTGTGGGGGTGGTGAGGAATTGGAACTGGTTGCCCAAAGAAGCTGTGGATGCCCCATCCCTGAAAGTGTTCAAGGCCAGGTTGGCATGGTCGAGTGGGAGGTGTCCCTGCCCACGGCTGGGCAACGGGGATGGAAATAGATGATCCTTAAGGGATTCTCTGATTCTATGATTCTACAGTAGAAAACCAGCAACCTTAATTTAAAAGACCAGTGGATGTGTTTTGGAAGTTTTTTTTCTAAAATTGATAAAAGAGCATCCAGACAATTCTTTCTGTTAGATTTCTGCTAGAATTTCTGTGTAATGCTGAAACCTTAAGACATCGAGGCTCTTAAGAAAGTGGCTGTGACTATATCTATGCAATGCAAAAAAATTAAAAGCATAATCATGTAAGGTTTTTAAGGTTTGTTGCTATTTATAAAAAGTTATTTCAATTTCTTTTGTACTGACTTTTCTCCTAACTATTTAATCTAAGTTTATGCTGGTAACTGATTTTAGGATATGAGATTCTACTTCAGTGCTGTATACATTTTTATGTAAAAGAAGAATCACTAAAATTCAGAATTTTGCAAATCTATATTTTATGTAATATTTTAATTTCTTTGGCTAAAATACAAATTATTTTCTGTTTTTTAATTTTTCTTCTGGAAGAAGTCAAAAAAGAAAAGCTGGCTTTGAAATCAGCCAAGTCCTAGTATGATTTTACTTTTCATGGTGAATAAAAATAGAAGGAGTATCTTAGTAATTTTGTTTGATTGTTTGTTTTCTTCAAGAAAATATTTTGGAAAAGAATAGAGGTTTAAGGAGGTGCTTAGAAAACAAATATCACTGTAAATCAACAGATTTACATCAGACTGTTTGCTTATAGAGCCTTTCAAGACCATACAGTGAGACAGTGTGGATAGGAGGTGTCTCAGCACCTTTCATCTGACTAGCATCTTTCTGGAGTAAATAATCTGAGCCGTTTTTCTTAGCAATGCTTATGGAATGCTTTCATGTGCAGGTAGAGAAATAGCATATCTTTGTTGCTCTAAGGGAAGCTGGAGGAAATTGTGTTGCATAAGATTTTGGAAAGACAATTGTTTGTGAATCTGATATCACCTGCATTCAAAGTCAGAGATCTTTTGGCTTTCAGTTCCTCTTCCATATAATAACTTCTGTGGATTTGATTACGTAGTCTTTTATCTCTGGCAGCTTTTGAGATAGCATAATATTGTGTCAAAAGCAAGTGGAAAATTTTGAGATGTCCCTCCAAGTTCTGATCTGGATAGTGTGTAAGTCAGTATCCGTGTACAGTACAAACAGGTGGAGATGGAATTGTGGACATGGAGGAGAGGTCTGTTGGTGCATACTGAGAACCTACACAAGCGTATAGAAGTTATATTCCCTAGTCTCTTGTCGAGATGAGAAGTAACATTGCTTTATAATTGTATTTTGCACTTTTTGTTTTGTGTTGTTTTAGTTGGTCTTGAGAATTAATTACAAAAATATTTCAGTGAAGTGATTTTTTCAGCATCAGTGATCTCCCACACATGGACGAGCTTAAAATAGCATTTACACTGATTTGATGGACAGGAACATGATAGGAAAACTTAGGTTAGCTTGGACTTTCCAATTAAATAGTATAACAATTAACTTTTAAGGCCAATGAAAATAACCCAATGGTGTATTAACAGGAGTGATTTCAAAGAGTATGTGACATCTCATTTCAAATAATTTCCTCAATTCAAAGAATATAATCTTCTCTATGTTTCCATATGCTGAGTAAAATTGAATCCCTGGATAGTTTGTCATGATTCATTCTTGTGGAAACTATTGAAACTGCTCTTTACTCTTCAAATTTGGCACAAGCTCTTATGCAGTTTAATAGTGCTGTGATTTTATCACTGGTATGTTTTTCTTTATCAATACTTTATCCTTGTTCTTCACTTACTCTATAAATGATGGATTTCAGAAAGATTTTGAAAAGTGAAAACTTAACATTGTTCTTTGGAGGGTTAATTCTTTTTGTCCCCGTGTCCTCTCTACCACATACAGTCTGAGATTTATTTTTGAAATTCAGCACTTGAAAGTGTTGCTGTGAGGCTTATACCATGCTGCCTATTCCTCCTCTCTCTGTGGGAAGTCCTGGTTAGGCCTCAGGCATGTCTCACACATGCATCAAATTGTCATTCAGAAGAAGAGCACGGAGATCTACTGTTGCTCAGTGTTAGCTTACGTTTTGGCATCCTTCAGTTGGAAATTATTTAATCCCTACTAATGTGGTGAGTATTTTTCATAGGATCATAGAAATTAGGATTCCTAAAAGCCAATTGGATTGTGTAGCATCAGCCTCAGCTATAACAGGAATTTTCTGGACTGATTTGAAAAAGTGAAATCTTAAATCAAACACCTTTTGCCTTTCATCTCATTAGTCTGGAGGGAGGGGAGAGGTATGGGTGAAATCTCTTTTTCTTTAGCTTTTGTTATGTGTCTTAACTGGTTTTAGGTTTTAAGCCTTTAAGGGTTTTAAGCCTTCATCTTAAAAGTTGATATTGCAAAAGAACATGTTAAAATGAGCTGAAAGCATTATTAGATATTGAAATGCTTGCAACAGGGATGAGATATAATTTTCTTGTCTTCAGGGGAATTTACAGTTACTATTACGAATAAAATGAGTATGCATGTGTATTTTAATACATAAAAAGTTTTATTCTAAAAAATTGTGCTTTCACAATATATGAAGCAGTATGCAAAACTATCAGCTATTAGTCAATATTTTAAAGTTTTCATATATTCCAAATTTTCTAGTGCTGACAAAATGAGATAATTTACAAGGCAATTTCCAGTATGGCATAAATATATAGCATTCATCAGATAAAAATGGTTGCTGAGGAATTATACCATATTTAGTAGCATTAACTTTTTTGCCCTTTACATAATGGCATAAAAATGCTTCTGGAATTAAAATAGTTCTTTTCTTGAAATATATCCTCCATTAATATTGCTTGTAATTTATGTTACATATCACCAATTATATCTTGGTGCTTTGCCTATCATGGTGGATATGCTGTTAGAGTTGCAAAACCATTTAATCTAGAAGACTTGGAACAGTGCATTAGATTTACAGCAGAGAGAGAGAGAATATAGGAAGAAATGCAATTTTCCAGAATCTCTTGCTAATGGAGATTGGATGCCTACCAGAAATGATGCTAAGGAGATCTAAGGTATGAGAGTAACAGAGAGGGGAAAGACCTTCTGCTCTGTTGCCATTCAAGCTGTAACCTGCTATGACAGTTGTCAACATTGCCCTTTCTGATTTCTCCCAGTTGTATTCCATTTATTATAAGCACATCAAAGAGATGCCTGCTGGGGCATCCAGAGGAGAGTCACTGCAGGAGGCTGGCTAACAGATTTAGTCAAAAGTATCCTTGCCCCCTGCTATGAGCAATAATTTAATGAGCACTTCACAACAACAATTTCAAAACAGGTATGCCCCTTGCTTTCTGTGGAGGGAAGAGGTGAGAAGACTGGGCTTCCAAAATGCGTCACATTTTTTTTTTTTTGGAGCTGGAATCTGGGCCCCTGTCTTTTTGTCTTGTTACAGTGAGCAGAGTGTAGAATTAAGTTAAAAGCTTGACCTGTTATACAAGATGCATGATGTTTGAAAGCAGACAAACACTGCAAGGTTTTCTTACTGATTCCTCAAAGATTTTTTTTTTTATCTTTGAAAATAAGAGGTAGGAAGGCCTGTATCTAATCAGGGGGTGGGTGGTTTTTTTTGTTATTTGTTTCTTTGTGGTTTGTTTTTGTTTTTAAATTTTAAAGGGAAGGTAGATATTACTAAAACAATAGACAGAGGGCAATTTATAAATCTCCAACGGTTTTGTGGAATATAAGACAAAAAATTAGTGGGGTAAACCAATACAAAGCCTGTATTGGAAATGTTTAAATAAAGATAATAATTCTACATACAAGATACTTGAGTGCCTTTCTCTTGTTGGTTTGGACAAGGGATAATTGTGCCCTCTACCAGTACAATCTCTTGCAACTCCTTTTTGCTAGAGTGGAAAAACACATGTAGCAAAGAATCACAAACAATTCATTAGATTGAAGCAGTTTCTTGTGTGAAAGCAGCTGATCAAATCTGTGGTACATGTTTCTGGGAACAACTAAAAGGACACTTCTGAAAAGTAGACTGTAGCCTCAGTTGAAGGGCTCCATAATGCAGTAATTTTCCAAATATCATGCAATGGTTGCTCAGAGATATGGCATTCAAACTCAGGTAAAACAAGTAAATGACTACTAAAAGAACTGCACAAAATGCACACATGCACGGGAGAATCATCCAGTGAAGTACCATGAAAATAGCATTACCTGGTGAAGGGCTATGTAGTTTTGTTATATTTTGCAAATACAGTTAACTGTCTAAAATATAGGCACATATTAATGCCTAGCACAAATTTCACAAGCACAGAATTAATTGTATTAATTGTATTAATGTCCTATAGACTCCTTACAGATCAGTACCAGTCTTTTAGATTATTCACTAGAGTTTACAAAATCTGTTGTTCTATGATCCTAATTTAATTTAATTTTCAAAAAGAAACTGTAGGAAGCCATCACCAGTACACTAATATGGGGCAAGCTGTTACTAATATCAAATCAGAATTCATTAAAACACGATGCTGGAGATATCAATCCTTTATTAAAGTCAGGTTATGCCAGTGCATTTCTGTCAATGCAGAAGGTGAATAGTTCACTCAGGATTTCTAGTGCAGTTGCTCATAATTAGCCTACAGGATGTTGAATGTCAGTTTGTTACATATTTATGCCCCCAGGGTCTGAATATTCAGTTTAACATATCATATAATGGACCTTCCCATTATATCCTGCGTTGTTTCCACTTTTTCTTTTCTTCCAGTGAATAAGGAAATCTCTTTTTTACTTACCAGAAAGCCTCTTTTTACACAAACCAGGATTTTTAAATGAAATTGATCAGTCTCATTTTCTCACTTTTTCTGGGTCCTACTATGACTTTTAAGCTTCAGAGAAAACAGACAGCTGGCTTTTTAGCTTGTAGGAGTGTGGATATCACTGAAGTCTAGATAACATTAATGTGACTGGGAGTTAATTTGCTTGTCTACGTGCTCTGCATTGTGGGGTGCATCTTTAGGTAAAACAGTTGTGCTGGAAAAGCAGTCTGCTTTCAGAGCTGGGTAGTATGAATAAGAGGAGATAAGAGGATTCACAGCCAGAATAATTTCTAACTGATGCTGTTAAACCTTGATTTAGGATATTTCTGCACAGCTTGGCCCATGCTCACAAAATGAAACTGGTGGACTGTGCTGAGATCATAGTCAGTGATTAAACATTTATAGTTAAGGTAGTATACTATGGTATTGCTGCTGCCCAGAGGCAAAGCATTGTAATGCAGATTCAGTACTGCTGCTGCAAGAGCTTTAAAACAAAAGGGGACTTAGAGTCTCTTCTTTGGTACTGGCTCCTGGCTGTTCTCAAAACTACATGTATTCCTCTCTATTTTAGTAGGGGGTCAGAGAAAAAGTAAATGAAGGCTGCTAATAATGCTTCAAACCTTCACTTTCCATCCTTTGGACCTGTCCTCTGCTTCACGTTTACTCCTATGTATATTAGGTTACTCTGCTTTTGTAAACTGGTTTATGCAATTAAATTCTGCCACCTGAATGAAAGCCTACATAGCTGTGTCAGTGGTGATGGCACAGTGGCAAGACAGATAGATGAACTAGAATGTGTGCTATTAGAGAGCCACAAGTTGTTGTAGACCTCTGGATTTTAAAAGCATTCCTGTCATACTGGTGATCACGTTAAGTATATATATGACAATCATGTTTAGAATGGGCATGTGCGTCTTGTTTATTTTTAAGTGACTGTAAGAAATGATTTCTTGACTGCCAGCTGCAGCTGGTACTATTCAAGAGTCCCGTGTTTTGCTTTGTTTGTATTTATTTGCATACCAGAGACTACTGTTTGCATAATAAGACCACTTCTAATTTAAGTCCCTGTATGGCTGATGGCACACACATCTCACTTTGGTACTTTTCTTGTGCTATCCTGAGATCCAGCTCAGCTTTCTTTCTCAAAAAGTTTTGACTTGATAATGTTTGTTGTTTCTGAAGAAAATAGTAGGGCCATGGCAAAATGGTTTTGATTTGAAGTGTCGTAATTGTTATGCTTTAAATTTCCTGATGTTGACAGGTTGTAGGAGAGGAAGTGAGGAAGGGACTTAAGGACATAGATGATCACATCTTCATGATGCACATGGAACAGATATGATAAGCAAGCATTAGTTCACTCAATAAATGGCATAGAGAAAAGAAAAATGGCTGTTTACTGAAGTCTCATAGAGGAGAAAATTCTGAGTTTCCATGGGATGTGCAGAAAATACTTAAACCTTTTTTAGTCTGCACTTACTGCTGCAACACTGGACTTACACTTTTAAAATCACTTTGTAAGCATCTATACCATGTGCTTAGAGAGTACTTTTATGATGAAATTATATGACCTGTGATATGATTAGCTAGTGCCATATTTGAGCGTAACAATTAATGTGATTTAAAAAGAAGTACCTGCTTGGGGGAAGCACCTACAGCAGGGGTAATGGAGCATTAGTAAGTTCTTAATTCACGTGTTGCTGAATATAAGCATGTCTGAAAGCTGAGCGTGACCTTTTCTGTGAAAAGGATTGGAGATTTTGACTGGTTTCCTAGAGAAAACATGGTCTGATTGGTCCCTGTAAGAAATAAATGGCACCATCTCAGAAGCGGTTCCACTTTCTTAAATGGTGTTTGTATTTTTATGAAATTTAGGTACCCTAAGATTGCCAGCCACATTTCACAAGCACGTGACTCATGGCAGCACTTGAAAAGAAAAGAAGAACACAGTTATTTGCCAGGAAAATACAATTAAAGGCAACATCTTGTTTTAATGCAGAGTTTCGAAAACAGGGATGACCTTTAAAAGTCGCATTGTCTTTTTGCTAGCTTATGACAGAATCTATAGCCTGATTTGTCACAGCCCAGCACCATCATTTAAGGAGATTTGTGAAACTTCTTGCTGTTGCTTATCGTGTTCTTTTTTATCTTGTTTGTTTCTTTCGGCATTTGTGTTTATCCTATCATTCAACATAAAGATAACTTAAGCTTCACCCACTGTGAGGAAAAGGGAAGAAGTGCAAACCCACATCTACATGAACATCAGCATGTCAGAAAAAACAGGCATTTGTATGAGAGGAGGATTAGGCTTTTTTATGGCCTGCAGAAAAGGAAAAGGAAAGATGGACCAACTGCAATACATAGAAAAAAATAGGGCCTTTGTGGATAATGCCATTACAAAGTGCAGGTGTAACATAAGGGTTTGAGAATTAGATCTATTGGAGACATAGGAGTTTCTTCAGTTGGCTTTTCTTTGACCTTAGGGAACTTTTTTTATGGCTTGCTTTGCTTGACTGTATCCTAATATAGGGTGTTTTTATTTGTTTTGAATGAAGGTAGAGAGATTTGAAATTCTTGGATGGAGACAAATGATTCTTACTGCAGGCAGTTGGCATCATTTTTGTACTTGTGTTCTGCTGAGAAACAGTGAAGGACAGGTAAAAATGCCTTTCACACCTTTCACTGTCTTGCAAACTGTGTAATTGTTTACCGTGGTGTAATGTAAGTGTAAAAATGCTACTGAACTAGAAAAAAACATCATTTTATGCTTATTTTTCGAGGTACAGATCACTACACAATGATCAAGACAGTAGCAAGTAAGGCTTTCCTGGTAGATACAGCATATTCATACTGGACAGAGTATGTTACTATGCTCACAAATTCCCTTGAGAAACCTTTTTCTATGAAGAAGATATTTCTCATGGGAAGTTTCTAAGCAATCAGAAACAACCTCCTCTGTCTGTACAGTCTACCTCAGTGATGGCTTGAGACTTCATCTTGAAAGTGGAGTGGGAGAATATGCACAACTGCTGAGATAATCCTGCCTGAATTAGCATCAGTTGTTCATCCAATTTATTGCCTCCTCCTGGGTGTGTGCCGTACCTGGTGCCAATAAGAGTTAGATAGACTGTGCTATCTTTTGTTGAGATGTAAACCTGATCTTTCTATTGCTTGCAGAGCTCAAGAGCCTTTTTTTCTACTTGACATACCTCTGAAAATGTGTCCTGACAGAAGAGGCAGTGCCTTCCTGCATTCCCTTCACTGAACACCACCTTGCATAATGATGTAGGAGTTTACTACTTGCATTCTCTTATCAGCTAGAATCATTAAGTCAAGTTGGACTCCAGTAAAGTGACTGGAAACACGCTTGGAGAGGTGGAATCCTATAGGGTTATCAGAGTCTAGACAAGAAAAGAGTTTTCATTAGTTCCACATACCAATTTTTTTTTTGGGGGGGTCGGGGGCAGGTTTGATTGATTGTTTGGGTGTTTTGTTGTTGTTGGTTTTGGTTTGGTTTGGGGTTAATAGCCCATGACATGAAGTTTTAACACTTTGGTAACAGTGTCATTAACATCC